>OX369309.1:4004407-4359819 GCA_947284805.1 Coleophora flavipennella | reverse complement strand
ATACAATTAATGAAACAGATTTTGTTTACATACTAAATGTCAATTTAATTTTATTTATTTTTTTGGTTTCTTCTTTCCGGCTAACACACAGATCTACTAATTCAATAGATTAAACTTTGGTGACGTCACACCGTACCACCCTAATTGTCACTTGCATAACTATGGATATCTGTCCAAGCTACCAAATAAAGAAGGCACTTTTAGCCTAAAAGGGTAACAAGCATTCGGAGTCCTTTTAAATTTTGTTGCGTTGTCATTTGCGTCGGTCATATGGTGCCTAGTCGGACGAAAAAGGTTTTAAACAATCTTAAAGAAATAGTTAAGTGTGTATTTTTGGTTGCGGAATAGTGAACAATACATGGAGAATGTCGTGCATTGTGCGTGGTTGCAAATCTCATTCGAGAAATAGAGAAAACTCGAGTGATAATAGCAGTTTCCACACGTGAGTAAAAAAATACGTTTTCTCGTTAAATAAGCCACGAAATGTTTCGATATCAATGTGACAAGACTTTCATGACGGCTTATTTTACAAATCTAAATGAAAATATAGGATTAAGAGTGAAAATAAGAACAAAAATTATAAAAATAAACAAAACTGTTTTTATGTTACTAGTGACGTGAAAATTATGGTCGATAAATGTGCGTCAGTCATCATATCAGCTGAAAGGCACTTTGAATTTACCCGATAAGACAGCAGTTGTGGTAAGGAACTTTATAGTATAAATTATAGATAAACATTTTTTAAACCCTTAAGTCTTTTAGTACAAGTTTTTATTTGAACAGAGTTTTTTATGCTCAAATGAATATAAAATGTCAATTGCCATTACAGATATTTACAATATTTGATATGTGTGTAAGCTGTCCCCAACACTGAAGGACTTGTCACAGTGGATGCGGTCTATGGTCATGACGCTGTGTTCGCTTTGATCTGACTGCTGACCGCATACTAAGCAATGCCTGTCCTGTGAGGGATTGAAATAAAAATTTACCATTTGAATATGGCTATAGAAAACATACATTCAGCTCGGGGCTTTGCCATACAACTCCTAAGAATATACTGGGATGCCGGCTAAAATGTATGGATTGATACAACTCCTAAGAATATACTTGGATGCCGGCTAAAATGTATGGATTGATAGGTATGTGACCAGTGCCATAGTATGTAGGTGGCATATTTTTGTAAGGATTCACAGTACAGATGTCAGAGGACATCAACTATTAACATGTTTTTATTTGTTTGTTCTGGGTGGAATTTTGCATTAAATAAACTAAAATCCACATTTTTATGTGCCTAAAAAAAACCCAGTTCCATGGGTCTTGATGATCCAAGAGGACATACACACATAAAACACACACCACCACCACATACATGCTAACAAGTGAACTTGGAAAATATGGGGCGCATGAAACTTGATGAATGAGAATATGAAAACTAAGAGAACATATTTAGGTTTTTTCTTGCACTATTCCACATCATTACAGCTCATATACGTCACCACCGAGGGGCTCGAGCCTACCCTGAATCAGGGCGACTAGGCCTTAGTCAACCACGCGGGCCCAGTGCGGGTTGGTCGACTTCACACACAACATTCGAGTTTCTTCGCAGGCGTGTGCAGGTTTCCTCACGATGTTTTCCTTCACCGTTAAAGCAATCGGTAAGTAAGCACTATTCCACAATTAATGTAAATAAAACAAAATTTGTTTATACTGCAAATTTTGTTTTATTTACATTAATTGTGGAATAGTGCAAGAAAAAACCTAAATATGTTCAGTTCAGTGTTCCACCAAGAACCTACTATCGCAAGCATACAATACTGAAAACTAAGAGTTTTAATATCTTCTACGTCTAACGTTTTTCGAGTTTTTCTTACATCACTGTTTTATCCGCACATACTTTCTATCCATACAATACACTACATTTACTTATATCATTTCTGTTTATTATTCTATCACATTTTAAAATTTGATAATTTTTTTTAGGATTTTACGATCTTGCATGGGGCTACCAAACCAAGTAGCACTAATGACACTTTTCATGTATGCCACAAGCAACCATAACCATGGTAAGCATCTGACAAGAACATGACACATGCGTTCCATTTTTAGGGTTCCGTACCTCATAAGGAAAAACCAAACCCCTATAAGACCAGTCACGTGTCCATCCATCCGTCCGTCACGCTCGTTTTTCTCACCGACTGTTTAACGCAGAAAGTTAAAATTTGACGTAACTATAGTTTTAACCCACACATTTTGCAACAATAAAAATATTTTTTGGTGAATTTAGGAGGTGGCAAGTTTGGTGATCACAAAAAATTATATGAACCCTTACGTGTTCGGTGTCGTTTAAAAAAGGTTACTATTAGGCATTCATATATATCGGAGCGCAAGGACGTGGCGCCATCTATGCATGCGTCGAAGCACCGTGTGTTTTATCTTGAAACGTCAAGCGGTTAGCTAGGGTAGTCATAATAGTCACTTTTGCCAAGGCGTGGTCGGTGCGGGACCGGAAACCGGAAGTTGGTAGTGTTGGTACTTGTTTGTTAGCCAATCAGAATCGTTGTGAATATCGAACCATCAAAGACAATGCAGCCTACCTACAGAGGCTACGACAGAGGCGCCAATTATTTTACGAGCACTTTTCATCGAGCAGCTGAACTGTCAACTTGGGAAGCCAGCCCCGTGCCGAACTCATCGCAGTCTATAAAATAATCGGTTTTCATCCGAATCATCGTGAAGCCTCGTGTTGCAAACGTGTGTGAATATTGATTGTACACTCCAAAACTTCTCGAAGACGAGTTTATTTCTTAGATACGGCCAAAACCCTTCTGATGATCCGAAATATAGTATTTCTTCCAAATTTTACCTTTGTTTGTTTTGGAGATATTGCTCAAAATATCTGACAAAACACTATTCGCACTCAAAACCGCTGAAGCCAAAATTTTTAAATTAATACAGTTTACTACAACTTACATCACAGATTATTTGAAAACTGCCTGGAATATCGTTATTATCATAGATTTTCAAAAAAATAATAAAAGCATTGTCCAGTAAAAGCAGATCTCTGATTATGTGAGACAATGTATGTAATGAGAGGTCTTGTTATACTGGAAAAAAAAATTTTGGTACGGAACCCTGTTTGTGTGAGTCCTACTTGCGCTCTTGACCAGTTTTTCAATTAACACTACTTTTTTGTTTATTTTTAACTATGGTACCTAAATGTTAAATATATTTTTTTTCAGGATTTCCCGGTGTTAAAAGCAAGCGAACCAAGAAGTTGTAGTGAGCCTTTTGTGCCTAGGCTACAATTAAACACAACCACGGTAAATTTTTCATGACAATAATATAACATATGCTTTCTATTTTTAGGGTTCCGTAGTCAACAAAGATAAGAAAGAAGAACCCTTATAGTTTCGCAATGTTCCCCCTGACTTAGCTCAGAGACTTTTAGTAGGTACTACAAAGCTGTAATTTATGCAAGGGTATATAAATTAATGAAGTGGTAGAGTAAAATCGTGAAAAAAAAATGGAAGGAAGTTTTCTCCACAATTCGCGCACTTACTGTGTTATAACTTTTTTTATACAAAATCATAATAAATACTAGCTAAACTTCTATTTCAGGACAACTGGAAAAAAATGTAAATAGTAGGACATATAATCAATTTAAAGGGAAAACTATCACAGCTAAGTAGGCTTTTTTTTTGTTAGAACACAAACAGTCACACACATATAGTTTAATTATATAAATAGACCTGGAGGTTCATAAAGTAAAGAAATATTACAGTTTTGAGCACAATCACAAATACTTATATAAAAAAGTAAAACTTTAAATATTGTTTTTGAGCATTTGAGCTACAGGCGTAAGATTGTTATTAAAATAGGAAAAAAATAAAGTATACATTCAAGATAATAAACATAATGCAATACGGTGCTTTCCAGACTTAAACTATTTAATTACATGTTCCAAGAGAGTTAATCACTAATGAAAGGTAATTTAGGAGTAATAGTCGTCAAACTTAAGATTTATAAAAAGATTTGTTGGCATATTAAGCAGTTCGATTTACAAAAAGTTCATGGATTTTCCATACATAATGTTATATCGCCAACTGTAAAAATAATTTTGTTTTATTTAAAATAAACTTAATTAAAAAAAAACTACGGAACCCTACTTTACGCGAGTCCGACACTTTGCCAGTTTTTTAATGTACACTTAACTTAAAGTTAGTTGTTTTCTGTTTATGTTTTATCGTATTTCAAAGTCTAATATCTTTTTCAGGATATTTCCATGTCACATGTAGCTAACGAACTAAGTAGGACTAATGACACTTTGCTGCCTATGCCACAAGAAACCACAACCACGGTAAGCCTTTGACAACATCGCACGTGCTCGATTTTTCAGTCTACATATAGTTATTAAAATTTCTGTTTTGTTTACATTTTATCGTACTTCAAAGTTTTTCTATATTCCATGTCACATGTAGCTAGCCAACCAAATGACAATAACGCCACTTTTCTGCCTACGCCACAACCAACTGCAACCACACTCACATACCTCAAAAGAAAAAGCAGAACCCTTACAAGATCACTTACGCGTCCATCCGTCCGTCTGTCACGCCCATTTTTCTCAGATACTTTTTAACATAGAAATTGAATTTTTTTCAGCATTCCATGCCACATATGGCTGGCGATCCAAATAGCAATAATGCCACTTGCCTGCCTACGCCACAAGCAACCGCAACAACGGTAAGCTTATGACTTTTAGGGTTGTATACTTTCCTTATGGAAAAACAGAACCCTTACAAGGTTACTTACGCGTCCATTTGTCCGTTTGTCACGCCCCTTTTTCTCAGATACTGTTTTACGTAGAAAGTTTGAATTCGACATTGTTATATATTATACTAGCTTTTGCCAGCGGCTTCGCTCGCGTAAACATAGTTTCATGACTGTGTTCGAGGGTGCGCAGTGTGCAAGCCACACGTGACTCGCGAGCGTGGAAAAAGTAGCCTATATGTTAATCCAGGTCCGCATCTGTCTACCTACCAAATTTCATCCAGATCCGTTTATCTGTTATGGCGTGAAAGAGTAACAAACATCCATACAAACTTTCGCTTTTATAAAATTAGAAAGGATCATACTGGCTGTGCCCGCGATTTCGTCCGCGTGGAATAATGTCTTTGGGTAGCATTTTTAATTATTTAGGCTAATTATTTTACAAATAAGACGCATACGTATAATTAATGAGCTATTTGCAGTGTTTCACTGCAAAGAGCTTATTAAATTATATAAGTATATTAAGGTGTAAAGTATTAATATGAGTTTATTTAAGTACGTTTTTATGTCATAGTTTTCCCAAAAAATTAAAAACCATAGTCCAGCATAAGTAGTAGATAGTATATGAGACAATGTATTGCCGAGAGGTCTTGTGAAATTGGTGTTACGATTAATTCGATAAACGCACATTCACATTTTTGCATTGATTGAAGTAATTGACAAGTTTAACTTTTGCCTTCAGGGATTATTAGATGAGACTACGACAACGAGTACCATCGTTGCAGTGCAGGAAGGGCGCATTGCCAAACCAGAAAAAAAGATTTAAAAAATGGAGAAAATAAGGGGGGTCTCCATACAAAGAAATGTGTTTTTTTATAGGTCTTTGGAAGTTTTTGATTTAGCTCTATCGTAAAAACGGTAATACATTAAAAGCGTGATACTTGGTGTGATTATAGTACTAATACTGAAGTAACACAAAAAATAATAAAAATTGGGCAAGTGTGAGTCGTACTTGCGCTAAGAAGTCCGAACTGAGTGACAAAAAAAGCATACATTTGTCGCTCGCGTTGATGTCTTTTGATTGTAATGTGAATAGGTATCATTTCGTTATACTATGTAGTTGTGTGGAGACGTGGTGGTACGGAACCCTCAGAGTGCTTATCTATATCGCACTTAGCCGGTTTTTTATCTTCATTTGGTTAAGCCACTGGCATCATTAACCCGGCGTGGATGCGGTCGGGTATCTCATAACCATCAATTTATAAAATACTAAATATTTCTAAACTGCGCAATTCCTAGAACTCGGCTGGCTCGGTAGCTGGAGGGGGTGCCGCGAGGTTTTAATATTTTTAAACATTATTTAGTGAACTACACGTGCGAAAATAAAGCGGGTACGTAATATGCGACCTCATAAAAGAAGTTATTAGAATGTTCAATGTTGACTTTATTTTATATTGAAGCTAAATTATATTAGACAGATATATTTGTTTAATTTTGTGTGCACAGTAGTCAAAATATCTGTTTTTTAGATAGTAAGTCATAGTTCCTAAATATTGTTGATTTTTGTGTAAAACTTCTTTTAAGCAATGTTAATAACTGCCTGTGTCAGAAGTATTCGCCCATCTTTACCAAAAACATGGATACATAAATAGTTTTTTGATACTCTAAGTCAGATTAAAAAATAGTAATTATTAAATTTAAATTATATATAAAGAAGGCGCGAGCTCGCGCCTGTGTGTTTTTGTATATGTATGTGTGTGTGTGCGTGCGTCAAGGAAAGAGATAGTGAGGGAGTAGATTTGCAATTGTAATTAGGATTTGTGTGTAAGTAGGTCTTCTACCTCTTCATAGTTTAGAATTTTTAGCCATTCAATCACGTGTTTTTTGCATTCATAGTGAGTCGTAGGGTAGATATTAAGTTTTTTTGTTCACAGTATTATATAAGAAAGTTGATAACGTATTGTACTGGTGCCTTGCAAAACTAGTTCTAATGGTCTTGGCATAAGCAACAATGTCCTTTCTTATTTTACTTAATAAATCCTGGTTAAAATTGAGAGATTTATGTTTTTTCAGTATGGTATTTATAACATACAATTTACGAACTGTCATTAGTCACGACCTAATAAAAGAAGTTATTAGAATGTTTTTTGTTGATTTTATGTTATCTTGAAGCTAAATTATATTAGACAGATATATTTTTTTAATTTTGTGTGCACAGTTGTCAAAATATCTCAGTTTTTTAGATAGTAAGTCATAGTTCCTAAACATTGTTGATTTTTGTGTAAAAAAAACTACTTTGTTTTTTATAGAAATATAAATACTTTTATAACTAGAACTCGGTAATTTTATCATTTTACCTCACGTCCCTAATGTTAATTAATATACGTCGGCTTACTGCAAGACATCATTAGCTGCAAAAAAGTGATTTCGAGATAATCGCAGTTTTATATTTTTCATTATCTTTGCAATAACTTCAAAAGTTGAGGACATAGAAAAAAAAACACCACCTTAAAGGTGAGCATCTTCTTTATACGATTTCAATATGGAATACATCCCTAATGCTGCACTTTTTTTTAAAAAAGCCGGAAAAAACGATAAGGACTTCTTGCGTTTGAGCAATACAAGCAAAACGTGAAAATAATGATTTCTGTATGAAAATCGTTCAAAAAAAATCAATTATTACCATAAAAACAATGAAAATAGTGTTCTTTTTTTATTATTATCAAATTAGAAGGTTTTACAATATTATTTTTGATATTTTCGGGTGACCTAAATCTAATTTAACAATTTAAATGAAAGTCGCTTAAATTTTTGGCAAAAAAAAACAAGTGATAATAAAGGTATAAGATCTACTTTTTGTAGACAGTAAAAACATATCATCTAATCAGCCGAAAGAAGTCCACTGCTGGACAAAGGCCTTTCACAAGGAATTCCACAACGACCGGTCTTGCGCTACCCGCATCCAGCGGCTTCCCGCGATCTACACCAGGTCGTCGGTTCAACGCGTGGGAGACCTTCCTACGATACGTTTTCCGGTGCGCGGTCGCCAGTCAAGAACTTTAGTACCCCAAAAGCCATCTGTTCTACGAGCTATGTGCCCTGCCCACTGCCACTTCAGTTTAGCCATTCTGTGAGCTATGTCGGTTAATTTGGTTCTTCTGCGGATCACCTTATTTCTGATTCGATCGCGTAGGGAAATTCCAAGCATAGCTCGCTCCATTACCTTTTGGGTGACCATGACCCTTCTTATGAGGCCCATAGTAGGCGACCATGTCTCAGTTCTGTATGTCATCCATCACTGTAAACACACACTGGTCAAAGACCTAAGTCTTGAGACACTCCGGTATTTGGGATGTGAAGATATTGCGATGCTTCCCGAACGCTGCTCAGCCGAGTTGTATTCGTCGATTGTTCTCTTTCTTGAAGTTGAACCTACCTAGCTGGACTCTTTGTCCATGGTTTACATATTCATCAATAACTTCCAGTGTAGAGTCTCCAACCTTTAGAGGGGTGGGTGCAACACGGACATATTTTCGTCTTGTCCATGTTCATTTTAAGACCCACTTGTTGAGAGACTTTACTGAGGCTATCGAGCATTACACTTAGGTCTTCCATAGTCTCAGCCATGACCACGATATCGTCAGCAAATCGATGGTGGGTTATGTACTCGCCGTTGATACTGATGCCGAGTCCCCCCCAGTCTAGAAGTTTGAAAACATGTTCCAGGGCGGCGGTGAACAGTTTCGGAGATATAATCTCTCTGTCTCACCCCTCGCTGCAATTGGGAGATTTCGAGTTCTGGTGTGGAGGTGAACTAAAGTAGTGGCGTTTTCATACAGATACTTCAACACCGTAATGTATCGATAGTCAATTTAGCACCGCTGGAGAGCCTGTAGCACAGCCCAGTTTTCGACTGAATCAAAGGTTTTCTCATAGTCCAGAAACGCCAAGCATAGTGACTGATTGTACTCTTCAGTCTTCTGTATAATCTGCCGCAGCATATGTATGTGGTCTATGGTACCAAAGCCTTTTCGGAAACCGACTTGTTCGGGAGGCTGGAAGTCGTCAAACCTTCGTGCGAGACGATTCGTAATGAATCTCGAAAACAGTTTATAGACATAGCTCAGAAGTGAGATGGGTCTGTACTTCTTTAACAAGGTTTTGTCACCCTTTTTGAAGAAAAGCAGGATCGACCAAACTTCTGTGCCATTCGTTAGGCGTTTGTCCCTCGAGTATAACGGAATTCAATAACTTCTGAAGAGCTTTGAGTACCGGTGATTCACCTGCTTTCAGAAGTACAGCCGTAATTCCATCGTCACTCGGTGCCTTGTTGTTCTTAAGCTGTTTGAAAGCCATTCCAGTCTCGTACAGGCTGACTTTCGGGATATTTTTTATTTATTTATTAACTTGTCGCCAATTTTATAGACCATTACACACATGAATTTTACAATTATTGGTTTTACATTTTAAAAAGCAAATTATGAAATTCGACTAATTGAAATTTAAAAAAGACAAAGTAGGATTAAACGTAAATTATGTAATAGAAAATAATATTTATAAAGTAAAAATATATAAAACAAACAAAAAAAGTACAATTAAAGAAATAAGAACAAGAAGTTTGAAATGGGCAGCGCAAAGTGTTATACGTTATATATGTAGTGTGTTTGTGGCATGTGTAAATGTTGTGTGTGTATTGTAGGTGTTTGTATGAAGTCGTATAAAAATTAATTTCATGAATTGGTTACGTCGGAGGAAGAATATGTCGAATATCTATATAGCTTCGGTAAAGTGTCGGGTTAGTCTGGCTCTTGAGTCTTTAGCCAGATCGCTGACAGGCAGACGTGTGGTCTTGTACAATTGTCCGTAGAACTTTTTAACTTCTTCCAGCAACTCAATCTTAGAATTCTCAGACTATATGATCATGCCACCTCAGTTTTCGGCTTGGTCAGTTAGCTTTGTCCTCTCGTTGGTTTGATGTCTCGCGAACACTTTTGAGCCTTTGTTCTGCTCAATCGCTTCTTTAATACAATTTGTATTATACTCGCGCTAATCGCGAGCCAGGGACTTAAGAGATCTGCCTGTTTAGTTGTCGATATTTAGTAGCATCTTCAGAGGACTGCAAAACCAATCTGCGTCTTTCTTCCATGAGGTTGCTGGTGAAGTCTGAATTTTTTTTTGTTCTGTTTGAACGGCGAGTTTTAAGAATCTCAGACCCGACCTTTTGGACCATTTCCACTAATTTTTCATTATAATCGTCCATATTCTCGCAGTATCCTAGGCATTCGAAGCGATTTTGCAAATCGAGCTGAATGCTCTCGGGGTTTTGGAGCTGCATGGGTGCAGGTCGGTACGTAGACTTCATCAGTCGGCATCTTTCTAGCTTAATCTTTAGATTCAGTGTGCCTCTTACCATTCGGTGATCGCTTCCTGTTTTTACTAAATTGATCACAAAGACATCATTGAATATTTGTCTTCTCGTCGATAAGATGAAATCAATCTCGTTCTTCGCTATGCCATTGGGATGCAACTATGTCCACTTCCGCTGTTGTGACTCTTTGAAGAAGAAGTTCATTATAAAGAGGCTCTCTTTTTTCATAAAGTCGGCCAGCATCTGACCACGTGCATTTATTACTCCATATCCAAATTGCCCTACTCTCAGCTCACCATCGCCTCGTTGCCCAGTTTCACGTTGAAGTCCTCCATAACAATGGTATAATGGGTCTTGGTTCTACGTTTGGTTGTAGAGATTTCCTCATACATTATCTCTACCTCATCGTCGGAGTGTTGCGTGGTCGGCGCGTATACCCGTATGACTTATCGAATACCGTTTTGTGATTCCGAGTATAAAGTATGCTACCCTTGTCGAAAAGATCATGATCTGGACCACTTTGTTAATGAGGGACTTGTGGACGAGAAACCCGACACCACCCTGGGACAGTTGGTCATCCTCCCGGAATGAGAGCAGGTTTCCGGATTAAAGGATCATGGTGTCCTCTCCCTTTATTTGGACTTCACATAAACGTACGATATCCCACCGTAACCTGCTCAATCCTTCTTCGAGTTCTGTAAGCTTCTCGTCAGTCCGCAGTGTACGCGTGTTGTAAATTGCCAGGGCCAAAGGTTGTTGGGTTTGGTAACCTGGCATCTCCTGGAGATTCTTTGCACCTCCCACCCCATCGTTACCAGGTCTGTTACCGGAGCCAGGAATAGCAGTGTCGCCGGGGACAAGGGGCCGTTTCCTGGGTGTGTAAGCAAGAAGTAGAATTCTTATTTTTAATTCGTGGCTCTAGTTAGCAGATTATAAATTAATATGATGGTTTATAGTAGCTTGTAGCTCTAAGGGTTAATATTTATTATAAATAAAATAATAGATTATAAATTAATGAAGCAGAAACATACCGGGAGATTTAGATCAACTTCGAGACAAAAGTTGTATTCTGGTCTTAATGTAGAAAGCAAACTGCGGCATCGGTTCCGCTCGCGGGTCGCTTCACCTCTCCCCCTCGCTCGCCCACCGCCTTACAGCCAGCCTTCGCGCATCATAGTGACAAATAAATCGAGTTTCTATTATCCTAATTACTGTTCCCTATATTTTAATCTACAAATATCTACTCTATGAACTTCCGTTTAGTGTCATAAGGTAAATTATCCGATAAAAAGAATGGAATTTGTTTGTCAGGACCAACAAAATTCATATTACTTTTGTATCCAGTTTAAGCACAAAACTAATTAATATGATTATAAAACCTTTTTATATTGTGCAGAACTAACTAAGTACTTTTAGACCTTACATTTTTTGGTGTGTAGATTTGACAGAAATCATTATTGTGTAATTATTAGATTGAATCCATATAGTTCTGCTACTCACGCTCCCAGAATTCATTAAAATTATATAATTTTGTACAACAAAAACACTTATTATCGTCTAAAAAAATAAATCACAAAACTTTGTTTTTGTCAGATCTCATTAAGTATTAATTCAAGTGACCATTTTCTATTAAAAGTCATTTAAGTTTTATAATTAGTTTAATAGACAAGTATAATGTGACTAAAAGACAATTAAAGGCATGTAATTATTTTTAACAAAATCATAACTTATATGCATTTCTGTCGTTCGTCGTTGCTCAGACGTCATTGAAATAATATAATGACTTTTAGCAAAACGTTATATGACAATTTAAGTACTATAGGTGTCACTTATGAACTTTATCAACTTAATACAAAATGTAAAGATGTAGTAAGCGATATATTCGTGAAACCTCCTTAAGTAACAAAAATAATTTAATTATTTATAACGAAAATTGTAAGTAGTGAATCATACATTTTCAAATTTCAGATGAAGACACTAAGTATCATTAGTGTGTAGTTGTAACGAAAAAAATCTTAATACTCAATATAAGGTACTGTAATGATTGTGAAAACTGAAAATTGCAATCACTATCTTTTTGCCTTAGACATAATGTTCAATTTCTTTAAAAGTATAACACATAGAGAAATAATGATTTCTGATTATTGTAGAGCGTAGCGCGGCCTATACACTGGTATCACAAATGCAGTTAATGACTTTTGGTGAATAATGACTTCTTGCAGTAAGCCGACATTACAGTAATAAGTAGTCATTTCAGTTATCAAAATCGACAACTTCTATATTTGCGTATGTCACACCCACCTCACAGTTGGTGTAACTATTTTTCACCTCATTCACATTAATTTACATTCACTTGGCATGTACATTAATGATAACGGTTGAATTATGTTTACAATAATTATTACTGACTAGCTTTTTCCCGCGGCTTCACCCGCGTGGACATCGTTTTAATGACTGTCTTTAAGGGTGATTAGTAAATTATGTCGTTTCCCAACTACTCAACCATCTCTGTGCAAGAAATCACAACAATCGAGTATTTTTTCAATTCCCTCAGGAACTGCATCAGATTATATTTTCCCGGGATAAAAAGTAGCCTATGTCCTTCCCCGTGACACAGGCTACCTGCATGCCAAATTTCATAAAGATTGGTCAAGGCGTTGAAGCGTGAAAAGGTAACAAACAAACACATTTTCACATTTATAATATTATAGTAAGGATAAAACATGCCAATAGCTATATTATAATAGCTGCCAGCTTTTGGGTTCTTTCGATATCGATTAAATCTGTACAAACACTGGTACGGCACATCCCTGGTGGCCAGAGTTTGACATATAGGGCTGTACGGGGCATGAAATCGGTATACTAACAAGAATAGAGTCATCTCCTTTTCTCATATGATGGGTTGGTTTGCGTAAGCAGCACAGTATTATCCTCGCAGGTTTATGTTAATTTGTATTTAATCTATTTGTAACCTCTACTAGGGAAGATTTTACTTAATAAATAAAAGATTCAAATCAGCTTTAAAGAAATGTGTTTTATTACATGAAAAGGTATTGTAACAAAATATGAATATAATTCTAATTTAACTTGAATCTACAGAGGTTATGAGTGGAAAGGAGAAAGAAATTTGGTCAGTGGGTCAGAATTATTGCAGCTACCTTATTGCACTTAATTATTAATGTATTGGCTAGCTAGACCTATATAGTAAAGGTTAACAATACAAAAATGAAAAATCTTAAGCTAAAAAAAAGGTAGTTTGTGACGGGCTGTCAAAGTGGTATCCTACAGAGCGAAAGAAAGTTTCAAATACAACAAATGTGTGGCTGGAGAGGCCAGCAGAGATAATATTTAGTTTGTAAGACTAATACATAGAATAAAAGGTTTAGCACCGTCGAGGAAAAATAAAATATGTGGCGAGAAGTACTGAAATTTAAGGTTATGCAGAAAAATAAGTGAAAAATAAGTGAAGAGCGGGCGCCAGGTGTTTGTGCACACAGGTACACACACCAAAATAATATTAAAAATACAGAGAAAATATACTGGAGTACACCTTATCAAATTCGCGCCTTTCCGGGTGGAACGCTCGGTGGTGGTCCGGCTGAAGAAAGGGTGTGCGGCGGTCTGCGAGGCAGCGAGGTCCACGTGGCGGTCGGCACAGTGGGCGTACTCCAAGGAGGGTCTCCGGCGTGGGCACACGAGCCGGGTGACAACGTGTCGAGGTTAAACTAGTTGCAAATAGAGAAATTGCGCTATAGACTTGCACGTAATATAAGGGGAGGAATTTAGATTGGAAACGGGTGGTTTTAGTGTACTTACATGTAGAAAAGTCGAGGATTAGCAGGAATAGATGTTATTATAAAATTTCACTTGTACAAAGAATGAGGGTTGACAGGGCGAGTCACTGTATTTCCATGAGCAGTCGCGAGTGCGCTGTGAGTGTGGAGTCAGATGGTTGGTTTCCTCCCAAGGTCAGATGCCGAAAAGGCCAAGTGAGGCTTCCTGCTTCTATTTAAATGGTCACTAGTAGAATTTTCCAGAGAATTTACTATTTAAAAAAAATAGGAAACAGAACGTTCGTGACGGTAGTGATAGGTTTCTAGAACGTTCCTTGGGGATGCTTTATTTTATGAGATAAGAATATAGTTTAAGGTTTAAGGAGGTAAGGGGAAGTGAGGAAATGATAAATCTTTTGTTATAATAAATTATTTGATTTTTTTTAGACTAAAAGTTTTGTATGTTTATGAAGGAGTGAGCGCAAGGAATACTGAGTGCAATGAAGCGTAATTTTTAATTATTTTTTTTATGTGATTGGAGTCCAGTCGATTTGAGATACTTGGTGTACAGGGATTTGCAGATTCTGTAGAAGTGTAATTTGTGTTTGGTGTTATGCTAAATAACGTATGGTAGTGTTTGTTTTAATTTGCATAGTAAGTAAATAAAGGTATTGTTTGTATTTTTGAAAAATAGATAAATTGTTAATTTATTTAATTGGGATTAGCAGTGAGATAAGTGCAGTGATATTTATTATGTTTTATGATTTAAATAGGAGGAGTTAAAGCGGTGAGTTCTTGGCTAATTAGACTAAAAATGTAACGATATTATTTTGTATCGTTACATATTGAATTAGTAGATCTGTGAAGGAGCGCAAAAGTTTTTAAGCTGCGCGTCCATAACCTCGGAATTTATCCACCGCTGCGGAGAGAATGAGACAACGCCATATGTTAGACAAAGATTGACTACCTGCCCGGAGCGGATGGATTTGTTGCTTTGTATGAACTTTTATGGAACTGCGTCCACAGAGACGGCATTTCCCGGCGGAGCGTGTGTATTGTGATAATTAGTATTTCTTAAATTGTATAACTCCTCAAATTTCGCCACTAGTGTAATAAGTACTTCTTCGTCCATGTTCTCAGCGTTGTTGCATACGATAAACACCAAACGGCAAACACCACGAGCGCTCGAGGCGATACGAATGCAAATGACGCGATTGGCTAATTAAATGCCAATGACGTCATCGGCAGAAATTCCCGTCGCTCCGCTCCGAAATGCCATCTCTGTGGACGCAGTTTCATAGGAATTCATACAAAGCAACAAATCCATCCGCTCTGGGTAGGTAGTCGATCTTTGTCTAACATATGGCGTTGTCTTTTCTCTCCGCAGAGGCGGATAAATTCCGAGGCTATGGACGCGCAGCTTTATGGTCAGGTCAACGTTAGCGATCAAAAAGAATATAAGTCACTACGTTCGTTTTTAGCGATATTGACTTTTTGGCGGGAATTTGTAGCGTTCAGTTTGTCATTTTTCTTTTATTATCCGGAAAATTACATTTAGTGGTTTTCGATGTATAATATTGATAGTGTATTTATCAGCGAAGTATCATTTATGTGTTTCTTGTGTAGGATAATGAAATAAAAGTGTGTATACTGTGTTTCGAGTTCCCACAAGAAGTCCGAGCAAGCTTTAGCAAAAGTGCTATCATTTTGCTAGAGTATTCTAGGTTAGGTTAGTTTATAGACAATGATATGATGTGAACGTGAAGAAACAGTGACCTTGAAGACTGAAAAGGAGAAAAATACTATTTCTGAAAAATATACTGAAAATTACTGAAGACGTGAATTCTACAAATTAATACTGCTGAAAAACATATACTGAAGACTAGGCGGTATGGCCAATGAGCCTTAGCCTGCCCTAAAAGGGCAAAGAAAAAAATAATAATTTTAGCGATATTAAATTGACATGAGTTTTTTGGCGGGATTTGTGGTAGACGCATTCGTAGTTTTATTTTGTTGTTTTTTCATTGTTTTCTGCTAGGATTTTGTTTAAAAAGTGGTGCATTTTGGAGAAAATCGCCTTGTGCACGTGAGCAATATGGAGAACAAGAAAATAAAACGAAGGAGGACGTGAGAACCCAACTTGCTCTAGGTGCAGTTTTATAGACGCCTTACAGCAACTGGGTGTTCCACCTCAGAATGTAGCTGCTGCAAATGCTGTCAAGAACTTCAGAGAAGATTTGTAATGCACCGGCACTAGCATTACAAATCCAAAAGGTATGGAAGCTTAAATACGTCAGACCTGGCTGTATGGTCTTTTAGTAACCTTTGCCTTTTCCGCGCTTTTTGTTAGCCCACGCTGCTACAATGGCTACAATCACTACAATACAAGCATTTAATACAAGTAAGGTAAAAGTTGCTAGATTTGTATTTAAAATTCTGCTAGAAGTTACTAAAGTAAAAAATAATCATAAAGTAAAACAAGACGAAATTGAAATTACAACTTGTTACTGCTTTCGATAAGCGAACGAATTAAGCATGCGGATTAGTAATTTCCGTACGGCACTTTTATATGGTTTCACCATGGTTTTAATTATTTCACAAAACGAACAATCACCAAGCAACAACTGACACAAGTCGTACCACGTATCTAAGTGACAGAATTGACAGCTATTGAGTGTTGCCGACATAAGATTTTATTGGGGTTGCCACTTAATTCTTTTGCAAAGTTAGCTTTTCCCGACTCTAAGTAGAATCAACACAAATTAAATTTTTTGTGTAGTCTATCCCATGGTGTGAGAAGTGTGGGGGCAGTGTGGCTATCAAGGCTAAGTAGATTTTCATGGTTTAGAACTTTGAGTATATACATTCTGTAGATATGTCTTTTTTTTTTTGTGTTGTGATGCAATAAAGAATATTGTATTGTATTGTATTGTATATAGAGCGCGCACATCGCATTGGTTAAAGCTGTCACACACGGGCGTTATACTATAATATTTTATCTGCGAGTATCTTATGATAAACACTTATAACATAGCAAGGTATCACACACGGTAGTTTACTATAATATATGAAACCCAACATTCTGTTACGAGTTTTTGAATGAGCTATAAGGAGCTACACCTAAAACGTTTCATAAAGGGTGATTAAGAAAATGAGTTCGCGTATGTTGCTATTGGACTTACTAGACAGTTTGTCAGAGGACAAAACCGACTTTGACGAAGTGACGATGATGCCGACGAGGGAAGCAGGCTTACCAAGATTCCCCAACGCAATGGGGATCTGGCTATCTAATCTTCAAGCTGGAACACATCAATGCTGTTAACCGCCTCCGTGGCGTAATGATTGGTCCATTCGCTTCACACCAGGAGGCCGTGGGTTCGATTCCCGGCGGGGTCAACTTTGTAAGACTCGGTTTGGTTAGTGGTAGGACATTTTTATAGCCCGTCTGGCTAGCTACCACCATCTTATCTAAGTCTTGCCGCCAAACATCAGTGTTAACAACATTGATGTGTTCCGGCTAAAAGATAAAATAGCCAGTTCTCCATTGCTTTGGGGAATCTTGGTAAGCCCACTTCCATCTTGGGCATCATCGTCACTTACCATCAGGTCAGATGATGCCAAGTGCTTACCAATTGTGAATAATAAAAAAAACGTGGACTAACTATTACGCCAAGTAGGCGGTTAAAAACTTTTTTAATCATATTGTATTTATCTTAAATATCTGTGAGCTTTGCGACATAGCGCGAGCGCGCGGTATCGCTCGGTACCTGCAGATAGAAGACGATGAAATATACATTATCTGCCCCGTCTGTGTACTCTCATTGATTTCTATGAAGAGCGATATTGTAAGATATCTGTTGCGTTAAAGATATCTTATAGTATAGCTTTCTTGTGTGACAACATTTACGCGCGCTCTATACTCTACAGAATGTATACTCAAAGGCCACGAATTTCATGGCGCTTACGATTTTTTGGTCGCAAGAAATCTATACTCTATAGGACGGACGCTAGTAATCTTTATTATACTGTGCTATAGGGGTTGGTTAGACGACATAGGTATTTATTTATTTTTTTATTTTATTTTATTAATTTAGGAAACAAACAGTCTTATATATAGTATTACATATAAATTTTAAATTAAAAACGACCTGGAGTTCCACTTAATAATAATAAAACATGAAATATACGAGCCCTGAGACAATATTAATTGTACAACTATTTTTAATTACAGTTTATTTTATTTCTAATCGCACTAAAGTAACTAATGTTTAGCGCTGCAGCGAACTTTAGTTGTAACTTCTAACTTATATCAGTATTTGGACAAATTGGTTTCTTGAACATTCTTGTCTATCGGTAGAATATACTTGTCTTTGGGCATTAAATAATATTATTTAATTTTCTCTGTGTCCTCAAAAAATATGTTGAAGACACAGAGAAAGCTCGAAAGTCCTTGTTCTTTGGTTCAGCATCCTGTAAACTGGAAGAAATTTAACCGCAAAATTTAGGGAATTCGTAAATTACACTGAATACTTTTGAAAACTCGATTTTTTTTTTCTTTGTTGTTCCAGAATGGCGCATACTTGGGCAGTTATCACGCAAAAAACAAAATTTGGATGTGCTGTCACTTAATAAATATTATGAAATCAATCTTGTTTTATTTTTTTATTGTTAATTATTTTTAATCCTAAAACTTCTTCTTATACTTCCTTTTGTTTGTCAAAGCATTTATATATATAACTTTTAAGTGAATTATGTAATGGAATAAATTGTAATTTAAAGAGCTTTTAATTGAGAATTTATAATGTAAAAAGTTTTAGTTCTAGAGCTTTTTGTATTTGGAATAAAAATAGCAAACAAAGTTTAGAAAAACTAAAAATACTGTTAATTTCCTGCAATAGATTCCTTAGAAATTTTTCTACCAGGTTATGGGCCCAGTGGTCACAATTCTCCTGTTTTTTTATAAGCAATAAGAGAATACTAATTTAATAACTAAATTCATTTTAAAAGAAGAAATTGCTTCTATTCATGAGATCCAATGGACTTCATCAAACCTGCCTTATCGACAGTTGCAAAGTTGTAAACAACGCCGCTGTACAAGTGACGCTCCCTTCGTTATCTCAAACAGCCATTTCCTCAAAAATTTGACCAATTACTAGTCATTTATATGATAACAAGTTTTTTTTATAGTAAATTATAGCCTATAGTGAGTCTCATATAGTTCATATAGGCACATAATGATGAGTCATTTTCATTGAAAATAAACAAGTTTTGTCAAAAGAGACGGTGGACTTTCTTCACATCTTTTGATTGAGTAATTTCCTTTATACTCTTTTTAGTTTTTTGAAATTTACACTGTGAAATGTTGCAAATATTTTGATGCGCGGATCCGAATCCCGAGCCAAGTTTTCTTTGAATAATAATAGTTTTGAATACAATTATAGTTCAGACTTATTTCGAGTTAGAATCATTATAATATAAGACACAGAGCATTGATATGAAAAATAACTTTACTTTTGATAGTTTTATATGTTAGTACTAAACAGGAGGAGTTTATATTTATATATTATATAATAAAGAAGTGATACAATTTCGCAAGATAAACAAAGACTGAAAATATAGACTGTGAATCATTTTTTGCGATAGTTTATATGGCAATACTTAAAGTGCCTGTAAATGAGCTTTAAAAAAATTTAAAGCTAATCCTCGACGAATCCGCTGCAATAAAACCCGCAAATCTTTTTATAAATTGTAATGTTTCTACTTTTTGGATTTCAAAACTGCAAATAAAAGTTTGAAGTTGAAAAATTATACTATAAAAATAAATATAAGAGTCTGATTCGCTTGACCAGTTCTACTTATACACGTGTTCAGTAGTTAGTGACGCTACTGTGTAGATGGCGCCTTTTAAACTTCAGTACACTGATGTATGGTAAGGGTACTGTAGGTTTATGTATGTTCATGTCAACTCATTGTGGTGGTCCCCACTCCCCTTAAGACTGGCCTTATGTGCCTTAGCTTGCTGAAGCTGCTGGAAGCGGAACACACACGAGACACAATGTATCGTACCTAATAGTCTAGTATCGGCTCATCTTCATTCCCTCCGAGGCGCTCAATCTCCATCTAATTTCCGTCTCTGGAAGTCTTAACAGTTGCATGCAATGGGTACAAAATAAAATGACTTGATTGAGTCTAAAAATTAATTATGAATTTATTTGACTCAAATTGTGGAGAAACCTTTTTTTTTATATAGGCGTAAAACTCCACGTTACATTGCTTAATTTGCACTATTGTTTTGCTAATACAAAACTTTCAATGCAGAAGTTACATTGATTTCAGCTCTATATTTTATAGAGCTATTTATTCTAGCATTTAACAGTACAAATTTGATATTATAATAGAATTATACAAGTCCTGTGTGATATCGCTCATTAAATTATGGATGTATATAAATTTGTATTAAATTTGTCTACATAAAGTAAGGTTAGCTTACTCAAGATAAAGTAGACTTATGGCAGCAACGAAAAGGTAATATAAATATTTTAGATTATACATTTCCGTCAAGCCAACAATACTACAACCACTGTACACTTCTGTAACTTACGGGGAGCCTTGGACTTTAATTTGACTACTCAAATTTGACAACCAAAGTGTACACAACTTTACAGCCGTAAGTGCGTCTGGCAAGTCTTTATTACTTAAGTTACATTTTTATAAAGGCTCACATATTATCATTATTATTCTGAACAAGGTTTTAGGTTATAGCGAGCCCTGAATTCTCGCTAGTTCCGGTCTTTCAAGAGTACAATTTGTAAGTATAAAACCACAGGGGTATTGAACACTACAGCTATCAATAACCATATCTGCTAGTGTTAGATACGACTTGTGAATAGTCAGGCTCAACCAAACTAAAATCATACGTATTCGTCTTATGAATATTGTTTAAGATGATAGTTAGATTCATTAGCACAAAACAAGATTATTTAGTTAATCACACAGAATCTATCTTCACAATACTTCGCAAATATTATAGAGGTTGTGAGCATTTTAACTGAGGGAGAATTAAACTAAAATGACATACGGAACAAGTCCTTAATGTGACGATTCTGTGAGATTATTTTGCAATCAAGCAAGAAGCAAATGCAAAACATACCAAATTCCGGTCTCGCCCAAACACATCGCGCTTTTATTTTCAATCACTTCACTCAGAACCAAACTCAGGGCTCTTTCCCCGTCAGGAGACGACCGGCGACCCCTAGCCTCTGCCCACGTGTCCTCTCTCTCGCTGACGCTCAGTCGCAGCCCTTAAAAACCACATTACTCCCGTCGCATTCGCACACATGTACGCCCAATCGCTCTTTCTCTTTCTGTCTCGTACAAATCTTTCTTTTGTTAGTCCTCTGAATCATTCTTCACACAGTCTAACGCATATAAAATTGGCAACATCGCAGCGTCGTGCACATGTTAGACTAGATAAGAATGGCAATCTCGCCGTTTCTCCAGGAATAATAATTCATCCGTCTTAACAACTAATTATACTAGGGTTCCGTGCGGTTCTAAAATAAAGATGGCGTTTCTGGCCATCACACGCCCCTCCCTGATAACGAGAATGTGATGCCTCCAAACATCCGTTCGCGTTTTCACACTGTTAACAGATACAAAATGTTAGACACAGTATAGTCATATTGGAATCTTTCCAATTGCAAAAAAAATCCAATTGGATGAGATTTTTTTTTTCTGGTTGCAGAATTGAAGGTGTCTGAATCGAGGTTTCATATTACTATCTTTGCTTCTTGCTTTAAAAACGGGCTTCCCCTTCTGAAGGCGTCCAGAAAAGCCAAATTTTAACGTGTGTCAATCCTTAAACAAGACGCTTAAACAATTCAACTTCATATGCTGTTATCTCTCCTTTTTAACTAATTCGCGGCACAGGCCATCGACCTTATGCATATAACCAAGCCTACGACTACCTACCTATACTCACTTGGACCACCAACCTACGCTCCCTCCTAGGTTTTTAGAATACCTCTGTAGGTATCCTAGTATTTGCTCAGAGCTTGACTCCTTTATATTTCGTTTGTTGTTATTAGGGTTCATATTGCTGATGGTAAGTTGACGCATCTGTATGACCCTTTTGTCTTGCGCACGCTGGAGTTTTTCATTGTTCGGTACACCGAACATATATGTTAGGGAGTTTTTAGTCCAAATGAACCTTAAAACTCTACGTTAGCCTAACTCAATTTTAGCAAAACAATTTGGTCATACCTTTGTGACCATCGAACTTATTTTTCTCAGATCTTGACCGAACAGAAAAAAAATTAAAGTCTATCAATTGATAGTAACAAACAGGGAGATAACAACGTATTTATTAAACCTTAACCAACAGTTCTCTTCAATTCTACAGTCCAAATAAGGCTCTAGTTTTTCTTTTTTTTCTTATCATCTCCTTCTAGAATAACAACATTAATTTCATACGTATTAGCAAAAAAAAATGTAAAGGTTCATTGTGCCTTCATCTTTCTCCACTTCGAATCCCATTCAGAAGTGCATGTTACTTTAAATAGTTTTGTGTAGTCTTTCAATAACTACTGTTTTAAAACCGCTAGGTACTGGCAGCTGAATACGTGGCTAAGCGCTACCTCGCTATATTTTCTCGAAAGTTGTGGAGTGACGACCGCTACTAAAATAGCGTCGTACGCTAGGTCTGTCGTCCTACGTACAGACACCAGCGAAGCCACTTCGGATGCAACCTTTGCGCCAAATTGCACGTGGAAATCTCATGCGCAGATATATATATTTTTTTTCTATATGGTAACTACATATTAACATTAATTTGTAAATAATACACCTTCGATTTCGTTGTCTATCTCAATTCCCTCAGGCTAAAAGATAATGTTTCCTCATATCGTATATTAAAAGTCAGCAGTAGCTTGTGGAAATCATTTCCTTATTCGACAGGATGCCACGTTACCGTTAGACGCTCCTCGTGGAACCCTGACATTTCATCAGCTTGGTCAGAATATTTAGTGTGGAAGCCGTTTGAACGCAGGCAACACAATGCGAACATGTGGAATTTACATTCAGACCATGATTACGGTAAACTGTGTCATTTTACCGCAAGTTTCCAGCTTAGCGTAAACAATAGGTACGCTTATGTCTGAAATAAAATAAATGAAACTAGGTGATACTTCTCTACAATGAGGAACTCCTTCTCTGCCCCACTCTCTCCATGATAATGTCTCCCTCGTCGACATTCGTCAGTGTCCGCTTCCAATGTTAGTCGGCTCGCCTTCACCCCCGGCTAACCAGCTTTAGTCACGACAAAACGAACAGGTCTTTCTGGAAACATTCACGTTAACCGCGTTTAAATCCATACATAACAGTTTATCTTTTTATTTTCAAAAATATCTCCACTTCTAGTTTATTTTTTTTTTTTTTTTTTTTTGAACCGCGTAGGGATCGAACCTACTAACGTACACAATCACATTTTTTTTTAGGGTTCCCTATTGCATAAGGGAAAAAACGGAAACCCTCACAGGGCTCCCTTGCTGCAGGTACTTTACACATACCTGTTATCTTAAATCCATCTGCTCTATACCATCGGTGTCAAACTTATCATATCATAACGACGAAGGAATGTTGTTTGTTACTCCTATACGAAAACTAATGAACGAATCTGGCCGAAATTTGGTAGGTAGACAGATCAGGACCTGGACTAACACAAAGCTTTTCTCCTTTTTTCCTTTTTGCTCACACTCGCGAGCCGCTTGCGACTCGCACACTGCGCACCAGAGGGTCATAGATACGTTTCCCAAACGGGCGAAGCCACGGGGAACAGTTAGCTACCTTATGTCTAAGCTTATCGCTTTTATCGGAACTAATAAGTAAAACAAGGTGACATAACTGAAATAAAAATTAAAATATAATTAATTTATCAATTTCCCTTTCATTTCAAGGTTCCCTTGTGAAAAGTTGTATTGCTGCGAAACCCTTTGTGAACGGGCCCAGCCCACACATGACCCGGCTTTTCTAAGCTAGCACATTCAGCTCACTATTCTGAAGACTGAATTCCAAGGTTGACTGGAAGTCCGCCTTTGCTTAATGTATTTTCTTTGTTTAAATATTTAATGTATTTGTTTTAAAAGCAATAAAGAGTTTACAAACAAACAAACAAGACTTCACGTCTTCGTTATATATGCCTATTGTTTGTTTGTTAAAATTCTATCCATCTTAAATCGCGTCGCGAACATATCGTCAAACACATAAAAATGAAACCATATATTTTCTAACTAAGTAGGTTAAGCTCTTTATGTCTTCCCAATACAAGCACAAGTTTTGTGTTTTGTAAGTCCTTCAAAATACATTATCACTTAACTTATTGACGCCTCGGAACCTGTCCCGAAGCCGAAGCAGGTAGTTTACCCGCCTGTGTGAATGGCGCCGTCTCGTCGTGCCACTCAATGCCACATTCTCGACTCGAAATATACAAGGGCTCGTACGTGCACATGTCGATCCTCTAAAACACCAACAGCCCTGGAATTTAACAAAAAAAAAACACACGGACAGTATCTTTTCGCACACAAAACCTTCATAGCTTGCGTTGCCCCTCGTGTTATTCTCAAGTGGCAACCGTCGCCAGATTCGTCGCCCTGGTGTAAACAAAAAACCTGACCTGCGCTGATCGCTTTAGGCTGGCTGGAGGAGATCCCTAAGTATGCACTTTGTAGATGTACATTTTTATTGATTTTGTGCGCCCGTGCTATAAAAGCGTTATGTTTACTGCTGATTTGTGTATGCCCGGCCACAACTAACGTCAAACGCTTCGCGAGAAAGTATGCACATTGTGGCTGTACATTTTATTCCGGGCGCACTATGCAAAAGTGCGTAATTAAAGTGATGAAATTAATAAAGCATGTGAGGATAGTGACTTGAACATCCGGTTTCGCATTTAATTAACTTAAAATGAATAAAATTCAACCGACTGGACCGAGCATTTTAAATAATTTTATCCTTTGCGCCAAAACGACCACATTTTCAACAGCACTACCTGGGGCTAGACGGCTCGTCCCCACCGCATTGTTTGTCGTTAGACAATGGCACTGCGCCGCTCATTTAAAAGCATTTTTTTTTTCTGTACAACCCTCGTACGCTTCACAAGGAATGTAATCTTTCTTTTAAATGTTTGTATGTATGTCTCCCCGTTGATTCGATTCTATAGCCTAAACTATTTGACCGATTTGAGAATGTGAGGGGTCGTTTAAATCGTCTCGACCTCATGGATAATTTATAATACGTTATTAAATTGATCGAAGTAAATGCCCTTGTACTTCATTTAACGGTCTCTCATACTAAAAATATCGCAAGGTCTCGATTGGAAGCTGTAAATTGTCTATTCGCTTATCGTTACAAGTAAGTCGAGCAACAAAACTGCCGCCTAAACTCTCGGATTCTCGCGTACTACCTGTCTCCGTGCTTTTTCTCCGAGCACTGGATTGTTTGGAAGAAATCGCTCTCAGCGATAAAACCGCCTTAATTGTACGTCTCTTAGTTTTAATTTAAACTTTGCATGTTATGTATTTATTTTTGATGTACAATAAAGAGTTATTTGAATTTGAATTTGAATAAATATATTTTAATATTAATTTATATCTATAGAAGAATGAATTTCCTTTTCCTTGGTTATCGCTTCACGCATGAACGGCTGAACCGATTTCGATTAAACTATTTAGGAAAAATGGCTTTTGTCTTTTCTCATTTTATGAACTGTAATGATACATTATGTACTTATGATATGTTTAATTTTATTATTATTATTATGGTAAGTTTTTTTTTTCAATGGACCCAATTAGCTAATTACGTTGTGTTATATATTTTATTCAGATTTCCAAAGGTGCGTTTCTTTTAGTTAACGCAACGCTTTGATCCGTGGTCTCACGGCACCAGATGTGGTGGTCCCCACTCCCCTTAAGACTGGCCTTATGTGCCTTAGCTTGCTGAAGCTGCTGGAAGCGGAACACACACGAGACACAATGTATCGTACCTAATAGTCTAGTATCGGCTCATCTTCATTCCCTCCGAGGAGCTCAATCTCCATCTAATTTCCGTCTCTGGAAGTCTTAACAGTTGCATGCAATGGGTATAAAATAAAATGACTTGATTGAGTCTAAAAATTAATTATGAATTTATTTGACTCAAATTGTGGAGAAACCTTTTTTTTATATAGGCGTAAAACTCCACGTTACATTGCTTAATTTGCACTATTGTTTTGCTAATACAAAACTTTCAATGCAGAAGTTACATTGATTTCAGCTCTATATTTTATAGAGCTATTTATTCTAGCATTTAACAGTACAAATTTGATATTATAATAGAATTATACAAGTCCTGTGTGATATCGCTCATTAAATTATGGATGTATATAAATTTGTATTAAATTTGTCTACATAAAGTAAGGTTAGCTTACTCAAGATAAAGTAGACTTATGGCAGCAACGAAAAGGTAATATAAATATTTTAGATTATACATTTCCGTCAAGCCAACAATACTACAACCACTGTACACTTCTGTAACTTACGGGGAGCCTTGGACTTTAATTTGACTACTCAAATTTGACAACCAAAGTGTACACAACTTTACAGCCGTAAGTGCGTCTGGCAAGTCTTTATTACTTAAGTTACATTTTTATAAAGGCTCACATATTATCATTATTATTCTGAACAAGGTTTTAGGTTATAGCGAGCCCTGAATTCTCGCTAGTTCCGGTCTTTCAAGAGTACAATTTGTAAGTATAAAACCACAGGGGTATTGAACACTACAGCTATCAATAACCATATCTGCTAGTGTTAGATACGACTTGTGAATAGTCAGGCTCAACCAAACTAAAATCATACGTATTCTGTCTTATGAATATTGTTTTAGATGATAGTTAGATTCATTAGCACAAAACAAGATTATTTAGTTAATCACACAGAATCTATCTTCACAATACTTCGCAAATATTATAGAGGTTGTGAGCATTTTAACTGAGGGAGAATTAAACTAAAATGACATACGGAACAAGTCCTTAATGTGACGATTCTGTGAGATTATTTTGCAATCAAGCAAGAAGCAAATGCAAAACATACCAAATTCCGGTCTCGCCCAAACACATCGCGCTTTTATTTTCAATCACTTCACTCAGAACCAAACTCAGGGCTCTTTCCCCGTCAGGAGACGACCGGCGACCCCTAGCCTCTGCCCACGTGTCCTCTCTCTCGCTGACGCTCAGTCGCAGCCCTTAAAAACCACATTACTCCCGTCGCATTCGCACACATGTACGCCCAATCGCTCTTTCTCTTTCTGTCTCGTACAAATCTTTCTTTTGTTAGTCCTCTGAATCATTCTTCACACAGTCTAACGCATATAAAATTGGCAACATCGCAGCGTCGTGCACATGTTAGAATAGATAAGAATGGCAACCTCGCCGTTTCTCCAGGAATAATAATTCATCCGTCTTAACAACTAATTATACTAGGGTTCCGTGCGGTTCTAAAATAAAGATGGCGTTTCTGGCCATCACATCATGTCAGCTCAAGTAATGAATCAATTGCCCTTTAACTTACCACAATAAACATGGATTAGTTTGTCACAAACATTAATCACAGGTTACGATCTGTTCTCAAAGACTGCGACCGATAGTCCTCGAACACGTATGTAAGATTACATCATTTGTAACAAATTAGTCATGCTTGAAACAAAGAGTTACTCATATTAACTTCTGCGGGATTTCTGGCCTATATATTCGGGCTTGGTCACTCAATTGATCAGTGTGTGATCGGTCATTGGCAATAACAGAACTCTCTTTAGAAATTATTTCGTTTTGCCCTGGGTAAGTTTATTTTTTATAATTTTTTGTTTTTTGAATTTACATTCATTGTTGCAGGATATTCAAACCTATACACTGATCTAGTTCAAGAATCCTAGTTCAATCCTAGCTTAGGAAATACAGTAAGTAATGCGTTTTCCATTTGCATTCTTATTTTATTTCCTTGTCAAGATTTGAACGATCGTCGTTACTGCGTTGAAGAAGATGCCCTCGTTATCAAAACAAGACTAGTAGTTGATAAGGAAGAAAACATACTTGGTCTTTGCAGAGCAAAAGTAAATAGCAACAGTAGAGCAAGGCTATTTCTTCATGATATCTATTTAATAGTCTTGATTGGTGAGTGATATGTGTTTGTTTGCTTCACAAGAAGTCTTGATTAGTTCAATTGATATTGAACAGAAGTATTACTCATGCGAGGAACATGTTACATTGTTTCTTTACAGATTTATAGCTCGTGTAACACAAAAGTAGTTTCAAGAAGAAATTTTGTTTAGTCTTTTTGAGGTAGTTTGTTCTGTCTATGTACTTCTGCACATCATAGGCAGTCAGGTTACCAAAGGAAGCTTAGACAAGAGTCACCGCAACGTTGGATTATTAAAGCTGTTAAAGAAGCATTGATCAAGAACCAAATCATCGTTTCTTTTTGGTAAGATTTGCCTAGGTCAATGATTCATGTGTTCTTACTAACATGACTCATTAGAGTAGTCGAATTGATCCAAAACAAATCTTCTGTTTAGTCAAAACTTGCAACTGAATCTCCAATTGTCAGAGCTATCATGAGAATTTATGTGTTTTGTAATCATAATCTCGCGGAAACTTTGATGGCTGATGATTGTACCACCATCTCTGCACATCTTGCTCCAATGAAGTTGAGACAGAACCGAATTGTAAGTCAAGAACAAAGCAAAGCATTCTACTAATGAAACTAATAACCAATTGATTACCAAAGATCTTGTCGAGTTTTCTTCAGGCATTCTGTGTTATCTATGTGTTCTACATAACATAAATGCGCAAAATGCACCTGAATAAGCTTAAACAAGTGTCATCGCAATGCTGAATTATCATTGGATTGAAGAAGAAATCTAATCTTTGTTTCATTTTAGTCTTCTTATGCGGTCAGCTAGAAATTTTTACAGAGTTTGAAATTTGGTGATCAAAACTAGAAGAAAGAACTGTTTTAGGTTCCTAATGTTGATATCTATTGCTAGTTATGCTTGTCCATTCATCACTGGTACTAGACATTCACGTTAAGCCAAGACTTGATATCGCAAGAAGAAACTGAACCTTGACTATTTTAGCTTCTTTCAAAATTACTTTTCTTGTCCTTTTGTATTGTAATTCAAGAAATTGCTGAAACAGAGCAAAGTATTCTACTAATGAAGCTAATAACCAATTGATTACACTAATTAGCAAGTTTTTCTGTTACATCAAATAAACCTTGACCAATTCAAAGAAAACGATAAAAAATGTAAAACATGTACAAACAAAGGAAAATATGTTCATGTATCGTTAAATAAATGTTAACAAAACCACTATTGTTTTATTTGATCCTTTATTGAGAAGAAATGATCATACAGATATGAAAAGATGCCTTTGGAAAAAATTCATTACCATGAGCTGTAAAAAACATTTAGTTCTCGATATGAAAAAAACTTTTTTTAAAAATATTTTCATTTATTAGTTAACAACAGGGGGAGTTAATATATATAATATATAATAATATTCTGATTCACACAGGAACTATAGTTCCATACTGATAAAAGCATACAGTCATATTTTATCACAACGTCCATTTCCTTCCCATGCGTCATCCACGCTTTCGTAGTTAGTGACGCTACTGTCTAGGTGGCGCTTCTCTGGATGCATTTTAAACAAAATGTCAGTAATTTATACTATTCATCCCAGTTGGGTCATAATGAATCCAAAAGATGAGCTACGACAAGAGACAAATTTATTTGTTCAGTTATAAACCATAAATTTCTGGGAACTCTGATAGTGCCCGCACGGAAAAATATGTATGCGAAAAACAGATGTCACATCTATGTGACATATACAAAATACATGTGCGCAAAAAAAAAATGTAAAATATATTTTTGCATAAATGTTAAAATATATGTTCAGATATATGTCATAATATATCGAGACATGTACAAGCATATAGTTCACATATATGCGGCCATATATGTAGCATACATGCGGAGATATAAGTCACATGTATTTGATATCCCTACCCCCCGATAAACAGTGTGACTGCGTGTAAGGTTAAAAGAAACTACTGACACTACAGATTAATGAAGCTTCCATCAGCTTAGTTAAGATGGTTCTGCTTGATAATCGGAAGGTTCTGAGTTCAAATCTCAGCTTCGGTTAATATTTTTTCTTTTTCATGGACAGACATATATGTGGATATACATGCAGGATATATATTGGAATATATATAAATATACATGCGAGCATATATGATACTATATATGTCGGTATATATTTCGATATCTAAGTCAAAATATATTTTCGCGGAAAAAAAAATATGTTGAAATATATATCACATATCTATTTGTGTATGTCACATAGATTTTCACATCTATATATATTTTCCACATACATATTTTTCCGTGCGAGTGTAACCGCATGGAATGTTTATATGGGGCAACATATTAATTATCACTAGCTTAGTCATTAATTTTTCCGTTTGTCCTTATAGTAATTGAACAAATTCCAGTTAAATGAACTGATTTATTTCAGTGTGTAATTGACCGCTCGTCATTACGGGAGTCTCTTGTTTCCCTGAATAATTAATTTTTAAGTGCGTTCATAGTTTGTGGAAAAGTTGATTCTTCACGATATTTAACTGCAAATCGGTGAGTCTTTGTTTCAAATTTTTTGAATTTTAGTTTTTCTACAGTTAGTTTTGCTGCAAGTTTCTTTTTTGAACTCTATTGGTTTTTTTTATTCTACATACCCCTTTGAGTTTCAAGAAGAAATTTGGAAGTTTATCATCAAACTTATGGATAACAATGTAATTTTCATTTGATAACTTCGTTATTTATCTAAAAACAATATATCTCTGAATTAAAGGAATGGTATTTCGAGGCTCTGTTTCTAAAGCACTTGATATGTAATGCGTTTTTGTAAGCATGCATAATTTGAGCTTTAGAATGAGTGACTCAAGCCTTGGAACTAAGCAAGAGTTCATCAAGATCAAGACAGAAGACTAATTCGCCACATAGAAGAAATAACAAATCTCAGACTGTACTAGCTAGCTTATGATCTCGTGTTTTTATTCATGAGATCATTTGGGGAGCTAGTATAGACTAAGATTATCGACAATCCTATCGCAAGACTTCTATCATTCATCGCATGAAGGACATCCTCATTTTTATGATCTGTTATAGCTGCCTTTTTTAATCAGTGAGTTTCTTTGCTTCACTGGTATTGGAGACTGCTATGATTGATATAGAAATTACACACATTTCACTTCATTGAAGAAACTGCAGAAGCACGATAATGACTTCAATCGCATCTACACAAGATTTTCATTGATATTTTGCATGCTAATTATTTTTTCATGAAAACAAGAAAAGACTTGTAATTAAAAACATGTTAATGAGCTTAATTATTGACTATATCATTATTCCACGAAAATATTTTATTGTACTTATATATAGGATATGCGATAACGATGTATGAATTTGAACGGAAGGATTGTGAACTTTGCTACCAGACTTAAGATTAAGATGAATCCAATTGGTTTAGACTTTGAACATCCTTAATAGCAAGTACGTTTTTATACTGTATTTCAATTTGGAATGTTTCATTCTAGCCAATGTTCTTCATATCGATGCTTCAAGATAAAGTTTATAGTATGATCTAGGTCTCAACAAAGCTGGACGAGATTCGAATTTATGGTACTGTTATGACACTTTTCATGACAAGTACGCTTTAATTCCGTTCAGTCATGTTAAGCGTTAGAATAGTCCAGGATTGACGTCATCTCTTATACTATATTGCTTCAAGTTTGCAGAAAAACCAAAAATATATTGTGGTTTCATAATAATAACTTGATTTTAAATAGTTTTTTCTACCTTGGAAGCTTTTGGACAAAACAAATGGACTTTTCAGGGTTAATTTCAACAAAAATGGTTCAAGACAAAGGAAAAATCATAAGATCTTGTTTAGTCTTCTTTAGGAACCTTATTCTGCCCATATGTTCCTTATATCATGGACGGAGAATGTACCTGAGAAAGATTAGACGATTTTCATCGTTGGATTCTAGACAAAACTGAAAAGCGACTAATCTTAAACTTTTACAGTTAATTCTAAGACTCATGTGTTTAATATTCATCAGTCTCGGAATAGCTGTAATAAATTGAGAGTTTTTACGTTAGTCAAAACTGAACCAAATATAATGTTTCTGTTTGATAAGCTTTATCCCACCTTCAGAGGCCTCTGTCCTCGATCTCATTTAACAGGAAAATAATACATACGACTATACTTTTGTGCTCATAAAAACTAATTAATTATTTCCTTCCCTGAACTAATTAAAATGCTTATTAATCGATAAGTTTTTTTCATAAGCTTCAAGATTTGCACGTGATTGAAGACCGTTAATTTTCAAGATTATCTTCGAAAGCAGTCTTGGACTGAAAAATAAATTATCTAGTCTCTGTTAAGTAACTCAGGCTGTCTATGTATTTCTTCATTCCATAGGAGCATGAGATACTCAAGTGAGCTTAGATGAATAACTCCATTACATTCTTACAGTAATTTTTATAATTTTAGGCTGCTCATGAGTTTATAGATCAATGAGATCCTTCAATTTTCTAAGTAGATTTGAGCTTTCTTTGAGATTCCAGATGCCGGTTCATTCACAACTTCAGCAGTAATTTTTGATCTGTTTGAGCTAATTTCAATCAGCCGTGTGTTTGTAACCTCATGGCTCGTTGAATTAGCGAATATAGATTAAAATTATCCACCACTCACCCGCTTGGCGCTTCTGAAGTAAAGAAGAAACAACACTTATAGTCTTTTTCGGTTAATTCACTTTGCGCATGTTTCCATCATGGCAGTGTGACCTGACTGAATGAGTCTAGAGGCAGCCCATCTTATTCCAGAAGAAATCGGACCATTAGAGCAATCTTTGATCTTTCCAGGTTATTTTAATTATATGTTTTCTATCATATATGACTCGCATTACTCAGACAGTTCAATAGAATTTCAAGGAAGAAATGGTTTTTAGTGCTGTCAGCTAACTCTGATAGACTTTTGCTTTTCTTCTAGCAAGTACTTTCAGAGTCAGTATCGATTGCACCAAGAAATGACTACAGAGTTTGAAGCTTGATGATCAAGACCCGAAGAAATGTCTTGGGCTCCGTATCTTGGTATCTTTTGTGAGTGATGCTTTTCAATCTATCACAAACACTAGGTATCAAAGTATGGTGAAAACACCACATCACAAGAAGAGATTAAATCTTGATTGTTTTAGTTCTTTTAAAATGGCTTACGTTTTCAATTCGTAATAACTTTAAAAGAAGTCAAAATAGAGCAAGGTTCCTACCAGCGAACAAGAATGATTCACCTAAGGCGCCAATGTCAACGTTCTATGTCTTCCTTACTTGATTAACGTCGAATGAATCCAAATAAATAAATTGAATAATAAAATTAGCATGTATTGTTTTTTAATTAGTTAATTAAGTTGCTCATTTCTCTGCCCTTTTGTAAAATTAAGTATTTCGTGCTCTCCTTTAACTAAAGGTTGTCTGGAAGAGATTGATTTTAGCAATAAGACCGCCTACTGTACACTTCATTATAATACCTATATGTATTAGCTTTACGAAATTGTTTTGGTGTACTATAAGTGTACATAAATAAATAAAATAAATAAATAAACAGTAGAACCAGACAAAATTAGAGAATAACTATTGATACTTCTTATTGCGGGTTTGCTTCTTGAAGGTTTGTTTCTGCTCCAATTATTAAATACAAATAAGGAAAATTACTTGCAAGTTATAGTCTTTTTCAAAAGCTTTTTCAATGGCCGCTAACTGTTATTCTAAAACTTTCTATAAACGATAGTTAGAAAAAATGAGTTTTTATTTGAAAATTAATTTTAAATTTCGATTTTAAAACTCTTCCAGTTAAAGAAAGTGAAATATTATTATTTAATTGTAGTGTCATTAATATTTGATGAAGCAAGACGACAAATGGAAAGTGGTGAAAGTAAGAGGAAGGTAGCGTTAAATACATGTAATTTTGTTCATAGAAATGGATTTCAAGGGAGTCGAGTGGAAAGGACAGTGATGCCAGACCTACGGATTTGTCCGTAGATCTACTGACTTTAGGTCTTGTCGACGGACATACGGATTTTAGTAGCCAATCTATGGATTTGTGTTCGATTTCATTAACCCGACCCAAACAATAGTATACATAAAATATCCAAATTAAATTAAGTACTGTGCAAAACAAAACGTAACTCCAGAAACAAAGTTTGTCCTGCGACCTGCGTTTCGGTCTTTGTTAATTTGACTGTAATAAAATATCTGTCATCATAATGAGTTCAAAGGCTATTCATTTTGATTTGCTAAATAACTAACTTTAAAAGAAATGAACTATTCGTGATTCATTGGTTTGGTTTGGTTGGCGGCATTGACGTGACGATTTTCACTGTCATTGTGAACTTATTTTAGGTTAGTAAAATATTATGTATTAGTTGAGTTGTCTACGAGTACTAGTGTTCTGTTTTCGTGTTAATCATCGTAGGATTTTTTGTTTGTTTGCACTAAAATGGAAAATAGTAGTTGTGAGAGTGAATTTTTTTTAAATAACAATTTCTTTACCGGCAAGGAATCAAGTTTAAGGCCAGTCCATCTCTAAACAGTCAGGTTTATAAGCTTTTTAAAAGTCCGTGGATCTACGGATTTTTGTAAAGGCAATCTACGGACTTCTACGGATTTTTGAGGGAAACCCTACAGATTTTTAAAAATTGGATCTGGCAACATTGGGAAAGGAGCGCACAGATCTACTAATTAGCAGCAAACTAGATTACCTTGATGGCAACACTGACTTCATCGTCAACGTCATTGCCAGGGCTATGACACTCTAGTTCTTCTTGACCAGTTTTGGCGCTGCTGTTGCTAAACTTGACAGCTCTTGTTTTTCATCTGTGAGTGTCGAGTCTTATGAATGAACCCTAATTAGTCTGTGTTAGTTAGCAGCCATTTTCTTGAAAATTCGATTGAATTTGTTTAGGTACTTATGTGCAGTGGGTGGAAACTTCCATAGACAACAAATAGTACGAAATTGTATTAACTTTGTATCCACCAAAAAGGATGTAATATCACTAGTGTAGCCATTTAAATGAGTAGGAAAATTTTTGCTTGAGTACTTAACAAAATACTTATTTTTTAAGTTATCACAGTTGAATGCCATCTATAAAATGATATGTTTTTTAAATAAAATCACAGAAATATTTAAAACGCCATAGTTCTTTCTATATGCCCATATCACGTTACATTTGTGACTTTTTGGGAATCAACTGTTTGCAACACCAATAAAATGACGGACGTTTGAAATAGTTTGAATTATGAAGTTTAGTACATAAAATATGTCTGCTTTTATTTTTCAAAATAATATGTAAATCGTTGTTAAAAACATGTAATTGTGTTCCAGATGTTGAGTGAATCGATTAATATTTCCTCCGACACACTCAGTTTCAAAGTGAGATAGAGACTCTTTGCAGAAGTTCTAGAGAACTTGTCTTATCTTTAAGCTCAAGTCTAAAAACTTATTTTCTTATTTTATTGTTATTTTCACTGAGGCAGGACTCGTTACTAGTGTTTTATTGATGTGGTGAAACTCTCTCTTTGTTAAATATGTAAATATTTCCTCCGACACACTCAGTTTCAAAGTGAGATAGTGACTCTTTGCAGCAGTTCTAGATAACTTGTCTTATCTTTTAGCTCAAGTCTTAAAAACTTCTTTTCTTATTTTATTGTTATTTTCACTGAGACAGGACTCGTTACTAGTATTTTATTTGTGTGCTGAAACTCTCTCTTTGTTAAAAATGAGTAGTAAACGTTGTGCTGGAACTGCTTTTGTGTCAAAAGTGCGTGAGCGTCGACAACGTCGTAAATGTGAAATTTGTGGCCTAAGAGAGGCACATCTCACTGATGACAGCATACATTTTGCAGTGTTTCCTCGTGATGAAAACCGGTAAGCATAATCTTTCATTTAAATTTGAACTTTATACATATCATAAGCGCTCTTTATAATTCAAAGATTCACAGAAATGGTTAGCTTTTTTTTACCTATAATACCTATGTTATGTTAACACCCATATTTTATCGTCCCCCCTGCTTAAGCACAGGTCTGTTCCCAAACTTGGAAAGGATTGGACACACAAAACATAGAAGTATTTCTAGCTATGGTTAGGCTATACATGACATATGGAAGTCAACTATTGGAGTCAGTGGTGTTTCCCAACTAGCAAAAGTTTTCAAGCTGCATGTAAGGCTTTTTATATGTCTTGAAGCATGGAAATGGTTAAAATGATAAATAAATTGCCTTCCAAATATGGCAGCAATTTTAAAGTTTATTTCGAGCCCACACTGGTCATCAAGTTATCCATCACATTCATCACTTATCAATCAAACACAATCTCAGTAGCTACTTGAACACGCTATGAGCATTTTGTAAAGTATATTAAATTTTATATTTCTATCAGGATTACATTTGTAAATGGACAATAGTGGTGTGGGCCTGATGTCAAGGAAAATTTTGCCTCAGCCATATAAAATAACAACTGATGGGAACTGAAGGTAGCACAGTGTTTGTCGCCAAAACATCCCAATTTGTTTTAGATTTTTTTCTGTTTTCTAATTAATTCATAATTATTTATATGTATTTACTTTTATCTTTATTGTAAAATATCACTATAATATTTCCTAGATATAGATGTCTTTGTGATAATAAATATTTACAGATATTTTTTTGATAATTCCTTTATTGCAGTATGTACCTACCTAATTTAAATATGTAGGTCTTTAATTTAATTTTTTGTAAAATTTTGTTAAATATTACTATCTCGTAGAGAGGTAGAGGTAGTTTCAGTTCACATATCATTTGACACTAATTAATATTTTTTATATTTATTCATTATGTTTGACAATGTAATTTGATGCATACAACTAAGCAAAATTGATGCTAGTTGTTCCTTAAAATTTCAGTTGCCGGGAGTGGTTAAGAATTGTGGGAAATGTAGAACTCACTCATTTACCTATAGAAAAACTTCACCAATTGAAGCGTGTCTGCTCATTGCACTTTAAGCGAAGAGACTTTAACAGATTAGGAAATCGGTTGAAAAAACATGCAGTACCATCACACAACTTACCTATTCCACCACTTACTGAGAGCCAGCTTGCAAATTTTCCACAACACATAAGAAAAAGTGAGTATTTATCACATAATTTAAAAAATACTAAGTTGTTTTGTTGTAATACTTTCATTTGACTAAGAGCGAATGGTAGCAAGCAACGAAAGAGTGAAGAAAGTAAAGTTGGCAAAAAATGCATCAATAGGTCTGAAGAAACTATTAAAATAAAAAATATATATGCATAAGTGTGTATCCATCTAGCGCCTAAACCACAGAATGGATTTGGGTGCAATTTTGCATAGTACAGTCTTCTTCTTATCATGTGGCACAATTAACCGTGCTATCCAAGGGACAGATGGCGGTTGCCTGGTGTTGCAGTTAGCATCACCTTAGGTCACATGTAGGGCATTTTAGATTTACACCTATGAACGTTTGCAACGTGACCTAATACAGCACAGCTCAGTAAAGTATTCTTTTAGTATCTCCAGCCATATTCTTCAAATTGTTCCTTACTAGATTTATAAGTTTCCATAGTACTAAAAAGCACTTATTGTTTTATAGGATTCCATGCCCAAAAAGTAAAAATGGGACCCTATTACTGAGACTTCGCTGTCCAATCTGTCTGTCCGTCTGTCTTGTCTCCAGGCTGTATTACATGAACCGTTATAACTAGACAGTTCAAAATTTTCACAGATGATGTATTTCTGTTGCCGCTATAACAACAAATACAGACAAATATTCAAGGGGGCTCCCATACAACAAACGTGATTTGTTTGCTCGTTTTTGCTCGATATTGATAACGGCAACAGGTAGACACTTGAAATATTCTCAGAATATTAAGTTATATATTCACTTTATAAATAAGTAATTAAATTAAAATAAAACAAATATTTAAGCGGGGCTCCCATACAACAAACGTGATTTTAGATAATGGTACGAAACCCTTCTTGCGCGAGTCCGACTCGCACTTGGCCGGTTTTTTAGATAATTTTTTTAATCTGCATTATTTAATTGTTATTCTTTCTTACTTGAATGACTCTTTATTATACTCTTAATTTTTAGTACCTACTTATCTAAAATCTATCTAAGACATAATTATTAAAATAAAGATCAAGGAAAAGTATCCAATTATTTAAAACATTTTATTTTAATAGGTATGTAATATGAACTTTAATGCATTTTAAGGTCAAGGCTCCTCTGTTGTTCTTAATGAACAATTACAAAACCAAGAGAATATCCTTCAGGCTGTTCCATCTGGATCAGGTAATCATGTATAACTGTTGTTGGATTTATATTTTGGTATTTTTTTTATTCACTATTGGTAAGCCCTTGGTATCATCAGTTGGTTCCATTTTGAATTTTAATCCTGTTTTTTTAGGAGTGAACTCCCAGAAACATATTGCTTCCGAGAAACCAGTCTTGAAGCAGCAAAATGCCAAGAAACCTAAAAAAGAATCTGATGAAAATCATCCGAGTGAAGGACTAATGGCACAAATAAAAACAACAATAGATTCACAGCGAGAGCTTGGTATATTTCTTGATTGATTGCTTCAATAGTTTCTGAACAGTGGAACAGATGGCCATTGGGGTAGTAAAGTTCTCAAGTGCTGATCGCGCACCGGAAGACGTAGCGTAGGGAGACCTCCCACACGGTGGACCGACGCCCTGGTTGAAGGTCGCGGCACAGTCTAAGAATCCATACATTCATCCAACGCCTTTGATAATCGCGTCATCGCCGACATCACTAGTCACAGTACCAAGGGTTGTCACAATACCTGAAAATAAAATGAAATAAAATGCCATCACGTAGAAAAAGACTTCAATAGTGTAAAATCGAAATTTTAAACGTACCTTAGATCTCTGATCAAGAATCTCTTGTCAGAATCAAAAAATGGCGGTCATTTCGATTTTTTAGTTACTGAACTGATTGCTTCCAAAATCGATATCTGAAGCCCCCTGAGGTCACTAATCACGAATCCGTTGTCAGAATTGCAAAAAGGTTGCCGCCATTTTGAACTTTTTAGTTACTGGATTGCTTCCAAAATTAATATCTGGGGGTCCCTGAAGTTCCTCATCAAAAATCCGTTGCCAGAATTAAAAAAAGTGGCCGCCGTTTTGTACTTTTTAGTTACTGGACTGATTGATTCTAAAATCGATATCTGAGGGTTCCTGAAGTCCCTTATCACGAATCCGTTACCAGAATTTAAACAGTGGCCGCCATTTTAAACTTTTTAGTTACTAGACTGATTGATTCCAAAATCGATATCTGAGGGTCCCTGAAGACCCTTATCACGAACCTGTTGTCAGAATTGAATACAGTGGTGTCGATTCGGTGTGACACGATTTAACTTATTTGACAGGACTAAACTAAATTTAAGCATTCTATCCTTGTCTTTTCGATACAGAAAGTAAAAGACAGAATGCGTAAATTTAGTTTAATCCTGTCAAATAGGTTAAGTCGTGTTACACCGAATCGACACCAGTGGCTGCCATTTTGAACTTTTTAGTAACTAGACCAATTGCTTCCAAAATCAATATATGGGGGTTCCTGAGGTCCCTTGTCATGATTCCGTTGCCAGAATTTAAAAAAGTAGCTGCCATTTTGAACTTTTTAGTTACTGGACTGATTGATTCCAAAATCAATATCTGAGGGTCCCTGAAGTCCATTATCACGAATCCGTCGTCAGAATTGAAAAAGTGGCCGCCATTTTGAATTTTTTAATTACTGGACCAATTGCTTCTAAAATCAATATCTGAGGGTTCCTGAGGTCCCTTATCACGAATTCGTTGTCAGAATTGAAAAAAGTTGCCGCTATTTTGAACTTTTTAGTTACTGGACTGATTGATCCGTCCTCATCTACTGTTCTTGCCAAGCAAATGGACAATTTCCTTCAAAGTGTTCCATCTGAACCCGGTTAGTAGCTTTGTTTTTAGTAGAGGATTTTCAAAGTCATTAAACGTTTGACACAATATTGCAATAAATATAAAATTATAAATCAAGATCAATTTGGCTTCCAAAAACATAAGTCTACAACCTCTGCAACTTTTTCAGTAGTTTTATTTATTTATTTATTATATAATGACTGGTATTTTAAATGGAATAAACAATAAACAGTTGACTACAATATTACTATTTGACCTAAGTAAGGCCTTTGACTTTGTAGAAAACGATCTTCTTATAAAAAAAACTTAATTATTACGGAATAAGAAGATTACCTCTTGATTGGATACGGTCTTACCTTTCAGAAAGAAAACAAAAAGTTTCATTAGCTAAACTCAACAATAATAAAAATGAGGCTATCGTATATTCTTCTGACTTCAGATACAATAGATGCGGAGTTCCTCAAGGAAGCGTAATCGGACCCCTTTTCTTCGTACTTTATATAAATGACATCCCCCATGTAACTCATAAGGAAGGGTACCCAACTGTCCGACTCCGATTTGATTTATTTTGATATATGTTATAGAGTAGTCTAAAATAATGGACACATATATTTTTTTAGCTGCTCAAACTCAACCTGTTAGGAGAAAATGGCCTTCAAAGTACTGAAAATTGACCAAACCTTCTAATTTCTAGGAAGAGATTTGTTCAAAAAAAAATGATAATTAATTACTGGTTTCGTTATATGTTGGAGATCATGAATAAAGAATGGGGACGTGTTTTGTCATTTCACCACAAACTCATTTTTATATATTTTTTTTTTATATAAAAAATGAGTTTGTGGTGAAATGACAAAACACGTCCCCATTCTTTATAACATATATCAAAATAAATCAAATCGGAGTCGGACAGTTGGGTACCCTAAATTGTCAGCACAAGTGCGTTCTCTTCGCTGATGACATTTCTATAGTTGTGACAAAAAGACGTAAAATTACTGACAATAATACAATCAAAAATCAAGAGTCTGACATAAATAATACTATTAATAAAATGGCTGAACATGAATAACTTACAGATTAATATTTTAATTAATTTTAACAACAATAGGATTCGCAAATTATAAATAAAATATGGATGCATAAGATTGCCTATCATTGAGTGTGTAGCTTCGGTGCTCCGTTACGGTCTTATTATATGGGGAAATGGGACCCATTGTAAAAGGAACTTTATAGCACAAAAAAAAAACGTCTAAGAGCTATAGCTGGCAAGTCATCACGGGACTCTTGGTCTGTTGCCACTACCTGTGCTTTATATGTTTGGGTTTTGTGTGTTTGTGAAGCAACATGTGCAATTATTTAAAAAAGCCAGTGACAAGACCACAAGAACCCTTAGAGATCCTTACAAGTTAGTTATAAATGAAATCCCGTTGACTGAAATGTATAGCATATCCTACTACCATGTTTGATGCAAATAAATTATCATATCATTTCTTCAATTAAAATTTTCATTATCAGTATTTTTATTTATTGTAGGAGTGAAACCTCAGCAAGAGCAAATAAAACTATCAAATGTTCCAGTCTCAACGATGCTCCTAGACCATAACTATTCGAAATATTACAATCCAAAAGAGAAAATACCACCAGTTGTGGAGCATCGAGGTGCTAAAAATCCTAACGAACGATGTAGTGAAAGTCTTCATGATGAAGAACCACCAACGAAAATAATAAAAACAACGGTTGCATTGCAAAAACTTGGTATGTTTATTGCCTTTAATTGGTCTAGGCAAGATTTGTGAAAAACGCTTCCGTTTTGAGTCTAGAAGCAAATCATATTACTTTTTGTTAACCAGTTTGTTTTTAGTAACTCAACCCCGCTGAATCCGAAAATGCCGGTTACCAATCTTCAGATTACAGATAATAATATTTTGTTAGCATTATATCCCTAGGGGTATTAATTATTTTGCCTATTTTAATTTCTATTTTTCTATCTTAATGTATTTAACGTGAAACAAAAACATAATTGTGTATTTGCTCTTTTTTACAGACATGTCATCAAAAATACAGGAACTGACCCAGGAGTTAAGAAAAACGAAGTGCAATTTGACTGCACTGAAAAAGAGTGCGAAGCTAATACATAATTTGAAGTCCGACGTACTAAAACAAATAGTTACATTAGCTCTTTCGAATCAAAATAAAAAACCCAAAGGTCGGCGTTGGACTATAAAAAACAAAATATCTGCCCTTTCGATTTTTGTGCAAGTCTGTTAACTGGGCTTCTACTCGCCATACTGAACAACTTTTGGATTAGCGCATTGATAAATTTAGTGAAATATTTTAAGATAAGAGAGTAATTTTTTTGACAACTAACTTGGTTTCTTGTTTAGTTTGATGAATCGATTTTACATATTTACTGAAATCTCAAAAATATGCTAAATCGATTAGCTGGTTCACCAAAGTAAGAGAACTAATTTTTTTGTAATATCAGCTAAGTTGTAGAGCAAAAGTTATCAGTTTCAGAGTAAAAGCAGGCGTCCGTCACTTGCTCAAGGCCACTCGTTATATGCCTACCGCTAAGCGTATCGGAGACGATACAACGGACAGTAGGTTGACGCACACCCGCCTGAGTGCTCGCACGTCACATTTACCGCTCTGACTATCGAAATGCCGAAACCACGCTATTATTGTGCAGTGGATGGGTGTCACAGTCAAAAGACAAATGAAAATTTTACATTTTTTTCATTGCCGAGAGACGAACAAAGGTACCTAAGTTAATAGTACGTATTTTAAATCTTTTGTTTTTTCGAATTCCCTTTTCTCATTCCTTTACAAATTATCATCATTTATTCCATAAACTTAGAACAATGGTGGGTAGGTACCTACTATGTCAATCGTCGTAAATGAAGGATTTCAGGTATTATTTATGTGTTTTTTTATATAATTAACAGTTACCTACTTAATGTCAGAACATAGTAGGTACCTAGCGTCGTCGTCGTGATTTAGGTAGGTATGTCATAGAATAGAAGTACTAATGCGCCGGCCACTCGGTAGCTGGGAGGCACTTCTATAGTTGTAAATAAACCGTTTAAAACCAAAATCCAAGGTTTAACTTGTCAAGTACCATTACGTCATCGAAATAACTCCATCAAGCCCCGCCCCCTTTTATTACCAGGACGAATGTAAACGAAAAAATCTCAAGAACTTAGCACACATTACTAAATAGTTACTTCGTAAACTATAGCTTGCATTCACAAGCCGTTTTTTGTTATGACTTGTAGATAGTAACAGAAAAACTATTTTCGTTACGTTTTTACCTAGCTTTCACTTAAAATAACAATAATTCAAGCTCACAATGAGGCCCTCTTGGGGAATGTTTTTGTATGAATAGTAGGTATGAAATTCTCCATCAACTCAAGTAAAAAGCCAACTTTGATTGATTTTTCTCCGCTTTGCTCCTGTTTCCCTTTTGATTATTTGTTAAAATTATTTACGAGGTTTCGAATATTTTCGACATTAAAATTTATTAATCGGGAATTTAGGGAAGGGAAAAAATGCATCTATCATTTTATTAAACTCAAACATATTTGATCGACAAATATAAAATAATTGATTTTCTACAACATTCGTTTCATTATCAAAATCATCATAGGTAGGTACGACCCTAGCACATTCGCTCGATGACGCGCTCGCACGTGGGTCGCGCGGCGGGCAAAACAATCTGAACTCTTTGTATGCGTAGTTATGGCACATTTCTTCTCGCCGCAAACAGCTTGTATTATTATTAAGATTTTGTAGGCTAATATAGCGTAGGTATTTAAGCTTTTGTATGGGAGTGATGTATCTGTTACGAAGTAACTATTTAGTAATCTGTGGTAAAAGGGTGTCTCTCAATAAATGCTCTATTTTACTGATGGGATATATAGTATTGCCACAGTCTAAGAATCCATACAGTCGTTCAACGGAGACGTCTAGACGGGGCAATCGTGCGGGGCCGAGGGGCGAGACGGGGGCTCTACCCCATGTTCCCTAGTCAGCGTTGTTCAGTACATTGGGACAATTCATTATTGTCGTGTCGGATTAAAAAAAAATGGTGTATATTCATGTAATTCCTCGTAAAGAATTAAAATTTCATAGATTTCCGCAAAAGGAAGACCTGTAAATATTATTTCATTGTGCATAAAACATTTTTCCATGCCGGGTAAGGAAAATAAATTGGCGGACTAGCTATACTTGCGTTCAAGTAGCGAAATTCGATCTATCTATCTCTTTCATTTGTACCCGATTGATTTCATCACGATTCAAGCACGGACAGGGAATTTTAATTTTGATCTTTTAATTTTAATTGATATAATTCGTAACAAAATATTTCTTTATTATTATTATTAAAATAAATGGTCGACTAAGGCCTGATCGCCCTAAATCAGGGTAGGCTCGAGCCCCTCGGCGGAGACGTATATGATATGATAAAAATATTTGTAGCAATATCGATATGGGTGTAAATTTCAGTTTTAAAATGACAACTTTTTGAAATCAAAGATGGCGGACAATATTTTTGGGAAAATATCGGTATGGGTGTCATTTTTTAGAATTTTTGGTTTTTTGATTACGAAAATGGCATGCATCCTATAATGATTATAGGATGCATGCCATCTTGGATTATAGTATAATATTATAGTATAATCCAAGATGGCGGACGTGATATTTAAAGGTCCTTGCAGACCCTGAAGCATCCTTTGTCAGAATTAAAATAAGTATCAGCTATTTTTTAAGTTACTAGGCCGATTGTTTCCACATTCAATATTTGAAGTTCCATAGGTCTCTGATCACAAATTCACTGTCAGAATTGAAAAAAGTGGCCGCCATTTTGAACTGTGTAGTTGGGTTAATTTTAGTTTTTGAGCATTCTGTTTTTTTTTGTCATGTGTAGAGAAACTAATTCCCTTGGGACATTTTGTGCTTTTTGAAGGAATCAACAACGTTGTGAGTTACGTACAGTCAGTCAACCACGTGGGAAGTGTAGTGGCCCTCGAGTGCGTAAGTGCTATCTGGGTTAGTTTCAATGCAAAAATGACAAAAACGTGTCAAAATATGTCAAATATTACAAAGATGTCGAATATGTCAAAAAATATTTCATAACTGTAAATAAGATATTGTAATTTTGTTGAACAGTCTGTGATTTTTCAGTGAAATGTAACACATACACGAGATCTGTGATATTTTGGTAGAATCTTATTTTATTAATCACCAGCTGATGCCGCGGCTCCGCCCGCGTGAAAATCGAGGCTGCGCGGTGCTGCGCGTTTTTTGTCATAAACCTTCCCGGGCGTGCGCACAACAACTTGCCAAAGTTTCGTCACAATCGGTAGAGCCATTTTTGATTATTTGCGAGACTAACGAACGACAATTATTTTTTATATATAGATACTAGCTGTTTCCCGCGGCTTTGCCCGCTCTGATCCCGGTGAAAATTTTTCTATACCTATTCTCAGACCTACCGAATATACAAAGAAAATTTCATGGAAAACATCACTATACAAACCAAAAATGTAAGGAGACCATACACGTAAAGTTGCTAGAAGTTGTTGAAATTAACGTTTTAGTTTTCTTTAACAGTTATGTGGAAACTAAACTTACTGGCCGATTTTCAAATGAATAAAGATAAAAATTTCAGACTTCAAAAAAACAAGTGTTTCTGTCATTCATTAAATGCATTATTTACTCAAATAATTAGTTGTGTTGAGAATTAAATATTGAACTAAATAGGTAAAATGCCTACATCGTTGTGTCTGGGAATAACTAATGACAAATTAGAAAAATAGGGTATTTTCCACTTAGTCAAATCAGTTACTTTTTAATTTTTATTATCTGTAATGAAATGCTATTTTGTTCTAAAATTATTCGTGTTACATAAATATGGCTTCAAAATTTTGTAAAGTTTTTGACAAACTAATTTTGTGATTTAATTAAATATAAAATTGAAAATTAATAAGACTCAAATATGGAAAGTTTTCAGATGTTTCAAAAAGTATGCCTTATGCTGAATAATATTTTATGATTTAATACTAAATACTCAATATGTTTATTTGCATGCCACAATGGTATAGTTATAAAGTTGTTAAAATAATATTTATAGTGGTATAGTTAAAGTTGTTTATATAATATTTATAGATCACATCATGGACCCCTTAGGGCACTTTACTTTTGATAATGAAAAATACCCTGTTTCTGTGATACATTGTAAATTATTTTATTTAAAAAAATATCATAAAAAAGTTAACATAACAAGCTATGAGGTCATAGTTTTCAGTACCAATTATGTACGTATTTAATTATTCTGATTCATTAAAAGTTCAAGATGTGTTGAAAAAATTAAGTAAAGTTTTTAGATAGTGTAGAAGGTATGCTTTATGCTGCATAATATATTATAATTTACTTTTCTATTTTGAAAAATACCCTGTCGTCTGATACATTGTAAATTATCATCTTTCAAAAACGCAATATTGGAATAAATTTTTATCTTAACTTTCTAATATTGCGTTTTTACAGATGATAATTTACAATGTATTACAACTACAGGGTATTTTTCAGTATAGAAAAGTTAATTATAAAATCATAGTTTTCAGTATCAATGATACACTTAACAAATTATTATGATTAATTAAAAATTAAAGATGTGATGAAAAAATCGGTCCAGTGCGTATTGGATCATGCATAGTGCAGGTTTCCGGACTCATTACATGAAGACTTTTTGTGTTGAGGTACCCTAAATTTAGAAACTCCAGGGAAACAACGACTTTGACTAGATACAAATTGGAACGGAACATCTGATAAAAATATGTTAGAATAGAAAGCACTACTGCTTTTAAAAACACCAATATAATGATACCCCAAACGAAGGGTGCACGGTATTGCTGTAAATCTAATGAACGACGGAGTACAAGAACTACACCACCTCATTCCCCCAGCTCCATTCCATCTTCGGTCAACAAGACGCAGTTAGAGGTTCCACCCCTTTGTTGTTGATATTCACCCTATTCGCACAAAGCATTACGCTTCCTCATTTATTATGCGGACAGCGACGGAATGGAACTCCTTGCCTGCGTCTATGTTTTCCGACTTACAATTTGGGGATCTTCAAGGCGAGAGTTATTCCCTCTCGTCTTGAAGTCACTTCGCATTATTTGAGTTTGCGTGTACCATCCTCGACTACATCGTCACTTACCATCAGGTGAGATGTAGTCAAACGCACTCAAATTTTTAATAAAAAAAAATACAATCAAATGAAACTTTTACTTGCATGGGAGGTAAAACATTTTTTGTCATCGAGACATTTTTTGTGTGTGTTTTTAGTCTGTATCTGTATTCATTTACATTTTTTAATTCATAGTAAAGAAGTTAAGAAAGGCGATCTCGGGGTGGCAAAAAAGCTTCGCTTTTGAGGTCAATATTTCGTAAATTTTGTTTTTATTGCAGTAGTGTTCAAAGTAACCGTGAATATTCTCCTTATGAGACCTATTCTACGGTCGTTTAGTACCATAGTCCACTTCCTAAAATGACCAGTTTCCAAGAGGCACACTTCCCAGAATAACCATTACCACAACGTCCACTTCCTAAAACGACTACTTCCCATATCGACCACTTCCCATAATGACCACTGCATAGTGTGACAAAAATTAAATAAATTGGGTTAAAATACCCTTTGGGAATTTGCCACATATGATACGTGGAATTTGAATCAAGGCCTAAACTGAGTTTTAAAGGAAAATAATTTTAGGGTAAATCAGAATAACTTTAATAATATAATAAACAATTTGAAGTAAAAAAAGGGTAAAATATACTAAAAGGATTATGAGATGACGATGTAGGACTGTTTTATACAAATTAGCTCAATGCATCGGTATACCTAAATTTACAAAATTTAATTTTAATAGTATTAACCACTCCCCTGGCAAATGCCGAAATCTGGTCCGCGGCGAGGACGAATCAGCTGGCGCTGCCAGCGGCGCCATTTTGCTTCAACTGTGGGGGCTTTTTGTGGGTGGTCGCCATTATTGTCAAGGGTTACAAAAACAATTATTTCTCAATATCTTTGTATGGACACTATATATAAAACTTATAACGGTGAAATCGTCATAAACTGACTATCTGACTAAAATATTTGTATATTAAACTTTGTGAAATATAATTCAACAGTCTCGGCCAAAGATAGGGTAAGTAGGTATTAGTAGGTATTGCACTTGAACGTAAAAAAACGTGAACTGTGAATGCTACAATAACAATAGATAATATAATAACATTGTATTGCTTACCCAGTTTATTGGGAATTTCAACAACACCGAGTTTTTCTATGCAAAACAACAAAACAATCACTAAACAATCACTTTAAAAACAGGTACGCGCACCGCCCGGGCGCAGCTGAAAGCACTGACTGATTCGAAGGAGATTTCTATCGAAAATCATTCACCGTTGGCTTTGCACTCATTCCTAACTCTATCCTTGTCTTATCAAGGAGCTTTAGCAAACGATAGAACAACGCAGCGATAGTTTTCGCTCCATACTCAGGTATAAAGTGAGTCGCTTCCCGCGTAAAGGGATCTGACCAGATTTAGGCGTTTCACATAAGCGTCAAATTCCCGCCGCGCCCGCTATTGGACAAACACAGATCCGCATAATCTGCCAAAATGGCGCGCCATCGGAACGATAAAATCGAATAGTGAGATATAAATAATAGTAATTTTTACTTGGTGTCAAAATTACCCCAAGGTTGTAAGTATCACCATAAGGGAACACAATACTCTTAAGTAACTTAAAATTTACAGTCCGTTAAAATAGAAAGAGGTGAAGGAATTTGAAGGTTGAAAGTAGCACTTGATGTAGAACAACAGAATTCCGCAGGGCAGCAACTATACTTTACATCGCACGGCCTCGAAGGTAGCGTATGGTTAAGATAACGAAAAAGAAATCACTTCCCTTGGAGCAAGAAGTCGGACGTGCCGCACAGCAATAAAGGATGGCCGGCAGAACGCACAGCTCCTTCCGGGGATCCAACCACTCTTCAACCAAGAACTGCACCATGCGCGCAGCAAAAAGGGGAAGCTGGCAAAACGTTGTAGTATATTGTATCTTGCACCATAGCTCCGTCTCAGGCTCTTCCGAAGCGGAATGTCTTCGGGATTCCAAAAATGCGGCCGGAGTGAAAAGGCCCTCAGAAAAACTCAAAATATAGCGATGAGATAATTAAAAATTTTAATATTTACAACCCAAAATAAATCATACAAAAATTCGACCGTCATCTCTTTTATCTCCAACTTGTCAATCCTTCCCCGTTAATCAAAAAATCAATACCACGACCAACAGCGGAAACCAAAAAGAATTTAATATGAAACAGCAAGAAAGAAGATCGGCTTTGAAGCGATACTTTGCGCTTCAATAGGTATAACAAAGAAGAGCATCTTTTATTATAGGTCGCAGACATTTCATTGTCCACTTCTGTTGCGTTAAGCTCACAGTAAATGAAACAACATAACTTTCTACATTCTAAATATATATTTAGCCCAAACTTGGTACGTTTTGGAAATTACTTTAATTTTATTTTAAAACGAGTGACTGAAATGTCTTATATATCATATATTTCTAGAATCTGCCTAAAATCCCTTCTATTTGATACCACACAAGATAGGTTTTAGATTTTTTTTCCCCATAAACCGATGATTTCTTCTGGGAAGCATTCAGCTACCCATGGGGGGAGCCTCGCATTTTGGTTTTTGACTCAAACCTGACCGAACCTAATATCGCTCGCTTCGCTCGCTCATTTACAGTTTTTTACTGTGTAGCAAATGAGCGGGCGAAGCGAGCGATATTAGGTTCGGTCAGGTTTGAGTGATTATACAGTCAAAGACTTCGCGAGGCTTCCCCCCCCCCCCCCCCCCATGGGTGTCAGAATGCTTCTCTGAAGAAGAAATCCACGATACGAATAAGAAAAAGGCGAGTTAAAATAATAGCCAATATAATAGCCATTTTACCTGCTTGCTGAAAGGACTAGAAGGAATCCTAGCTCTTCCAGATTGGTGACAGTCTTATACCTTTTAAATTACCTATCGCTTTTTATAAGTAGCCTGAAAATTTGACATTTTGGGAGGTGGTCATTTTGAGAAGTGGACGATCTGGGAATGGTTATTCTGGGAACTGGTCCTCTTGCAAAGAGGTCATTTTAGGAAGTGGACATTATGGTACTTAACGTCTACGGTACCCCACTCCACTGGGTACACTTAAAAAAAACCTTTTTACATGTCGGGAGTAGACCCTGATAGTGTTGTTGACATATTGACTTCATTTTCCATTTTGGGTCATTGTGTACTAATTGTAAGTACTATATTTCTGTAAGTCTAAGAGTGGCAAGGAAAATTTACTGTGACCTGTGGATGGACGGATAAACATGACGAAAATATAAGGGTTCTGGTGTTTGCCAGTTTGCTCGGGAACCTTAAGTTAGGTTTTTGAAATGTCAGTAGGAGGGCAATTCAGTGAAATACTTTAATATTTACCCGACTGCGCTAGAAGGAAGGTTGTTTTTTTTTACTTTGATGTAGTCAACTACCCTAATAATTGTAGACATTGTTTTTTTGTATGTTAATGAAAGCTTATATTCACTTGAAATAAATAATTATATCCTTTAATGAGTTTTATTGATCATTTTATATTTAATGAAAAATATATCAACCTAATATAGTACCTAACAAGAAAAACCTGGAATATATCGATTTTTATCGTATTCGATAACTATATAGCACTAGTATCGATTACAGTCAGCTCTAATGTTGACAGCTGCTGGAGTTTGTACTTTTTGCATTGTTATGTTGGCAGTATTGTACTTGATTTCTTTTGGTTGGTTAAAAATGGGCGGGGCCTAAATCGACGCTGGCGAAGCTCTAGCAAAGAGAATGTAAACACTTAGCAAAGACAATATAAACACCTAGAAAAAAGAATGTAAACACTCTAGAAAAAGTTATTTGAATGTTGGTTACTTGTCACAAGAGCTGAAAAAACCGGAACTTTAAGGACATTCATCTATGGTTCGCCCGGGTACCTACGCTTAGTTACGCAAGGGCGAAGGAGTTGCCACTCCCGCAGCGCCGGAACAGAAGCACATTTTCCCTACTTTAGTACTTCCATATCCCCCTCGGATCCCGAAGGTATGATAAGATTTCGTAGGTAAAGCGAATTTCTGGTCAAAGATGACCTTATAGTAAAAATTTGAAAATCATTTTCTTTAAATGGGTGGATCCACGATCCCCCTTTCTAGGGAGGAGTTTATCCCACTCCCATTAAACCCCCCCCTCAAATTTCAAGTACAATAATCTATAGCTGTACCAGATTTCTTGTCAAAGATGACCTTATAGTAAAATTTTCATAATTTTATTTGGGGAGGGGGGTTAACACACTCCCCCTCACCGCCCTCCCCCAACTAAATATTTTTTTTAAATCTGAAAAAAATATAGACTATAGGCCAATTTTGGAAGTGTAATAATATATGAGACTAAAGATGACCTATCCCACTAACATCGATCTGAAAGATTTATAATAGCGTAGAGCGTAGGGCGTAGCCCACGCCAACTACTTTGATCCCCAACATACAAACTTTCGGAATCCGATGGGGATGTGGGAGTATCAGGGCGAGGAAAGCATGCGGGTCCGACTTGAGAGCGGAAAAACTTGAGTAAGTGCAACAAGCGATATTATTTACGGTCAGGTTTGATTAAATATACCTCCCCATCTGTGGCAGATCTACCAGTTACGAAAGTAAAAATTTAGGGCTCTCGCTTGTTAGAACGCGTTCACCTCCCTACGTTCCCGAAGTCTTTTTTGATCCGAAGGCGCGAAAAAAGGGCAGCCCCTGCCTTCGGCGACCAGCATCAGCCGCTGCGGTTTGCCCGGGTGCCTAAGCTTTGTTACGCAAGGGCGAAGGGGCTGCCATTCCCGTAGCACCGGAGCAGTCGCACTCCTAATTGCTTAAAAGTGAAAGCTATAAAGGAAGTAAATATAGCAAACAAATAAATTTACAATGATCAATGTCTCGAAAACTACGTTTAAGCAATGCACCCTGACCGAAGGAACCCCCACATTTTCCCTAATCTAATACGCTTACATCACCCTCGGATCCCGAAGGTATGATTAGATTTCGGTAGAAAAAGCGAATTTCTGGTCAAAGATGACCTTATAGTAAAAATTCGAAATTCATTTTCTTTAAATGGGTGGGTCCACGTTCCCCTTTCTAGCGAGGGATTTATCACACTCTCCCAGATTCCCCCCCCCCCATAATTTCAAGGGCATTAATCTATAGCTGTACCAGTTTTCTTGTCAAAGATGACCTTATAGTTAAAATTTGATAATTAATTTTATCTGAAGAGGGGGATTAACGCACTCCCCCTCACCGCCCTCCCCCCTCAACTTATTAATTTTAAAAAATCTGAAACAATGTAGAGCATAGCCCAATTTTGGTAGATATGAGACTAAAGATCACCTATCCCACTAACATCGATCTGAAAGATTTATAATAGCGTAGACCGCCAACTACTTTGATCCCCAACATACAAACCTTCGGAATACGATGGGGATGTGGGAGTATCAGGGTGAGGAAAGCATGCGGGTCCGACTTGAGAGCGGAAAAACTTGAGCAAGTGAAACAAGCGATATTATGTTCTGTCAGGTTTGATTGAATATACCTCCCCATCTGTGGCAGATCTACCAGTTACGAAAGTAAAAATTTAGGGCTCTCGCTTGTTAGAACGCGTTAAGGCGCGAAAAAAGGGCAGCCCCTGCCTTCGGCGACCAGCATCAGCCATTACGGTTCGCCCGGTTGCCTGAGCAAGGGCGAAGGGGCTGCCATTCCCGTGGCGCCGGAGCAGTCGCACTCCTAAATCGCTTATAAGTGAAAGCATATAGTGGAAGTAAATACCGAAGGAAAATATACGGAGAGTATGTTATCCGTAAAACCCTCGGAAACTAGGAAAGAGGTGTTGTGGCAGGAAAAACCATCTCCAACCTCCGATACGCTGATGACACTGTTCTCCTCACCACATCCATTGAAGACATGAAGAGCATTCTCAATAGGTTAGAGTTTGAAAGTGGCATTCTGGGACTCGCAGTCAACCGACAGAAAACAAAATTAATGGTGATTGATCGTGCTGAGAAACTGACAAGGAGCCATAACATCCAAAGCATGGAAACAGTACAGGAATTCACTTACCTGGGTTCTCGGATATGCAATGACGGCAACTGCGCTCCGGAGATTAAACGTCGCATAGGAATGGCCAAATATGCGATGACAAGACTCCAGAACATATGGAGAAACCGGGGCATTAGTTTTTAAACCAAAGACCGCCTAGTAAGAGCTTTAGTCTTTCCCATTTACATACGGAGTGGAAACATGGACTATACGGGCTAGAGAAAGGCAGAGAATAGATGCATTTGAAATGTGGTGTTGGAGGCAGATGCTAAGGATTCCTTGGACAGCTAGGCGAACAAATGCGTCTATTCTCTCGCAACTCAAAGTTCAAACACGGTTGTCTACCATCTGCCTGCAGCGCATACTTACCTATTTCGGCAACGTAATGAGAAACAGTGGTGACAATCTTGAAAAACTGATTGTTGTTGGCAACATTGAAGGAAAATATCCAGAGCCAACACGATGGAGTGATCAGATAAAGGGAGGCACCACATCTAACAAGCTTTTATCAAGCGGTGAGGGCGACTATGCACCGTAGTCGATGGAGACAAATTACGCGTCTCAAGGTCAATTTAGACCACGATCCTCAGTAATGAGGGACCGACCAGAGAGAAACAGTACCGAATCGCGAATTTCTAGTCAAAGATGACCTTATAGTATCCTGTATACTATAAGGTCATCTTTGACCAGAAATTTGCGTTGGTGTAGTGTATACAGGCTGACTTTTAATTAGTTCTTGATAACATAAGATATGCATGTACTCGTGATTACAAACAACTTTCCAAAAGAAACTCTATGTCAAATCAGAAAAAAAAACATGTCTTCGATACATAGTAAGTTATCAAATGGGCAAAAATGTAGAGGCTCAATTTTTTTTTCATGTTTGACATACAGTTTCTGTCAAACATGTTTGACGTACATATAGTTTAGTTATCAAAATTAACATTTATAAGATTTTTATTTAAAAAACAAAGCATTCTTAAGTTTTGCGGGCAAAGGCGATTTCGCAAGTCTGTTTGATCGGGTGTTGCCCGTGGTCCACCTGTTTGGTTCACCTGGGTGGGCCACGGGAATTTTTTTTTTCCCGTAGCTCACCTTAGTCCACCTGGGTGTACGACGGGGAATTTTTATTTCCCGTGGTACACCTTGTTATAAAAGCTCCTTAGATTTTTTCATTTACAGGTTCGTTCGTTCGTTCAAATCTTTTTGTTTGCCATTTAAATAGTTTTATTGCCAATCTATTTTTAATTTTGACAGCTTTATAAAATTAGTCCGTAACATTAAAAATAGAAAATTATTGAGAGTAAATTAACTGCAGTAACCCGCCACTGAACATTAACACAAGCGACGAGAGAACAAAAGAAATACGACACCTAGAACGCGCTATTAGAATTTCTTCAGCGCTGAGTATATAATATACAGATACCGATCATCACCGATTGGTCCACGGCCGGACCCCAGGCATACCACCTCGCCTGGCGGAGATATCTCCATTTTCTCTCGTCGAGTAGGAACGCACCGTTCCTAAATGTACAAGCGTCTAATTTTTTTTAAATTAAGAACTAACTTTCATATTATGGTGTAATGTGGTTTACGTTAAGCTCTCAAAAGCCTAATAATTTTAAGTTTGCTAATTATCAAATATTTTAATTGAGTTACCCGTGCGTAATAATTTTAAGTGTTCAACTTCTAATAAAAAAATAAATAAAAAAATAAATAATAATAATATGTTAATAAAGTTTGATTTCATATTGTATACATAATACATATTTATGAATACTTTGGCTGCTATGAATCCAGTGGCGGTGTGGTTGTACCGGTATTATTGCCGGCTTGACTGTTGTCAAGTATTAGGATTTGTGAGTGCTCCTGTATATTTGTAAACGGTAAATGGTCTGAAGAATTAGATTACTTTGTTTGAGTTATTATTAATTACTACTCTGGATGTGACAATATATTTGGGTATCTTGACAGCCACGGTATATATGATGCTGGCTGTAGTAAGATTGGTAACTTAACAAATAATATACAGCAAGGTTAGCTCAACATTATGCTCTGTCGTATAAAGTTCAATGTGGCTCAATGTATATCAAGCAACGGACTGACTACAAGAAACAAATATCCCTTATGATACCAACAGCGGAAAAAAATAGTGGGACCACAAGAAAACGCCGTTTAATGTAATCTCCTGCTTGAGCTTGACCTCCTATGAAATACTGGTAGCCTAGTTGATTGCGACTGGTAGCCTAGTTGATTGCGGGTGGACTACCTAGAAGCGTCACCTAATTGGTTGGGTATGGTATCCTTGATATTGTACGAGTAAAAGCCGGTATCAAATTATGACTGTTAAGTGCTAATAATATTAGGTCATCCATCACTGACTGAGGTGGACCACCGGCAATATAATTTGAATCGTTTTTTATTTTTATTTAGAGGTGAGCTACAGGTAAAAAAATTACCCGTGGTCCACCCAGGTGAACCAAACAGGTGGACCACGGGCAACACCCGTGTTTGATTAAGACCTGCGGTGGAAAATAGCCTCTCAGATGCGACAGATGCCTCGTTTGCAACGAAATAGATGGGACAACACGCGCGTTTATATTACATTTTTAAAGCGGGAAATTTGAAAAGTATCGTTGAATCTGCCATAAAAATATCGCCGATACCGATATCGGATGCATCCCTAAAATTAACTTTCTCAAAAAGGGGAAGATTCACGCTCTCCCTTCTCCCGGATCTTCTCCCCCTAATTTAAAAGGCATTTATCTAAAGCCCTATCAGATATCTGATCAAAGATGACCTTTAGAAAAAATCAGTGTTCATTTTATCTCAGGGAGGGGGGTAACGCCCTCCCCCTTCTTAGGGAGGGGTTTACTGCTCCCCCTAAATCCCTCGCCGCCCTCCCCCCGAAACCCATTACTTTTTGAAAAACAATTTTTCAAAATCTGGTAACAATGCAGTATATAGGTAATCTTTGGTAGTGTATTATTTGAGACTAAAGATAACCAACCAACCAACCCCCCATCCATTTTGATACCAACAAACCAGATCCGATAGGGATGTAGGGGTGTCAGGGCGGGGAAAGCATGCGGGTCCGACTTAAGTGCGGAAAACTTAACGTGTCCTTGAAAGTTGTCCGCCGCCCTGAAAGATGTTTTTAAGCTTCTGGACAGGGGTGGACTCGGCATCAATATCAACGGCGAGTACATATTCCACCTCCGATTCGCTGACGATATCGTGGTCATGGCTGAGACTATGGAAGATTTAAGCACAATGCTCGATATCCTCAGTAAAGTCTCTCAACAAGTGGGTCTTAAAATGAACATGGACAAGACGAAAATAATTGTAAGTAGGAGATTAATAAAAAAATGAATAAGCACACATTTTTGTTTAATCAAATAAATCAACTAAAATCACAATTTATATGTACATATCTTAAGTCCTGGTTGCGCTCGGACAGTTTTTGTTTCTCCAGTTGACTTCAGCGGAATAGAAGGCAAAATGAGCTCGCAAGGGCTTATATGTGGTCGGCTGGCTATTGCTCGCCCCACCTGGCTGGCTGGCAGGTGTGGAGGGGTGGTGAGGCGATGGCGTAGCGGCATGGCATTGGCTGGCTGGTTAGTGGCAGGCTAGTGAGGCACACTAATTGGCTGAGGCGTTGCGTTACATAATGTTAAATGTCCGTGTCGCACCCACGTCGCACCCACCCCTCTAAAGGTTGGAGACTCTACACTGGAAGTTGTTGACGAATATGTATACCTGGGACAAACAGTCCAGCTAGGCAGGTCCAACTTCAAGAAAGAGATCAATCGACGAATCCAACTCGGCTGGGCAGCGTTCGGGAAGCTTCGCAATATCTTCACGTCCCAAATACCGCAGTGTCTCAAGACTAAGGTCTTTGACCAGTGTGTGTTGCCAGTGATGACTTACGGAACTGTGACATGGTCGCTTACTATGGGCCTCATAAGACGGCTCAAGGTCACCCAAAGGGTAATGGAGCGTGCTATGCTCGGAGTTTCTCTGCATGATCGAATCAGAAACGAGATCCGCAGGAGAACTAAAGTAACCGACATAGCTCACAGAATCACTTAACTGAGGTGGCAGTGGGCATGGCACATAGCTCGTAGAACAGATGGCTGATGGGGTCGTAAAGTTCTCGAGTGGCGACCGCGCACCGGAAAACTTAGCGTAAGCAGGCCTCTCACGCGTTGGACCGACGACGTGGTGAAGATCGCGGGAAGTCGATGGATGCGGGCAGCGCAGGACCGGTCATCGTGGAAATCCTTGGGGGAGGCCTTTGTCCAGCAATGGACGATTTCCTGCTGATATGATGATGATGACAGCAACATTTTACAATTTCGTGGCTTTTAAAATCTTAACATGACAACCCTAAATAAATGGCAACACTGGTCTACTCTATGCATCATATTTAAAAAAAAACAAGTCAAAACAATGCAAAGCGAATATAAATCCGATTAGTGATGGGACTCGAATCGAAAATGAATATTCGAATCAATTCGAATAACCCGGCAAAAATTCGAACCATGATCCGAATGATCCCTCGATTCGAATTGATTGATACATTCGAATCAATGAAATCGTTTAATAGATAAAAAAATATTTAGATACGTAAAAAGTCCCAAACTACACTTTTTTTAACGGTTCTATAATTTTCAAATTGTTAGGTAGTTACTATGTCTTCACTGCGAAACAAACATTTCACTTTATTTACACGCTTACGCTACACACACTTGTATTATTTACACCAAAAATACTTCACTATCAAAAATGTAATTTTAAAAATATTTCGTAAACGCTTTTTAAAGTCACCGTGTTCAAATTACTTCTGAAATATTAACTAACAGACCTCTATAAAACCACTTTTTAAAAAACTACGAACGAAAAATTATAATATAACTAACATCACTTTTTAGAATTTCAACCGTCTCATCTATAAGTTAAGCTTACCGCGCAATATAAGATTCGAATCATCAATCTGATTCGAATTGTAAAGATGATTCGAATCAACATTGAATCTCATTCGAATCAAGTCTTCACCGTCATAAACGTAGTGATTACATGCTCGGTGACCGTCGTCATTCGAACCAAATGTGATTCGAGTCCCATCACTACCGTATTTTATTAATGTTTACAATTTTTTTTACAATTAATCCTACGAATTACTAAACAAATAGTTACAAAAGTAATTAAATTTCACACTGCACAACGGTTTCGTCATAATGTCTAACAAATTCTCTTCACTCATAGACTGATAAACGTTTCATAATCACAATTTCAAAGTGATATTTGATGTCGGCTTTGCTCGTTTTGTGTTCTCACTGTTATCCATCATTTTAATCGCGCTTTCATTGTCACAATACATCACCACATTTTGCACAATACCGCCAATCCCTTCTTACAACAGTTCTCTCACACGTCTCGGCTGACATATTCTGCCTCCGCTGAAGACAATGATACTATACCAGGATATCAGGTTTTCATTGTCCCCAGACTGAGTCACAGTAAGCATTGATCACGTTTTCTTTTCTTTCTTTCTTATAGGTAAGTATCCACCCTCCAGGTATCCTAAAATTATCTTGGCAGCTTTGCAGGTAGTCTTCGTAGGTTTATTTATGTATCGGCTTAAGTATGAAGGTGCATATGTTATATCTGGTTTACTGATGGTCAGGTAAGTAAGACTTCCTATTATTTCTTTATATGGTACATTCATTATTATTTCTTCTTTTTCAGGAACTTCAAACTTATCTTCCATAGGCGTCTTCTCCAACTTACAGTCGTTCATTTTAAACTGTGTTAAAATTTTATCAATAAATTTTGTTTGTTATGTGTAATTTATTTTCTGTTCTCTCTATTTCCATACCTAAAAAAATATTTATCTGTCCTAAATATTTTGCTCTGAATTCTTCTTGTAGGTATGTAGTTACTGTATTTATCTGTTTAGTATTACTAATGAAATCTCATAGTATTTCCTCCTTAATTAAAAAAAAACTGCAACATTTAATCTTCTCAACTAAAAATAAAATTATAACATGCCAATGTCTACATTATAGATATTAAAGAAAAACTACTATAAAGGTCTTTATTATAGCAAAAAAAGTCAAAACAATAATTTTTAGAATTTTTTCAAGATTGGTTGAGGTGTTGAATCCTGAAAAGGTAACAAACAAACTCATTTTCGCATTTATCTTCTATATATGTATTTATAAAAATCTTGTGTCACGGTGTTTGTGTTCGTACTCCTCTGAAACGGCTTGACCGATTTCCATGAAATATTTTGTGTAGTACTTGGGTAGGCAATGGGAATAGGTCGTAAAGTATATTTCATTATCGCAAATAAAGTTTGCACTGTCAGCTAGTAATATTATAGTAAAGGAATGGTTTTATGAAATATTAAGCTTTAAAGTTCAAATTTTTGTTAGTAAAGTGTCCACCCTCTACCCCCTCTACCAGCTAAACCGCTATTTTAGGACATCTGAAAAAAATAAAGTAAATAGTAGCCTAGTAATATTGAAGTCATTGATGATGACATTGACATATAATCAATTTAAAAGAAAAACTATTACGGCTAAGTATGTTTCCTTAGTTTAGCAGTAATAGATTTATAAAAAGTTCATAGATTTTCCATAGGTACATAATGCTCTAATTACTAACTACTTAAACAATTTATTTTCAAATGAAAAGACTGAAACCCTACTTAGCGCAAGTCAGACTCGTACTTGGCCAGTTTTTATATTAAATACCCACCGTGGAAGCACACAACTTTTTTTTTTCTTCAAGTTCAGGGATACCTTACCTTATACTCTATGCGCCTCACCCACAGAACAAGTATATTGTTACTTCTTCTGTGGCTTCACCCAACTTTCTGTTAAATGCCCTCAATATTTTTCTTTCTTTGCAAAAGGTGCCGAAATAAGGCATCAAAATAAGTCATCAGCTGAACAACATCCACTGCTGGACAAAGGAGTCCCCCAAGGGTTTCCAAGACGACCGGTCCTGCACTGCCTGCATCCAGTGATCTTCACTAGGTTGTCGGTCGACCGCGTGGGAGGCCTGCCTACGCTACATTTTCCGGTGCGCGGTCGACACTCGAGAACCTTACTGCCCCAAGGGCCATTTGTTCTTTGACCTATGTGCCCTGCCCACTACCACATAAGTTTAGCAATTCTGTGAACCAAGTCCGTTACTTTGGTTCTCCTGCGGATCTCCTCATTTCTGATTTGATCGCGTAGAGAAATTTAAGCATAGCTCGCTCCATTGCCCTTTGGGTGACCTTGAGTCTTCTTATGAGGCCCATAGTAAGCTACCATCAAGTCAAAATAAGTATGTAAAATAAACTAACGAAAATATAAATGGGCATTTTAATTGCAATGAATACCTACATTCAATTAACAAAAGAAAACCTACAATAAGTGAATCCTTGGCTTCATATTACTCTGTGTACAATAGAGACCATTTTCAACATTTGTAGTCAACAGACACACCCTTGTTTCGTTTTATTCCCAACAGAGTTGCAAAACCACTTTTACAAATACACCAAATATAAATGGAATTCACATAGATCATCATCATATCAGCGGAAAGACGTCCACTGCTAGACAAAGGCCTCCCCCAAGGATTTCCACAACCGGTCCTGCGCTGCCCCCATCTAGCGGCTTCCCATGGCGTTCACCAAGTCGTCGGTCCACCGAGTGGGAGGCCTGCCTACGCTATGTCTCCAGGTGCGCAATGTATTCACAAAGATAGCAAGTTGATAATGGTAAAAGAATACACAGAATATATACATGTTTCTACATCCTTAAACGTTGCCGGAAGGTTGCACTCCTGAGGCAGTGGAGTCTAGACTATCTTCTGATGGGGTGCTGTCTATCATGGCTTCGCGGAAGGGGCCTCCAGCAGTCCAGGGCGAGAAGAAGGTGCCCATAGCCCAGACAGGACCAGTGCGCAAGGAGATCAAAGACCATGCTAACGTTGACAAGGCGGACAAGTAATTTTTGGTTAATTTTCGTCATTCCATTGTTTTTTCTATATTCGTCTTGTAAATTTTTAAGACTGATTAAGTTCTATTAAATTGTAAAAGGGACGCACCCCATTGGTTTGAAATCCATGTTCCAGATCTTCATGCAGTTTGAAATTAAGGCACCATCAGTTTCCGAGCTTTTAAATGTAACAGGAAATGGTTCTGTATTTACAGGTACTGGTTCGGCAAAACCTGTTGGGTCCTAGTATTCTGTGGGCAGATGAAGTAGCTCAGAGTGACTTCCAGTTCCTCATTTGGTTGGGAATTCTGTTCTGACCATAACAGTTTACTCCAATGAACAATATTGTTGCTTATTCTTGCACTTGTGATGATTACCATTCACCTAAACTGGAAGAGAAAACAGTTAAGATTTTACATGACAGATCATTCTATCACTAAACTGTTGGACTAACCAAAAATAAACAATACTGGACAATCAAGCTGTCACAAAGGATGGTTTGGGCTCTAGTTATCACTGTGCCATCGAGTACCTAGTTGAAACCAAGCACAGACAAATGAGAAAGTTGCTGCTTACATACATACTTTACTCTAAGCAGCAAAGTTAAGAGAAATTTCCTACTTACACTTGCTTGCATGCAGCAAATGCAATTAATTAGGTAAATTTAATGCGCTCCAAGCTGTTTGCCAGTCCACGACAGATAAGCGTGTCTGGAAGGTTTTTCTGCAGGTGGAATTGATACTCATTGATTTGAGTGCCATGCAAGCAGTGAGAAGAATGGTAACATTATAGGTATATTGTTGTGAGATATTAAACTACAAGTAAAAGAGATGGGCTCTGGTATAAGAAGACCATTATTGGAAGAACAATTAATATTAAATATAAAAAACATTGACACACGTCACCTACAAGTTATTCAACTGGAATGATGTGGACAACTCATTCTTAAACATTTCAAACTCGTGTGTCATGCGCAGTTCGATTGCAGATAACTTTGTTTGTGGCTAGTACGCATCGATCGCGAAGATATAAAGCTTATTTCAACATAGGTTTATTTATTTGCTTGCAAGTCTCTCCTATGGTATTGGGCTCCCGTTACGTCCTTCCAAAAGCACTTACCTAATTCTCCTGGGGCACTCACTCACTCGCATTTTATTGGGTGCGTACTGCATAAAGGCAAAGATTTCTATCTACTTACTACCTTTTTTCTTTCGATTTACCTAGCCTTCAAGACGCGACGTTCCCACTTCGCCACTTGGAAAGAAGTTGACTAAATTGCTTTAAATAATGTATGAGTTGCTTTAGCTTTAAAGATGCTTTGAAGTCTTTGATAGGGTTACTGACATCACACAAAACACCATTACACTACCTACACTCGTCTCGTCTCGGATTAAAGAATATATAATATGGTTAAGGCTGGCTCTGCTGAGTCAAAATGTATGTTCCTCTTCATTCATAGTAGGTACTCTAGCAAATCAAAGCAAATGAGTAGGTAATTATAAACTCTGGCTAGCTGGCCAGCGTGTGATGACGTCACAACTGGTAACCCATAGCAACCAGCGTCGAAATAGTCACAACAAACGTCATTAGGGTTTACTTTTGTTTGTTTCTTGATTATCCAAATTTGTCACAACAGCCAACATTCAGGGAAAAAAATAGAGAGTGGAATGTTACCGATTCACAAAAAAATACAACGAAATTGGTGATAAAATTGACATGTTTAGTTTCCAGAGCCACAAAAGAAATTTTAAAAAAATACTTTTGAGATTGCTTCAGGGGTAATAGTTATCTGTGGCCAGCGTCGGAATAGCTGTTTCGTTAAAAATGGCTACAAAATTCGAAAATGACAGTTCTGGTGTTACTATGGAGTGCGCTCTCTTATAACCAAGGAGTTTATAGGTAAATCTGGAGGCCACACTCTAAATACCTACTTGAAGCAAAGAAATATGGCCTTGAAGTTTCTCGTTACCGCTCCGTCTCTTTCTAATTAGGAGGTATGAACAAGACGTGTATAGGTGAAGCTCTTGCTCACACCCGCTAATTGAAAAGAGACGGAGCGGTAAAGAGACATTTCAAGGGCATATTTCTCTGCTTCAATTAGGTATTTAGAGTGTGGCCTCCAGTTTTACCTATAAACTCCTTGCTTAACGTAGTGTATTATATTCTCTTTGCTTATGTGGTTTTCATGACTGTATCTTATTTTGTGTGCCTGATTAACTAATTTAAACGTGACAGACAACGAATAGCCACGGTTGTCAACAATTCTAGTGATAACAAGGTTTCTCAAATATCCAAGGAAACGTCTTTGTTAGTGCAACTCCGATGATAAAGAAATATGTGTACCAAAATGCTTTTTTCCGAGCAAAACATATCTCATGTCATGGTACCTATACAAACATCCAGGGGTAAGTAATTTTAACTTTCACTGCAATTGCATGATATATTTTCTGTTACTTTCCTACTTATAACCTAACCACGTATCTAGATATTCTTATGGATGTAAAGTAGGTAGTTGACATGTGAGATACTATAGAGGGACAATATAATGATTAAAAGTTGGGGTTTCGTCTTCAACAGAAAATGCAATGAACTGCATTCCACACATGCCCTAAAAGCTACTAAATACCTACTGAATTCTGCATATATACTCTATAAATGTAGAAAGTTTGTTTACTATACCCACCTTCTCAAATAATACCACTACCAAAAAAAGAAGTAACCAGTAAGTTTCATTGTCCAGAGCAACTTATTTGTAAATAGCTCGGGGCCCGGAGGGCGTTGAGTATTGAGGAAAAATTATTTCATTTGGTGATGATGCTGATTTACAATCTTAAATTTTCATAGAGAGAGCTAATTCCTATGTTTATCTAATATTATTATTTTTGTACACGTCTTTATCCTATGTCCAACAGTGGACGTCCTTCTGCTGATATGATACTATAGCAAGTTTTATTTTCCAGAGCGGCCTAACTATGAGCCTGGACGGCATTGTGCAGTGAGCAAAAATGAATTCATTGGGTGGTTGATGATGATTATGATTTAAAATCTTAAATTTCATAGAAAGAGCTAGTACCTATGTTTGTCTAATATTATTCTTATCATACTATGTCTTTTTACTGTAGCGAAAGTTTTATTTTCCAGAGCGGCCTATTGAAATATAGCTATGAGCCCGGACGGCATTGTGCAGTGAGCAAAAATGAATTCATTGGGTGAAGTTGAAGATGATGCAGATTTACAATCTTAATTTTTCATGGAAAGAGCTGGTACCTATGTTTGTCAATATTATTTTTTTCTTATAATATGTCTTTTTAGTATTTTTTGTATTTATTTTTTTATTCACAATTGGTAAACCCTTGACAACATCTCACCTGGTGGTAAATGACGATGTTGCCGAAGATGAAAGCGGGCTTACAAAGATTCCCCAACGCAATGGGAAACTGGCTATCTTTTCTTCATGCCGGAACACACCAATGATATCAACATTGATATTTGGCGGCAAGACTTAGATAAGATGGTGGTAGCTAGCCAGGCGGGCTTAGAAAATGCCCTTCCACCAACCAAACCGAGTTTTACAATTGACCCCGCCGGGAGTCGAACCCACGACCTCCTGTGTAAAGCCAGTGAACTTTGCCTCAGGGCTACGGAGGCGGTTTAAATCTATAGCAATAGTTTTATTTTTCATAGTGGCCTATTAGAATGTAGCTCTGGGCCCGGATGGCATTGAGCAGTGAGCAAAAATTAGTTCATTAGTTGATGTCAATAATGATGCTGATTTACAATCCTCATTTCTCGTGAAAGAGTGCTGGTACCTATTTTTTTCAATCCACAATTGATAAGCCCTTGGAAACATCTCACCTGATTGTAAGTGACAATGATGCCAAAGATGGAAGCGGGCTTATCAAGATCTGGCTATCTTATCTTCAAGCCCGAATACATCAATGCTGTTAACACTGATGTTTGGCAGCAAGACTTAGATAAGTTGGTGGTAGCTAGCCAGGCGGGCTATGAAAATGCCCTACCGCCAACCAAACCGCGTCTTACATATTTGACCCCACTGGGAATCAAACTCATGACCTCCTGATATGAAGCGAATGGACTAACCATTACGGCACGGAGGCGATTGTTTAATATTATTTTTGTTTATGACTTTACTAAAGTGAATTTTTTTTTTACAGAGTGGCCAGCCTATTGGAATATAGCTCTGGGTTCGAACGGTATTGAGCAGTGAGCAAAGATGAATACATTAGGTGTGGTGTGGTTGATGTCACTTCACAATTTTAATTTTTCATGGAGAGAGCTGATGGTACCTATTTTTGTCTAATATTATAATTTTCAACCGACTTCAAAAAAGGAGGAGGTTCTCAATTCGACTGTATGTTTTTTTTATGTCAGTTACGCAATATCTCCGCAGATTGTGAACCGATTTTAAAAATTCTTTTTTTATTCGAAAGATTATTTTCCCGAGGGGGTCCCATTGTCACCAAGTCATGATCTGATGATGGGGTACCAGGGAAATCGAGGGCAACCTTCAAATTTTAAGGCATGTATTACGTGTTTCATGTATTTTCTTAAATTATTAAAGTATTTGCATCTGGTAGTCATCATCTCATGTTGATGAGCTGATGAAGGAAGGTACAACTCCGTAACGGTTAGGAGTTGGATGATAATTCCTTAAATATTATACGTAGGTACGTATACACCGATATAAGATTTAACTCTTTAACTTTCTGCTGAGATGATGGTGGAAGCCATAGGACTCTGTATCTGTTAATGAAAAACATGCATTTTTTGATTTGCTGATTCCTATTGGCGAGTAGGTAATAGGTAGTAGGTTGGGTTTGATGATGTTAGATAGACAGAATTATCACTAAAAATAAAGAAAATAAAAAGTTTGAACAGAACTAAAAATAATGTTTAAAAAAACTAAAAACTGACTTCAAAATGAAATTCACTCCAAACTATGATATAATATCATTATACTAAAATACACGACATTAACCAATAATAAAGGATCAAAGGTGGTTAAGAATTAAAGTAGTTTTTTTAAGTAGCCTAAGATTTTTTGAGGTTGGTGTCAGCAGTCATCGTATCATTTGATATGTAAGTAACTGTGTGATGATACCGACCTCAAAAAAAATTAACCAACAATAACGAAATCAAATGTGGGTACGAGTTAAATTAGGGGCAATTTAACTCGTACCCACCTTTGATTTCGTATTGTTGGTTAATGTCGTGTATTCAGGTATAATAATATTATATAATACTTTTGAATTCATTTCATTTTGAAGTCGGTTTTGGTTGTATTTTTTAAATTTTATTTTGTGTATTATGTTTTTTTACTATATCGTCTTCTTTAAATTAATACCATTAATCTTATCTTCATTACAGGTGAGCCTGGTTTTAATGATCATCTGGTGATTCAATGTACTGTAACAGTTAAGTCAACTCAAGCTAGCAAAGGTCTGCGCTGCAACATTAAAATAACGTATAGCAATGTTACTTGGCTGGACTCGGTGGCATAGTGTTTAGCTCTCCGCTGCAGAGGATCGTAGGTTCGATTTCCACTCAGAGCAAAAAATTATATGACAGGATTGCTTGATCTGTGTCTTGCTGCTTAATATACAGAATGTGGAAAATCATAAGTGAAAGTTTGAGTGGAAAATCATAAGTGATTGAGTCGTCCGCGCGCGCTCGTATTGTACGCTTCATTTGTTCGTGTTGCGATAAATATCCACCTACGGCGAAAATTGTATGCATACCGTCATCATGGCACCAATTCCAAAGTGTTTTACTTGTTGCAAAATGATAACGAAAAAGTCACCAGGCCTTGAGTGTAGCAAATGTAAAAAAGTAGTGCATGCTAGTACACCGTGTGCATCCTTAACCAGCAAACAAATTACTGCGCTTCGAGCCCAAGCCAGCCTGGACTGGACTTGTAAGGATTGTCTAAAAACTCGTGCAAGAAACAGCTCTTTCATAGTACCTGAGGACGAGTCGGAAGAGGAGGATGATGGTACTTCGGGCTCCCAAATTCCCATACCTACTACTGATTGTACAAAACTGCTGAAAGACTTTGCCAAAGAGGTAAATAAAACAATAGCAAAGGCGTTAGAGCCGTTGACCGTCAAAATAGACGAAATAAGTGAGAGTATCGAAGCATTTCAACAAAGAATAATAGATCTTGAAAAGAAAAATGCCTCGCTCATAAACACCAACAAAAATATGGAAATACGACTATATGCAGTTGAGCAGAGAGTTCATGAACTGGAGCAAGGCCAGCTTCAAAACTATATAGAAATCTCTGGAATACCGGCCATAGAAAATGAGAATCCAACACTAGTGGTGAAAGATTTAGCAAAAAAGTTAAATATAGAAGATCCAGGAGTGAAAACCGCAAAACGTGTAGGAAACCGTGGCGAAAAGTCGGGGTATCTTCTAGTGGAACTCCAGGAAGAAAAGCGTAGCTCCTGGCTTCAAAATGCGCGAACTGTGAAGCCGCTTGTGGGGGATCTGATACCTAACGCTGACGAAAATGAAAGTGGAAAGAAAATATTCGTTCGTGAGGCCATGACATCGTATAATAAGGCGTTGTTGTGGAAAGAAAAGCAACATTTATTAGATACCTACAAATACGTATGGTTCAAGGATGGAAAAATAAGGGCGCGCAAAGAAGAAAAAAGTAAGGTATTCATTCTGAGAAAGGAAGCGGATATCGAGGTCCTGCTCTGCTAAAGTCAACGATACTCCTTTACCGGGTATGCCAATAGACATAGATGTGAGTAACATTACAGAAATCAAGGACTGTTTAAATGTCGAAACCTTTTTTTCATGCTTACCTAAAACATCAAAAATTACCTGCATTCACATAAACATTCGATCAATGATTAAAAACTACTCATGTCTATTACAATGTATTGAATCCAATAAGAATCAAATCGATGTAATTATCATCACAGAAGCAAGTATCTCAGACAAAATTAGTTCATTGTATAATATCGACGGCTATACAATGCACACAAAGCTGAGAAATCATAAAAAAGGAGGTGGTATCATAGTTTACGTTAATAACAAACACAACTTTAATATCACAAAAACATCTCTATTAAGCTCTGAATGTATGGTAGGTACCCTCACAACATTAAGTAAATGTACCTACACTTTGTGCGCATTGTACAGACCGCCAGATCAAAGTAAGACACTATTTCTATCCGAACTGAAACGCATACTCAATAGATACTCGCACCTTGATAATTTTATTTTTATGGGTGACATTAACTTAAACCTAAAACTTAAAACCACTATTATATCACAATACGTAGACCTACTGAGCGAATACGGATTAACCTGTGGGATAACCGACTACACTAGAATCGAAATACGTAAAAACCTGGTAACTAAGAGTTGCATAGATCATATTTTCGTACGGTCTTGTAAACAAAACATGTACAGCGCGGCGTTGGGCATTGTACTGGCGGATCATCGAATGACCGCGCTCTCATGCATCGCCCCGCCACTTATACAGGCTGATCCTATTACATTAATACGATACAAAAACGATATCTTAAATAAAGAATTACAAAATATAGACTGGAACGATATAAATACCTTAGATTGCCCTAATTTAATATACAATCACATAAAAGAGAAAGTAACCGAGTGCTATAAAAAATCTGAGTATACAAAAAAAATAAAATCGTCATCGAAACGAAACAAAGAATTATGGATTAACAAAACCATAAACAAACTATGTCATAAAAGAGATGAATAGTTTGTATTGTGGAAAAAAGATCCAACCAACGCGGTTTTGAGATTAGAGTATAACAAAATAAGAAATAAGACACGTAAAGTAATAGAAAAATCGAGAAACGGCTTTTATAAGGCAGAAATAAATAAAAACATGAAAAATCCTAAGAAACTATGGGATATATTAAACAGAATAACAGGTAGGATAACACGATCTGTAGATGAAGTTATTAAAAAGGCTTTTTGTACAAATAGTGTAGAAAATGATAAAATAGCAAATAATTTTGCATTGAGTTTTAAAGAAAATGTATCCAAAATAATACCAAAGTGTAGTAACGATTTACTTGATCCTCAGATGTATAAAAAACCTGCATGCGTGTCAATATACTATAAAAAACCATGTGTTCAGAAAATAAAAGACATAATAAAAAACATTAACTCTAATAAAGCACCTGGTTTTGATAAGATCAGGGCATTAGACATAAAAAGCATATGTGAAAAAATCTCCTACGCAATCACAAAACTCGTAGATACAAGTATAAGGAGAAATTTATACCCAGATGAATTAAAAACAAGCATTATCAGACCAATTCATAAACAAAATTCCGAAAAAGAGTATGGAAACTACAGACCAATATCAATACTACCTACTATCGATAAAATAATAGAAAAATACATTTGTGAACAAATACAACAGTTTTATAATACGCATTCGATATTGTCTAATAATCAATATGGCTTCCAACCCGGGAAAAATACTACACAACTCTTATCAAAATTTGCTGATGAAATTAATGGCTACCTAAATGATAAAAAACACGTTTTGATTGCTTTTATAGATTATAGTAAGGCCTTTGACACTTTGAGACATAAAACACTTATTGAAAAGCTTGACGACACGGGCATCAGGGGACCTTTACTAAATTGGAGTAAGAACTATCTTTGTAATAGACAGTATGTTGTCAGAGTGGAAAACAGCATTAGTGATAAAATAGACATTACAGAAGGAACGGCGCAAGGATCTGTGTTAGGTCCGCTGCATTACCTTGCTTATGTTAACGACATGAACAATCTCGTCACAAAATGTAAAGTGTACCAATTTGCAGACGACACCTGTCTCATATCAGCAGATCGTAACATTAACACTGCACAGAAAATCCTCCAAGATGAGATCACACTCTTAAATAAGTGGTCACATGATATGGGATTGGTTTTGAATGCAGATAAAACTAAGTACATGCATATCAGATCGAGCCACAACATGGTGTATAATCCAACATTGATCACTGTACACTCCCATGAATGCATGCATAAGCAATCACTTAAATGCTCATGTGCACCGATTGAGCAAGTGACAGAACATAAATATCTGGGTTTAATAATTGATTACAGGTTCAATTGGGGTCCTCATATAGATGCAGTCTGTAATAAACTCAGATCGTTACTTGCGATGTTTTGCATAATCAAACACAAAGTATCTTATTCAGTGATGTTGTCAATGTACCATGCGTTAGTGGACTCAATTATATCTTATGGAATCACGAGCTATGGTCGTACATTTAAAACTTACATAGAAAAAATTTATAATTTACAGTTAAAATTCTTAAAAATAATTGTAGGTAAAAAAGTAAAAATTAAATATAGAGAAAATAATTACATGGGTTTATTTAAACACTGTAACGTTATTCCCGTAATCAAAAAACTTGATTATCACACCATGATAGAGCAATTTAAAAAAAATCCTACATTGCAAACTGTAAAATACAGTAAAAAACACGACAGGCTAACAAACAAACTGTGGCAAAAATCAAATCCAATAACTTTTATGGCGACAGGCTTACGGTAAATATAATGGCATCGATATTAAATAACCTCCCTGATTTATTTAAAACTGAAATGACGGAAGAAAATGTGAAGCATAAATATAAAAGATACATCTTAAACAATTTAATTTAAATCCTTACAGCACTAAACGATAATTCGACCTCATCGTGAAATAACATGATACATTTAAATTAATAATACATATCTCAAAACAACTAGTAAATTTACACAAACAAAACATCTTTATAATAAAATAATGCAAAATACATAGGTACCTACTTACTGTATATGTCGAAACATAAAAATGGCAAAACATTTATCTTTTTTTTTTTAAATATGTCAATTAATAATAAACTTTCAGGAATTACACTACATAGATTTAGATTTGTTGAATCAGCCTGTATATGTGACTGCGGAGTTCGCACTCACACTACTACAATAATAGAAGTGTGTCGTTTGTTACGCCGGTGACTTATGTTTACGAAGTAACTAGTATCTCACTGAGCCTGTGTATGCATTGCAGTATGGTTAAGTATATATTATGTAGGTATGCATTACTTAACTTATTATTTTTATGTATATGTATATTTTTTCTTTTAGTTTTTATAAGTATATATAGCTCGTAGACGACTGTTGAGCACCTAGACAAACCATTCAGGTTTAATGGTGCTAGATGATAAATTTTTTTGTATTTTGTTTTAAAATTAGTAAATAAATAAAAAAAAAATAAAAAAAGTATTGGGTTCGGGTTTCGAGTCGATTATGATAAAAAAATTGTATGAAAATGGTGTTATTTAAATTGGTTTTTTTTTCAAATTTTTCCTGTCTTCTATACTAGATACAGAGTAAGATCTTAAAATATCACTTATGATTTTTATAACATCCCCTATACAATCAGAAACAAAATTGGTGTATTTGCCGTTAACTGGGGCTTCAATCATTATACTGAACTATACTAATACTAACTAATACTTGCCCTAAGGAATTATAACATCCCCTATACAGTCTGAAACAAAATTGGTGTATTTGCCGTTAACTGGGGCTTCAATCATTATACTGAACTATACTAATACTAACTAATACTTGCCCTAAGGAATTATAACATCCCCTATACAGTCTGAAACAAAATTGGTGTATTTGCCGTTAACTGGGGCTTCAATCATTATACTGAACTATACTAATACTAACTAATACTTGCCCTAAGGAATTATAACATCCCCTATACAGTCTGAAACAAAATTGGTGTATTTGCCGTTAACTGGGGCTTCAATCATTATACTGAACTATACTAATACTAACTAATACTTGCCCTAAGGAATTATAACATCCCCTATACAGTCTGAAACAAAATTGGTGTATTTGCCGTTAACTGGGGCTTCAATCATTATACTGAACTATACTAATACTAACTAATACTTGCCCTAAGGAACCCATCGTCAATTGTCGAAAAAAATTTAAAAAATTGGTCAATTAGCTGATTGATTTATATGAAGATTTCAACACTTTATAATATAAGAATTCCCTATGGGTTTGTTTATTTCTTTGTTTGTTACCTTTTCACGCTTCAACGCCTTGACCAATCTTTATGAAATTTGGCATGCAGGTAGCCTGTGTCACGGAGAAGGACATAGGCTACTTTTTATCCCGGGAAAATAGCATAATCTGTTGCAGTTCCTGAGGGAACTAAGAAAATACTCGATAGTTGTGATTTTTTGCACAGAGATGGTTGAGTAGGTGGGAAACGACATAATTTACTAATCACCCTTAAAGACAGTCATTAAAACGATGTCCACTAATAAATAGACAATTTTTTGGTTAATTGCTTTAAAATCGCAACGGAACAATGGATTGTGTGATTATTTGCACAGAGATGGTTGAGGGGGTGGGAAATGACATGATTTACTATTAAGCATATTCTGACATAGTGCCCGCCCGACAGTTCTGGAGAAAATGTATGTCCACGCTCGCGAGCCGCTTGCGGCTCGCGCACCGCGCTCCCTCTAAGACAGTCATAAAAACGATGTCCACGCTGGCGAAGCCGCGGGCAAAAACTAGTAAATTATAAATGGAAAAGGACGGCGCAAGACCGGTCGTTGTGGAAGTTCTTGAGGGAGGCCTTTGTCCAGCAGTGGACGTCTGGCTGATATGAAGATGATTATGGAATGAAAAAGGACAGTGCAGGACCGGTCTTTGTGGAAATTTTTGGGGAGGCCTTTGTCCAGCAGGTGATGTGTGATGTGCATACTACTACTAATCAGTCTGCTTTGGCGTGTGATGATGATGAGTGATGACCATTATTACATCAGCATAAGAACGTCGACTGCTGGATATAGGTCTTTGGTGATGTGCACGCCGCGAACAAATAATGACACCTACTGAGCGAGTATACGTATCTAAGTGTTTGCTCATACTTATGGCGCGCACGCCGCGCTCCGTAGGCCAAGGCACTTTTAAAAGGGTTGCCACAGACTCTTCTATTCAGTGGTTTGATGATGATGATATCAACTCATATACGTCTCCACCGAGGGGCTCGAACCTACCCTGAATTAGGGCGATCGGGCCTTAGTCGACCACGCGGTGAGGTGAAGTGGGTAAAACATATGTCGGTATGTTGAACAGGCACTGCTGAATTTTATAAAAGACAGAGCGACACCAGTTAATTTTCATATTTTTGAGATATGCGCATCTGAACTGTCTATGTACAGCCGATTTTTCCAAAAATAAAGAACAACTTTAAGGTACTTTGCATGAAGTGGAGTGGGTAAGACACATGCCCGCAAGTTGAGCAAGCTCTGCTGAATCGTTTAAAGTACAGAGCGACTCCAGTAAATGTTCATATTTTTGAGATACTTACGTCTAAACTTTGTTTGTGTAGTCGATTTTCCAAGAAATTGAACTCCACTTTGATATACTTTGCATGAGGTGAAGTGGGTAAGACATATGTCGACATGTTAAAAAGGCTCTGCTGAATCGTATAAAAGACAGAGCGATACCAGTTAATTTTCATATTTTTGAGATATGTGCGTCTGAACTGTCTATGAACAGAAGATTTTTCAATAATAAAGAACAACTTTAAGGTACTTTGCATGAAACGAAGTGGGTAAGACATGTCCGCAAGTTGAACAGGCTCTGCTGAATCGTTTAAAGTACAGAGCGACTCCTGTTAATGTTAATTTTTTTGAGATATTTGTGTCTGAATTTTCTATATAAAGTCGCATTTTTTAGAAAATTAAACTATACTTTTAGGTACTTTGCATGATGTGAAGTGGGTAAGAAATATGTCGGCATGTTAAACAGGCTCTGCTGAATCGTTAAAAAGACAGAGCGACTCCATTTAATGTTCATATTTTTGAGCAATTTGCATCTGAACTCTCTATGTACAGCCGATGTTTTTTGAAAAAAACAACTTTAAAGTACTTTGCATGATGTGAAGTGGGTAAGACATATGTCGGCATGTTGAACAGGCTCTGCTGAATCGTTAAAGCGACAGAGCGACTCCAGTTAATGTTTAAATTTTTGAGATATTTGCGTCCGAACTTTCTATGTACAGAAGATTTTTCAAAAATAAAGAACAACTTCAAGGTTCTTTGCATGAAGTGAAGAGCTTAAGACATATGTCGGCATGTTGAACAGGCTCTGCTGAATCGTTTAGAAGACAGAGCGACTCCATTTAATGTTCATATTTTTGAGATATGTGCGTCTGAACTTTCTATGTACAGCCGATTTTTTCGAAAATAAAGAACAATTTTAAGGTACTTTGCATGAAGTGAAGTTGGTAAGACATATGTTGGCATGTTGAACAGGCTCTGCTAAATCGTTGAAAATACACAGCGACTCCAGTTACTCGTAATCTTTATATTTTTAAGACATATTTACGTCTAAACTTTGTTTGTGTAGTCGATTTTCCAAAAAATTGAACTCCACTTTTAGGTACTGTGCATGAGGTGAAGTGGGTTAAACATATGTCGGTATGTTGAACAGGCTCTGCTGAATCGTATAAAAGACAGAGCGACAACAGTTAGTGTTCATATTTTTGAGATATGTGCGTCTATACTATCTATGTACAGCCGATTTTTCCAAAAATAAAGAACAACTTTAAGGTGTTTTGTTCTTTTTATTTATTTGTGTAATTTTCTCTACATTGGTTTCAGTGGCATTCTCGGGTGACATAGGCAGCTTTCGTTTAGGGTTATTTTTTGATATTATCAGTTTGTCATATTTAATTATAGCTATGTTTCCCTTTTCTCTTTCCAGTTGTAGTTGTTCTTGTAGCTCCCTTCTCTTTTCCAGTACGTATTTTGGATAGTCTTCTTTAATGTAGTAATGTGTATCTTTTAGTGCTTTTTTTGTTTCATAATTTTTATCTTTGTGCCTAGAGTTGTGAAGGTCACTACTATTGGGCGTAGTCTTTCTTCTTTCTTTCCTATTCTTTTTATTTCTTGAATGTCGCTATAGCTTATTTTTACAGAGAGATATTGTTCCGCCCATATAATGAAGTTTCTTTCTAGTCTATCGTATGATTTTTCATTCTCCTCTATGCCGAAGAATACCAAATTGTTTTTCCTTGCCTGTCTCTCTAAAGCGTGCAATCTTTTTTCCTGGTTATCTACTATTTCCCTCAGGTTTTCTTGATTTTTCTCTAATGCTGAGAATATTTCTTCAAACATTTTACTAATATTCTGTGTAACTTGCTCAGTAATATTATTTCCCGTTTCACGGATTTCTTGTCTTTGATTATCCAAATCATTTTTTATTGCCTCAAGCGCTTTTAGAACTTCGTCCATTATTTTGAAGTTGTTAGCACACGTAGCGTCCTCTAGCGTTTTTTGGCGGAAGCTTCTGGCTAGGTGGAAACAATGTCAATTGAAGTAAATGATTTTCTGCGCTTGTGTCTGTCGATGTAGTTCTGACACTAGCCGCTAGAAGGCACTTTCTGAGCTTATTTTTTATCATGTATTTCCGTAATGACTTTTTTTTTTTGTGGGATTTTAGGTTATGAAAGTTCACAGTTTCTTGTAGAAGTAAAGGACAAACCTGGTAGACTGCGGAGCAGGTAGATTTGGGTTCACTTCACTTTTAATTTCATTTCTTATAGTTCAACACTAAGAGAAAAGTGATTTTTTTGTTATATAGTGTCACTTGTATTTTTATTGTTTTTTGTCACGATTAGTTCGTTTTCCACTAAGACTTTTACACTTTTTGAATACTTTTTGACATATAGCATGTTTGTTTACAAACTGTATCACTTGGTATGTCGTAAATTATTTATTAGGTAATTTTATATTCAGAGAAGATGTCAACAGTGGCTCAGTGGCGCCTCCAATTAATAAGTAATTATGTATATTTTTTAACACACAAGAATAATAATATTTAAAATTATAGTTTTCCATTTTTATTATAACTTACCAATTATAACGTTACATACACTTATTCACACAAAAAAAATAATTCTTGTAACTTTCACTTCTCAAAAAAAAGTCATTTCACTGTATTAAAAGGTATTATGAAAACTTCAAATATGAATGCCTTATCCTTAATGGCATGAAGTCATGAACGAAAATGACACAAGACACGGTCTTGTGCAAAATCACGAGGCGTTAGAATTTTTTGTTAGCGGAGCGAACTTCGACAACCCCCCCGTTTGACCTCTACGCTGCGCAGCGTTTCGGTGTTTTTCTGGCATTATTTATTAAATAAGTATATATAAATTATATATTTTTGCAAACTAGAATAGTTATATTCCTTATAAATATATTTTATTTTTATGATTACTTACCAATTTGAAAGTTACACTATTAAAACAGAAAAATAATACTTCTAACTTACAATATTCCTATAAAAAATAATTTTATTGTAAGAAAGGGTATTATGAATTCCTCATCTTTAATTTATACGAAAATGATACCAAACATGGTCTCGTGTGAAATCTCCAGGTGTTACAATTTTTTATTTGCGGAGCGACGTGAGCGTACCTTAACAACCCCCCTCTATCCCATCCGTGTCCAGATCTGGTGGGGCCAGGGCTTAATTTGCTCATTTCGACCTAGGCTACACGTGTACCAAATTTCATGCTTTGGTCATAATCTGCAGGGTCTCTATACAATACCTGACAAGAGAACCCTAATTACTAGGTGTTTTTTGAATTTTTCAATTATACATATATTGATAATTTGTTGTAAAATTTTGTAAATATGCGCCTTTTTATGATTAAAGTCGAGATAAAAATGATCTTATTTTTCTTTTTTTTTCGATATTCCAAAAAAAGATTTTCTTTAAAAAAAAACTTTTAGAAAACTTTTTCTTTCAAAATTTTTTTTTTACTTACAAAGCTAAGGATTTTGATGAAACTCGGTACGTTTTTATGACTTTACATGACCTACAGCATGCGGTAGTTCGTGATTCTAAAAAAATCGGAATAATGTACCTCCTATACAAATCCATTTTGTTTGTTTGTTGTTGTATAAGGTACCTCCCATATGAGAATGGCTCTAACGATTTTAATGAAGCTATTTAAATAACTAGGACTTGCACTGGGTCAATCAATCAATCAAATAAAATGCTTTATGCTTTTTGTCGTGGAAAAATCAACGCGAGTGAGGTGAACTCCCATACAAACTTAAAATATTTTTAATTTTTTTAATAAAGTCTAATATACCCTTACTTTATTCTTACTATTAAGTAAGTGTAATGTTTATGGTTGATTTGTGTATGCCCGAATATGACAGACTGTAAAGGCTTCGCGAGAAAGTATGCACACACAGCGTGGCTGTCCAATTGATTTCAATTATCTTGTATAGTTAGTTTCGTTTCTACCATAACAGAAGAGTCCAATATAGTCCAGTCAATGCGCATTTTACAAGTGAGCAAACTCGATACTTTTTCCAGTAGTTCATTCACGTGCATCGGCTGCAGACAATAATCCTCTTAGAAATTAAAAAAAAATATCTTAATGCGCTGTAATACTTCTTTACATAGTATAAAATGAAGTTGCTTCCGCCGTCTGTTCGCTTAGATCTGTTAAATTACTCAACGGATTTTAATGCAGTTTGTAGAAATAGATATAGTGATTAAAGGGAAAGGTTTATATGTATAATACATATATATTATGGTACAGAAAAACTGAAAAATTCAAAGATATGTAATATTTTCTACTTATTTTCTCTTTACATGGTATAAAATGAAGTTGCTTCCGCTGTCTGTTCGCTTAGATCTTTTATACTACTGAACCGATTTTAATGCAGTTTTCAGCAATAGATAGAGTGATCCAAGTGGAAGGTTTATATGAATAACACATACATATTATAGTACAGATAAGCCGAAAAATTCAAAGATTTGTTGACAAACATATTTTTGTGCGCTTAAATCGCAAACGCTGGCTACACCTTACGAGATGGATAAAATTAATGTACAACGGAATAGTATATCTTAAAAACATCGATAAAAAGTATATTTATCTCCTAAGGATAACCCACAGTAACCATTTTTATCTATAAAATTAAAAATATGTGTTATTTACTGAGCTATTTTATACAATACAGTAATCTTAATTCAATTAAATACATTAAATACGTTGTACATTTCATGTAGATCAAAACTGTTCTTAACAGCTTTTCATTAAAAATTAAATGGATAATTATCTTAGAAGCAACGATTTAAAAATGCGGAGGCAAAGCGGCTGGCGGGCCGTACGTTTCGCCCCGGTTGGCAGCGGTCGGCAGCGGCCGGCGGTAACATTGTATACAAAGATATCCTGTAGTATAATAGACTAATCATAAAATTATTAATCACTCCACACTGTCCCACATAGTATCTACATTGCATCCGTGCGCAGCCGGGGCGGGTCGCTAGTCCTTACTAATATTATAAATGTGAAAATGTGTTTGTTTATTTGTTGTTGTTATTATATGTGTTTGTTTGTTGTTATTATATATGTTTCGGATCACTTTTATATACACTTCGCTTACTCGCTGATCTCTCAAGCTTTGCCAAACGCTAGCGTGAGTAACAGTGTCAAAGGCCTTTTGGTAGTCAATGAATCCGAGATAGAGTGGTCTCTGTTGCTCTCGATACTTCTCTATAATTAACTCTAGCGTATGTATATGGTCCATCGTAGAGAAACCCTTCCGGAAACCGGCCTGCTCCACAGGCTGTCTTACTTCGATTACGGGGCTGATTCTCGAGTTTATAATCGCAGAGAAAAGCTTGTACAGAGTTGGTAGTAGGCTTATCGGCCTATAGTTGCCTGCCTATATCTTTTGGATCTCCCTTCTTATATAATAATATTATGTTGGATTCGGACCATTGTGCAGGCGTTTCAGAACTTTGTAATATCAAATTGAATAATTCAGCGAGCGGTGGTGCCTGTACATGGTAAGCTGTTTTTAAAGCTTCGTTTGTTATTCTGTCTGATCCAGGAGATTTTTCTAGTTTTAGCCTTTTTATTGCTTCTATGATTTCTTTTTTGTTAATTGTTTTTATGTTATCTTTATTTTCATGTGCAGTATGGCCTTCTTGTGTATTTATAGCTTTAATAGAGTTTTTATTTTGTAGTGTAGTTATTTGATTTTTGTTGCTATATAAGTTTTTGTAAAAATTAGTTGCTGTGTTGATGATGTCTTTTCTATTGTTTAGGTCTTTGTCAGACTCCTTTAGTCCTTCTATCCGGGTTTTGCTTGTTCTGAGTTCTTTGTAGGCCTTTTTAGTACTGCCTGTGAAGTTTAGATGTTTTTCTATTGTGCTTTGTCTATATTTTGCATAGTCCCCTTTTATATATTTATTGACTAGCTTGTAAAGTGCAGAGTTCATTTTTCATAGATCTCGATTTGTTTTTGGTTTTTTGAAGTTCCTTCCTTCTCTGTAAAAGAAGTGATGTTCGGTCCGATAGCAACTTGTGTCGTTTGTGTTCTTTTCTTGTTGCTTGGGCTGATTTTAAACTCGTGGTGATTGCATTTGTAATGTTATCGTAATGGGTTTGTACTGAGGTGTTTCCATGACTAGCAGATTGACTAGATATCAATTCTGATAAGGTTTTCCTGTATTTCGATATTTCTTCTTCAATTTTTAGTTGGCTTGTATGATTATTACTGTAATTTACTCTACTTTTTTTTAGTTTAGTTAATTTTACTTTTGCTCTGATTATTCTATGGTCTGAGGGGTAGTTTAATTTCATAGTACCAATATCTTGGAATATTCTCGGTTGGTTTGATAATATGTAATCTATTTCATTCTTAATTTTTCCGTCCGGAGATGTCCATGTCCATCTTTTGTTTGGTTTCTTTTTAAAACATGTATTTATTATAGTTAGTTTATGTTCAGTGCAAATTCTACTAGCCTCTGGCCTCTTCCGTTCCTTACTCCGTAACCGAATTGTTTTGTAACTAAATGTTCTTCTTTCTTAGGAAGCCCGATTTTCGCATTGAAGTCTCCCATAAGTATTACGTTTTTGTGTGCAGTGTCCAGAACTTTGTCAATCATTTTGTAGAATTCTTCTATTTCTTCATCACTTGCCGCTTCCGTGGGTGCATACACCTGTATAATAGAGATTAAGAATCCTTGAATGTTCATGTTTAGTACAGCGATTCGTTCCGTTATGCCAGTAAAGCTCTCTATATGGTTTTTATGTACTTTGTTTATTAAAAAGCCTACTCCATATAGGCCTCGCGTGTGACCCACGTGACAAAATATAAAGTTTTTATGCTCTTCTATGTTGGTACCTAGCCGTCTTGTTTCAGATATCCCTATAACGTCGTATTTTGTTTCTTGTATTGCTTTCTCTAATTCTAATAGGCGTTCGTATGACGATAAGGTTCTAACATTGTATGTTGTTATATGTATTTGTTGTTTTTTTCTTTGTTACTGCTCTTTGTCTCTGTGGTATCAATTTTTGGAGGGTTATGGTCGTACTCTTCCACGGTGACCGGCCGGGTTGGAAGATCATTCTGTTTGTTTCTTGTTTTTATTTGTTTATTTGTTTTTTCTGTGTCGGAAGAGGAGGCGCTGAGTTGCTATGCTTGTTTGTTTTGATTATAATTTTTATTTGTTGTATTTTTGACTACGTAGTTTAGTATTCCCTGTTTTATGATTCCCTCTGAGAAGCTGCTAGACCTCTTGACCGATGCATAAATTTCTGTACTGTGCTCAAAATTATGAACATTAAATGGAGTCGCTCTGTCTTTTTAACGATTCAGCAGAGCCTGTTTAACATGCCGACATATTTCTTACCCACTTCACATCATGCAAAGTACATAAAAGTTTTTTTTTTTTTGAAAAATCGGCTGTACATAGAGAGTTCAGATGCAAATAGCTCAAAAATATGAACATTAAATGGAGTCGCTATGTCTTTTAAACGATTCAGCAGAGCCTGTTTAACATGCCGACATATGTCTTACCCACTTCACATTATGCAAAGTACCTTAAAGTATAGTTTAATTTTCTAAAAAATGCGACTTTATATAGAAAATTCAGACACAAATATCTCAAAAAATTAACATTAACAGTAGAGTTTGATTTTTTGAAAAATTCGACTTCATATAGAAAATTCAGACACAAATATCTCAAAAAAATGAACATTAACTGGAGTCGCTCTGTCTTTTAAACGATTCAACAGGGCCTGTTCAACATGCCGACATATGTGTTACCCACTTCACCTCATGCAAAGTATCCCAAAGTGGAGTTCAATTTTTTGGAAAATTGACTACACAAACAAAGTTTAGACGTAAAAATCTCAAAATTATGAACATTTACTGGAGTCGCTCTGTACTTTAAACGATTTAGGAGTGCCTGTTCATTATGCAGACATATGTCTTACCCACTTCACTTCATATGAAGTACTTAAAAGTTTTTTTTTTGAAAAAATCGACTGTACATAGAGAGTTCAGATGCAAATAGCTCAAAAATATGAACATTAAATAGAGTCATTCTGTCTTTTAAACGATTCAGCAGAGCCTGTTCAACATGCCGACATATGTCTTACCCACTTCACTTCATGCAAAGTACTTTAAAGTTTGTTTTTTTTTTGAAAAAATCGGCTGTACATACAGAGTTCAGATGCAACTGCCTACACTTGTTATACTTTACTTCAACTTATTACAAAAATTTCACAACTTAGCGGTCCCCCTACGCGATGACTCTTAGATCAAAATATAACTACTCACATTTAACTTAAGGGGCCAAAACATACTAATTTCTACTTTTTAGAGGTTTTTGTTTTGTCGGGGGTTTTTATAATTAAGCCTTTTATATGTAGCTATGAATAAATGTTATCTATCTATTTAAATATATTTCGAAAAACCTAAAATCTTGAAGGTACAAGCTTTTAATAATGCATTGTCATGCGATACATAGTACATATGCATGCAAAATTTCCACTCAATCGGAAATCGGGAAATGGGTTAACTTGCAAGATTCCACCCGAACAAACCATTGCAAGTTAAATAAAAGCTTTTAAAATACATACCTTGAACAGAGTTTTCTTTTTAGCCACGAGTAACGTTTCGTCGTCGCAATCTGAATCTGAAGAGAAATTGAAAATCCCAGGTCTTACTGCATCAAAATTATTAGCGCCTTGTAGAATTTCTGTCTGCAGCGCAATACTTGACACAGAAGGACTTTGCTTTGTCAACATTTTGTGATTTGCAGCTCCTCGTGTAGTTTCTGTCTTCAGAGAAGAACTAATATTACTCTCTTTTTTCCGTTTTTTAGGATAATTTATTTCCTCTGACATTTCTGATTGAGGGGGTGGTATCTCTGGTGAAGGAGGGTGGCCGTTCTGTAGATGTTTTTCGTTATTGGGCAATCTTGTGAGTATAACTATAGTTATACTCACAAGATTGCCCAATAACGAACAGCTATAGGCTGTTTTTTTTTTTTCACATGGGTGGATATCTAAAAAAAAACATGCAATTAGAAAATTTATATGATATAAATAGTAATTTTAATTGCATATGAGTCGGAGCCATTTCTCAGCTACTACGGCATAATTATATGTATCTACCTCCCTTTTTAACCCCTAACGCAAAAAGAGGGGTGTTATTAAGGTATTTGTGTCTGTTTGTGGCATCTTAGTTTTCAAACGAATAGACCGATTTTGATGTGACTTTTGTGGTGTAATATTTAAATTAATTAATCCCTACTACTTCTTAAATACCAGATAGTTTTAAAAGGTTACGCTGAAGTAATAAAAAAACAAGAATGGGACGAGGGCGACGATAGGATGGACAAACGCGGACACGTGTGAACGTCTTCAAAATAACAAATAAATCATGGTAATAACAAATACAACCAGTTAAGGAATTGGCGACCGCGCACCGAAAAACGTAGCGTAGGCAGGCCTCCCACTCGGTGGACCGATGACCTGGTGAAGGTCACGGGAAGCCGCTGGATGCCGGTAGCGCAGAACCGGTCGTCGTGGAAATCCTTGGGGAATGCCTATGTCCAGCAGTGGACGTCCTTCGGCTGATATGATGACGATGAAGCAATTTATCAATGTAACACCCCTAATCATGTTTTTAAATAAATTGTTTGTTTTATCATTATCATATCAGCCGAAAGACGCCCACTGCTGGAAAAAGGCCCCAAAGATTTCTACAACGACCGATCCTGCGCTGCCCGCATCCATCCGTTTTTGTTTTACTTTGAACAAATACAATACAGTTAATATTAATACTCACTCGAGAATGATACTACATCTAGCAGAGATTTGGCAACTAAATTTGGATGCACTATGCTGCGTTCTTCTTTATTAGGACTTTGCTGCGTTGCTCTTTCCAAATTGTTCGGCGTAGGCAGTTGTGGATGTATGTATGCACCCTGTGCAAATTTCCTCTGCGCTTGTACCTTGCGGCTGCATAATAAAACACGATTGTTAGTTGCTTATTTTGTACGGGTATAAACCAGCGTCGGTGGCGTAACGGCTAGGGCCGCCGCCTCCTGTCCGGGAGATCTTGGTTCGAATCCTGCCACCTACCAATGTGATTTCGAATTTAGATTTCATATGTACGTTCATCCGATGCTCTTACGATGAAGGAAACCACTGAAGAGAAGAGTCTGTGGCAACCCTTTTAAAAGTGCCTTAGCCTACGGAGCGCGGCTTGCGCGCCATATATATGAGCAGACACTTAGATACGTATACTTCGCTCAGTAGGTGTCATTATTTGTTCGCGGCGTGCACATCACCAAAGATCTATGTCCAGCAGCCGACGTTCTTATGCTGATGTAATAATTTTAGGGAAAGGTGTTCAGTATGACTAGTTAAAAGGCCCAGTTAACTGCTGTGACAAAAATTTCGTTACTCCTGTATATTTCTTGTAATTTTAAAAGTATATTGTGGTTATCATAATAGTACGAGACTGTACCTACATGATTTGTTTCTGAATATGTATGAGGAAGCAGAGCAAAGAGTTGGGGCTTTGTCACATCTTATAATGAGTTTTTGAATTTAATAAATGATTAGTTCAAATTATTGGAGCTCAACGAACAGATTCTGCCACCGCCCGCGTTTAGAAACCACTTATAAGAATAGTTTTTACGAATATAATTATTTTATAAAGCTGTAATTGTAAATACCTGGAACATTTGTAATTTATTGTTTTATTTTATGTAATATACTGAATATGTAACTATTTTTCTGTAAGATTGACCTTTGACCTGTAACAGTGTAACCAATTATTGTATCTTTTATCTTGATTTCCTTTGATGCTGACACTAAAAAAACAAGACTACCTGACACGGCCGGCGTAGTGCTCTGTGGTTGTATGTAACTTTGCAATTATTACCTACTGCTTAGTAATAAAACTTTTATTTCCTTACCTTGTTATATTTTTATTTTGAAAAATAAAGTTGGTACGATTTCCCACTCCGCACATCGTGCAATTTATCGATATGGAAAATACAACACTAGTTTATCGACATCGACTATGAATACTTAAGTTACGGCAATCACTATTCACTGACATCTGTCGAGCGCCACTAGATTGCAGCCCGTGGATTGCGTACAGTATTGTCCACCCCATCATTTCGCGGCCCGTATTGCGTGGTTCTACGCGTACACAAACTACAGCCCGTCTTCTACGGCTACACTAACTGCGCAACGGACGGCTCAGTTCCAGGGCTTAATTTGAACGCCCTATAGTTTGCAGACTACGGATGACGGGGGTATAGTTCATGTTAGAGGTCACATACTCACGTAGTTTATGAATCAAATTGTACAGGCTATAGATTACGTTCCGTAGTTGGCAGGGTGTAGATTGTGTACAAATAGTTCCAATACATCAGTCCACGAACTACGGGGTGTACACTACAGGCTGCAAACTATCAGCCCGGGCGATAGTAGACGCACCGTGGAACACGGCCCGTATTTTGTGTACTAAATTGCTCAGGGTATAGTTCATGTTATAAATTTGACCCCGTAAGTGTCAATCAGTTTCCCATTTCCGCCTATCAATTCTTATGGGTGCGTTCAGTAAAAGGCCTTATCACATCTGTGCATAGCATAACATAACAATCAACCTTGACATGAACAACTTGGTACTCTATAATAGGTAATCTTTCCTAGTAATAGGGGATCGGACTGCTAGTCATTTGAGTTACTTTTTATAATCTGTCAAAAACGGTAATTTGTTCTAAAAATGTTTGAAATACCCACAAATGACGTCATAGATTTTTAGCGTCATTGACGAACCAATTTTGTGAATTTGATCAATAAAAAATTGAAAACGTGTTGGAAAAACAAAACAAGTTAAGTTTTTTGAAACTTCAAGAGGAGAGCAATTTAGAAAATCATATTTCAGAATTTATTTTTGATTCAGTCCGATCCCGTATTGTAGATTAACTTTGGCAGTGTCGATTAAAACAGTAAGAGTTGTAATAAATCTCATTGTATAATCAAGAATAGAATAATGACATGATCATCTTTGATGAATAGTAATGTGTATCTAGAACGAAAGTGTTTACGTGCTTGTAACTTGTACACTAATGGATAAGCTTTCTAAAACGTATACAAATAGCAACACCAATTAAAAAAAAAATAACACGTAATGAGAGCAACATGAATAAATGTTCTTTCAAAGTATCTTAGGATTAACAGGTATCCAGGTGGGAAAATGGATTTTTACAGGCGCTGTACAACCTCCACCAACCCGGATTTGGCCCCCGTGTGTGGAGTATGGCCTAACCAAAGTATATATATTAGTACTTACTAACATACAATATGGATACTTCCTGCCGCTCTCTAGATTGCGACCTCACCCCCTCGTCACCAAGATTGATACAGATTGGTTACAGTTTGATTGTCGACCGCATAGAATTTTTCGTCATTCCCTTATTGAAATGTCATGGCCCGTTGTATGAAGTGTCCAGGGTGTGGCCTAACCTTCCCGAGCTTGGGAAGAGCCCGCGCCCCAGCAGTGGGGACGTTAGAATCCATGGGCGTTGCCAGCTAATGGGTCAATGGAGGAGCAAATTGATTGATAGAGGAAGTGTAGGTGTAGAAAGAGGCAAGCGAAGCGAACCTCAAATTACGAAATTCTTTTGAAATGATTACATTATTCTTTGCATTTTTACTAAATAGAATAAACAGGAGAAGTTGATTACCAGTTGTAACTGAAACAATTTTAATAAAAAATAGGAATTTGACTGCATAAAAAAGAGGGTTTGGCAGGTGGGGGAAAATATGTCTTATGTCAAATCTAACGTAACAACGTTACCCAAAATACATCAAGCGGTTGAGGCTACAGGACCAGTCAAAGAAACAGACAAATATACATTAATACACACAAAACTCAATACGGAGGGTATTTGTAACTGAAACAATTTTAATAAAAAATAGGAATTTGACTGCATAAAAAAGAGGGTTTGGCAGGTGGGAGAAAATATGTCTTATGTCAAATCTAACGTAACAACGTTACCAAAAATACATCAAGCGGTTGAGGCTACAGGATCAGTCAAAGAAACAGACAAATATACATTAATACACACAAAACTCAATACCCTCCTATTGAGTAGCAGAGTAAAAAGGGGAGCGTAGCGAGAGTATAATTTTCATTTTATATTTTTAAAAAAACAGTGATATTTATAGAAAGCTCGTCAATAGTATTGGTTATCGCGTGCCGGCGAGGTCTCTCAGGTCTAAACGGCTCTTTTCTGTAAGCTTTTGTCGTACCAATGCAGGAAAGCGATCGCCAATTTATAGAATGCTTAACAGATATAACGAACAGTTTTCTGATATCGATATATTCAGCACACCCTTGACAAGATATAGAACAAATATTATCTCTTTACCAGCGCATAAAATAGCACTTTTATCGTCTTTTATTGTCTTATAACATACTTTTTGATTCTTAGTTTTACAAATATTTTTTTTCTCTAATAATTATCCATTCTTTTTACTTCTATTTTGTTGTTTTCTAAATTTATTTTATAGTTTTTTAATGACAGCTTGTTGACTGTTTATAGCGGTAGATTGATAAGTAGGCTTATATTTTTAAATAATTGTGGAACTCGTTGTTGGAATGTATAGACTTACCTTTCTATTTATATTTCATCCCTTAAGTATCAATGTACATTACCGTTTGTGTTCTCCTAATAAAAATAAAATAAAATAAAAATAGAAAGGCTAAGCCTAGGAAAAGGCTAAGGCTTTATTCAGTTTATTTATACACGTAGCGTAGATACAAGATGACATATTGAAATAGAGTGAAGGAGTCCAAAGAGAACGGGATACACACCACACAGAAAATATATAATAGTAACAAATATCCAAGATCCAATATCCAAGATAGATCCATCCATCCATCCGTCCGTACCGTCCGTCCGTCCGTCCGTCCGTCCGTCCGTCCGTCCATCCACCTGTCCACCCACCTGTCCACCCGTCCACCCGTCCACCCGTCCACCCGTCCAAGATAGATCCGTCCGTCCGTCCGCCCGTCCGCCCGTCCGTCCGTCCGCCCGTTCGCCCGTCCGCCCGTCCGCCCGTCGGCCCGTCCGCCCGTCCGCCCGTCGGCCCGTCGGCCCGTCCGCCCGTCCGCCCGTCCGCCCGTCCGCCCGTCCGCCCGTCCGCCCGTCCGCCCGTCCGCCCGTCCGCCCGTCCGCCTGTCCGTCCGTCCGCCCGTCTGCACTCACCTCGCCAGGTGACGCCAGGTGACGCTATGTGACGTTAGGTGACGCCATGTGACGCCAGGTGACTTCAGGTGACGCCAGGTGACTTCAGGCGACGCCAGGTGACGTCAGGTGATGCCAGGTGACGTCAGGTGACCTTAGGTGACGCCAGGTGAGGTCAGGTGACGCCATGTGGCGCCAGGTGACGCCATGTGACGCCAGGTGACTTCAGGTGACGCCAGGGGAGGTCAGGTGAGGTCAGGTGACGCCAGGTGACGCCAGGTGACGCCATGTGACGCCAGGTGACGCCATGTGACGCCAGGTGACTTCAGGTGACGTCAGGTGACGCCAGGGGAGGTATATTGTTCGTACAAACTAAGTTTGTGTAATCAATCCGGGTTTCCCACACCATCTTTTTATTTTTTTACGCATGCGCTGACATTTCATTCGAAAATAAAAATCATCCTTCAATATTTAAATAATAAATCGCGTCACCCGACGTCACCTGGCGTCACCTGGCGTGTCACCTGGCATCAACTGGCGTCACCTGGCGTCAACTGGCGTCACCTGAAGTTACCTGGCGTCACCTGAAGTCACCCAGGTGAGGCCAGGTGACGTGAACTGAATGGGTGGGGTTGGGTGGGGTGAGGTGAGGTGAGGTGAGGTCAGGTGAGGTCAGATGAGGTCAGATGAGGTCAGATGAGTTCAGATGAGGTCAGGTGACGCCAAGTGACGCCAGGTGACGCCAGCTTACACGCCAGGTGACGCCAGGTGACGCCAGGTGATAAGTTGATAAAAAATGTTGACGCCAGGTGACACGCCAGGTGACGCCAGGTGACGCGATTTATTATTTAAATATTGAAGGATGATTTTTATTTTCGAATGAAATGTCAGCGCATGCGTAAAAAAATAAATAGATGGTGTGGGAAACCCGGATTGATTACACAAACTTAGTTTGTACGAACAATATATATTTTACCGAAATCGAAAATTACTGACAGACGTGTTTTTCTAGTTACTACAGCAACGGGTACGTCACACTCCCCAGCGAGAAAAGTCGGAAGACTACCACTAGCTTAGTTCATAACTTAATCAAAAAGATGTTGTGGTAACCTCCTAGCTCGGGTTGGCCGTACGTTTTTAATAATAAATAACATTATTGACTTATTTTATTATTATATTATTTTTATTCAAAATAATAAATAACATTATTGACTCTCCCGCACTATTAGCTGAAATTAACTTTAGGATACCACCCCGCATATCCTCTCGCACAAAAACAACCTTTTCAATATCTCCTTTTTCGACAAATTCTGCCAAAAATAGTTTCTTCAGACGATCGACACGCAATTTCAATAATGACTTTTCTGATGTAGACATTTTTAATACTACTTTGGGTGCCTTTAAAAGTGCGATTAGAAATAAAATAAACTGTTAAATTAAAAATAGTTGTAAAATTAATATTGTCTCAGGGCTCGTATATTTCATGTTTTATTTTTATTAAGTGGAACTCCAGGTCGTTTTTAATTTAAAATTTATATGTAATACTATATATAAGACTGTTTGTTTCCTAAATTAAAAAAAAAAAAAAAACAAAAAGGGGAAACTAAAGACTTAACAATGTTATACGACACCCTTCAATCAAACTCACTTGTAAGCCCTTGAAACACTTAACGTTACGAAGGACAAGTATGCGTCAATGCTCTTTCCCATGATCGAGTCATCATTACCCGAAGACGTTCTTCCTCACCTCACTTCACCTCACCTCACCTCACCTCACCTCACCTCACCTCACCTCACCTCACCTCACCTCACCTCACCTCACCTCACCTCACCTCACCTCACCTCACCTCACCTCACCTCACCTCACCTCACCTCACCTCACCTCACCTCACCTCACCTCACCTCACCTCACCTCACCTCACCTCACCTCACCTCACCTCACCTCACTTTCACTTATTCTGTAAAAAAGGCATTATACAATTATGTGAGCAGAAATGGCAGCGCATAAACAAAAGGATAAAAATCAAGCGGATACATCAAGCAATTTGTCATGTCAACCCAAGTATTCAACGACAACCATACTTCAAACTTTGGCAGTTAAACTTGTTCATGGAAAAAATGAGGTACTGATTAGAGCGCTTATTGACACTGGTGCGCAAAGATCTTACATCAAAAAAGATCTCACACAAAAACTCGGACTGAAAAGTAGTTCAAAGGAGGTAATAAATCTTTGTTTGTTCGGCGGACTCGAGACGAAAAAAGAAGAATGTCAAGTGTTTGACATATGTCTTAAGAGTAACCAAAATAACTTTTGTGTAAATTTATCTGTTGTAGAACAAACAAATCTATGTAGTTTTTTACCTAAAATACGTTCATCTGTAATATTGCAGCAACTAAGTCAACATGGCATTATTTTTAGTGACTCACCTGATTCACCAGACGAAGTAAGTCTTTTGATCGGCGCGGACTATTGTGGTTTACTTCTCACTCCCGACATATTATAATTGGAGAATAACCTGACCGCTATTAACACAAAACTGGGGTGGACTATACAGGGTCCCATAACAGGGATTTACAGTTCTTTGACAAATACGACGACTACTTTGCATTGTTTAAATAAAATTGATATTTCAGACTTATGGACGTTGGAAGCCATAGGAATTACAGATCCCGCGGAACAAGCGTCCAAATCGGCACGCGATCTCGAATTACTTAAATCTTTCGAAGCAAATGTGAAGGTCAACGAAGAAGGACGTTATGAGGTTGGTTTGCAGTGGCGTGATTCTTCGCATCCACAGACAAACTATGATCTCGACAAGAGCAGGTTGGAATCCACCATGAATCGTCTCAAACAACTAAGTAAGATCACTGACTATGACAACGTATTCCGTGAGTGGTTACAGCTTGATATCGGATACACAGAGGCGGTGGGCTGGAGTGATGGTGCAGATTTCCGCCGCTGGCTGCACCTTCTCTAGTTTTCCGGTTTCTCATCCCACGCGCAAGGTTTTACGCAGTCTCGAGCTTTTTTTCATAGCGGAAATGGTAAAAACAAAGCCAATCCGGTTTTCTTGATGCAGGTCGTGAATTACTTCTTCTCTTGGTAGTTCGCGGTTGGCGGTTTTGGCTACGTGATCTATTATCTGTAGCACGCCTTTCCAGTTGGTCAAAACGTGCGCTAAGCTTTGCTATTTCAGCTAGAATGGATGTCTCTGAAGAAGTTGAGGCACGGGGTTGCTGTTGTACGGCTGCCACGGTGCCTAGTTTCGTCGCTTCGTATACATCGTCAGCTACGACCGAAAGCTTTTCAAGGTCACGGTTCTGCGTAACCGTAAGTAAAGCACGGACCGTGGGTGGAAGCAGGTTTTGCCAAAGAACTCTGAGGGTGTCATCGGGAACCTTGTCACGGGCGAGCTCTTTCATTCTACTCAGGAGCTGAGAGGGTTTTTGAACGCCCAACTCCATTTCACTAATTAATTTCTCTATTTCCCGATTTTTCGAATCTTCAAATAGCGTAAGTAACTTACTTTTCAGAGCTTCATATTTTTTGGTTTCTGGCGGATTCACAAGAAAGTCGGTGATCTGTCCAATGACGTCAGCGCCTAATTTTGATACGACAAGGTCAAATTTTGAGCCGTCTCCAAGTTTCTGCGGGCCCAGTATTGCCTCCGTCCGTATAAACCATACCCTCGGTTGGTGGACCCAAAATTCAGGAATCCGCGATGAGACGGTAATGGAGGCCAGGTCGGGAACCCCGGTGGATGCGGCGGCCGGCGGTATTACAGCAGCAGGATCCGTAGACATTTTTCACTATACACAACGTAATCCGTACAAACAAAAATTTACTGGTTCACGGATGGTTCTGTTCAAACGCGGGTCACCACTTTAATGATCTAGTGTTAATATCATTATTTAATTGTCCTAATCAGAAGTTGCTAATTAAATGTCAAAGTTATCCCAGGATTAAATTTATATTTTATTTGATTTAATCTTATTACATTGAGTGTGGCTGCTTAGTATAGTAACTTGGAGGCGACTGAAGTCGCAGCGGGAAGCGGGGGGTTCGCCCATACAAAAATGCTGACAGTACAATGTAAGCTAGTGTGTCGCTACAGTCTCTATGAGAACGTTGTCTATAGCAAATCTTGCCTTTAATGCCTCAACTGCCTTGATGTAGTTCTCAGCACAGGGTGGATAACTTTCTACAAGCTGTCCTGCACTGCTATTTGGGACCATAGACTGAAGAAGATACTGGAACTTATCGCTAGGATTGATTGCGGCGTCTTCGTGTATTTTTTTGAATTGCCCCAGAACTGTAACCAAGACTTGACGTTGCCATCAAATTTTGCGATTTCTAACTTAGGCAGTTTTGGAAGTCGCTGCACGTCTGTCTATAACTTATTACTTGATTCTGCAGAGTGCAGGGAAGAAGCACTGCTACTGTGCGACCCGATTTTAGGGAAAAATTTAGAAAGTGAAGTAAAGTAATAAAAATCGAGAACTGGGCGTTTGATTTCAACGTAACAGCCGCGTTGGAGACCGCATTGATTTGAACTTAAAATCAATAGACTTACGTTCGATATTATTTTAACACGTCTCAACCTACTCGGATTGAGTCATTAACGTAGATATTTGACCGTAAAAGTTGTAATGCAAAAGTAAAGTGTTTTGCCTATGTAGTGACTTAAATCATTATGTAATTTTGATATTTGTTTACGTATAACATTTTTAAGCTATTGCATAGCTTCTATCGCGGGCCTTGAGCGCGGGGACCGAATCCAGAAATTCCGTAACGAAAAAACCTCACGCTCGTGGTTGCCATGGCAACAATATCGGTTGTCAAAACAAACATATAAGAAGATTTGATCATTTTCGGAGAATAATAAAACTCTTTTCATAAACTGTATATACCTCCATATGACAAAAAAGATTTGATTATTTTATTATGTAATAGCTTTACCGCGGCAGTCCCCGAGTGCCACACGTCTTTTTTATTATCAAATGCAAATGCAAAATTTATCACGTTTGCCTGTCAGCGATCTGGCTGAAGACCCAAGAGCCAGACTAACCCGACACTACTACCGAAGATATCCCGGACCTCAGCCTGTACGAGACTAGAATGACTCTCAAACAGCTCAAGAACAACAAGGCACCGGGTGATGATGGAATTACGGCTGAACTTCTGAAAGCAGGTGGATCACCGGTACTGAAAGCTCTTCAGAAGTTATTTAATTTCGTTATACTCGAGGGACAAACTCCTAAGGCATGGCACAGAAGTGTGGTCGTGCTTTTCTTCAAAAAGGGTGACAACACCCTGCTGAAGAAATACAGACCCATCTAACTTCTGAGCCATGTCTACAAGCTGTTTTCAAGAGTCATTACGAATCGTCTCGCACGCAGGTTTGACGACTTCCAGCCTCCCGAACAAGCCGGTTTCCGAAAAGGCTTTAGTACCATAGACCACATACATACGCTGCGGCAGATTATACAGAAGACCGAAGAGTACAATCAGCCACTATGCTTGGCGTTGTGGACTATAAGAAGGCCTTTGATGCAGCCAAAACCTGGGCTGTGCTACAGTCTCTCCAGCGGTGCCAAATTGACCATCGATACATCGAGGTGTTGAAGTGTCTGTATGAAAACGCCACCATGTCGGATCGCCTCCAGGACCAGAACTCGAAACCTATCCAGTTGCAGCGAGGGGTGATACAGGGAGACGTTATATCTCCGAAACTGTTCACCGCCGCCCTGGAAGATGTTTTTAAGCTTAGACCTTTAGACCTTGAGACCTAATGATGAGGTGATGATGAGATGAGAATGAGATGTCGTCTAACTCACACAAAATTTTAATTTTAAAAAAGTATCGATAATTATTATATATTATATTTATATAATAAATGATTAAAACTCTTTGTTATAATATTTTTTTAATAATTTTAAATTTATTAAAAAATAGTTGTAGCAAAATTATTAATTTGAAATTTATTAAAAAATAATCCAACGAAAGGTTTAAATATTTATATAAATCTAAATATATATAACTTAAAGGTGACTGACTGACTGACTGACTGACATAGTGATCTATCAACGCACAGCCCAAACCACTGGACGGATCGGGCTGAAATTATAATAAGGGCTAGTTATACTATAACTAGTGGATACCCGCAGCTTCGCCCGCGCAGATCCCGATTTTAGCGGTTCGCTTGGGAATTTCCCAAAATCCTTTCTTAGCGGATGCCTACGTCATAACATCTACCTGCATGCCAAATTTCAGCCCGATCCATCCAGTGGTTTGGGCTGTGCGTTGATAGATCACTATGTCAGTCAGTCAGTCAGTCAGTCACCTTTGAGTTATATATATATATTTAGATTTTAATAATTTTCAAAAATTATGAACCGTAATAAATCAAAAGATAATAATTAGCCGTGCATGAATGATTGATAATAAAAATGCAACGAAATGACTCTCAATGAATGGGCCCACTACGGACTACTGTATGGATTCTTAGACTTTGGTAATACTATGCAAGTGTTATGGATACGCTCTACTCAGGAATCTGAACAACTTAACCAATCTGTAAAATAATTGTTCTTATCATGTCGATTAAAAACTAAATTTTATTGTATAACTTGGTGCAGGCCTCCCACTCAGTGGACCGACGACCTGGTTAAGGTTGCGATAAGCCGCTTGATGCTGTATGAATATAAAGTTGACCAGCCTGATCGGTCAACTCTTTATGGAGTCGTTATTCTTTTTCTGCTGACAACGGTTGTTCAGTTTTATTAGAGTATTACCAACCCAGCCACACTGTTTGAACGTTAATATACGAACGCACAAAATTGAAAACGCCAAAAATGTTTAGAAACCACAAAATTGAGGAGTTAAACTGACGACGTGTTTTTCCAGTGATTGGTACCTACACACTTGAAATTCCATATCTTGCCATTTCACACCTATTCGCTCTAGGTATCACTGACAGCCCACTATGCAGAGCGTGCATGGAGGCTGAGGAGACTGCTGCCCACATCCTATTGGATTGCAAGGAGCTAGCACAGTACAGGGTCGTGCACCTCGGTGAGCCGAGGTCGCTTCAGGAAGTCGTCAGCAACCTTCGGGGGCTACTGGGCTTCTTGGAGGAGCTGGACTTGCAGTGATGCCGGCCAAACACACAAAATGGGCGCAGTGGTCGCCTGGTTGCGGAAACCAGCCCGCCCCTAACAACTAATAACAACCATATCTTGAAAACTACTTAACTGATTTTGATAAAACTTGCACTGTTCCCTAAGTAAAAATATACTTAATCCTATAATTGAGGGTGCACGATGGGCGAGCCGCAAGCGGCTTGAAAGCGTGGAATTAAGTTTTACCCAGATCCTCTCATTTCTCTGGAATAAAAGGAACCTATATTTTTCTCCACATTTCATTTTAAGCTCTGTGTAAAAATGTAATCTATAGATAAATAAGTATAATAGAGCTGTTGCTCTTAATAATTTCGTATTCAAAAACATTTGGATCGGGTATTTCGAAAACTCGAGAATTCCAGTGCAACAAAGTTTTGGTTTATTAAAAAAAACTGAACTGTTGTTTTATAAAAGTTTGTAATTTATGTTGTTTACAGCCTGGTCTCAAAATGTGAAAATAAACTGGCTAAGTGTACTTTCTTTTTTTTATAAAAATTATGGATTTTTCATGTTATTAAGAAGAAATTAAAAATACATATTTTTATGCATAACATTTTATTTATTAAAATTAAATCGATCGTCTTCAGGGTCAGGTCTCATATGTGTCAATTTTACATGTTGATGAGCCATGAATTTTAGTGTATCTCAAAAACATTAATACTCCAAGGACTTTTTGAAAACAATAATTGATTTAAATATTTTTATATGGGAGGTCGTAGAATATTTGTGTTTCTGTTTGACTATCACATACGTCTATGAGCCACAGATTAAAAATCGTCAAAAATTTATAATTGAAAAAAGTGTGACTTTTGGGCTTCCTGAAATACCCAATTCTGAATCAGGCATTTTAAAAACCCCACAGTTCCAGTGCAAAAAAGTTTTGCGAAATAAAAAAAAAAAACAATCTGTGTAAATATGTTAAAGCCTTGGTTAGTTATTTGTTTTAAAAAAAAATGATGTTTACAGCCTGGGGTCTCACAATGTGAGAATGAACTGCCTAAGTGTACTTACTATATCTTTTTTTGAAAATTATTGATTTTTGGTGTTACTGAAATACTATGTATTTGTGTAGGAAAAAAATGAAAAAATATACTCTTATGCATCTTTTATTTATTAAAAATACAATCAATCATCTTCAGGTCTATCATATGTGTCATAGTTACATGTTGGAAAGACAAAAGTTTCAGTGTATCGCAAAAATACCAATATGTACTTCAAGGAGTTTTTGCAACACAGGTACTTTTATTTTATATGGGAGTTGGTGGAATATTAGTTTCTGTTTGAGTAGCACGTACCTATTATGTCTATGAGCCACAGATTAAAAATCGACAAAAAGTGAAAATCCAAAAAGACTAAGGCTTTCTGAAATACTTACCCAATTCATTTACTTAAGAATATGGTTTTTAAGGTACCAAGTAACGTAACATTAGTAATTTATTGCGCTACGATACAAAATATGTTGACCAAAGTTACATAAAATAAAGCTTATATTGGCGCGCGCTGCAATGTGGCAGTTAAAAATAAACACAAAATAATATTTTCCATGTAAAAGACTCACCAATTTGAAAAATAAAACACTAATTAAAATAAACTGATTTGACCTTTATTCGACCTACCTGGACAGTAGGTAGTAGTACTCTTCCACGAGGCACTCGCCTTGCAGAGTACCAGGACAAGCGTCTTGGCGGCAAGACCTACCGTAACTGGTCCTTGTCTTCACCTTATAGTGTTGGCAGGAATAGCGGCCCCCACTGTTATGCCCTAGGGTAGGTAAGTGGGGACGTTATATCATAAACCTGGAAGTCTAGCGTATCTGGTAGATATACGAGAGGGGATGACCTTTATTCTCTGAGCAATTCAGTTGTAAATGTCAAATTGAGGTAAAATCAAGGTAACTTAGTTTTGTAGCAAGGTAACTTTTTTAACTTAATCATAACATCAAGTATATTTTTAGGTATTAAATATATTTTATGCCATAAATCTTGTTTAATTTTATAAGAAATTGTTACAATTTAAATTAATTTCCAGCATTTTCCAAACCCAAGGCCCTTAGGCTATGCAATGAGTAGAATTAGTAAGTGCTTGAAAAAAAATGGCCAAGTGTGATTTGGACACGCGCACCAAGGGTTCCTTACCATTACATTTCTCCACACGAGTACCTACCTACAACAATGATAACTATACTTTTTAAACAAAAGACATCAATGTGAGCAACAAAAATGATATTTTTTTTCAGTTCAAACTCCTTAGAGTGAGTAAGTATGACTTGTACGACTTACACTGACTGATGGACAGTTTTTAATATTTGTTTATTACTTTAGAATTAGTACTATCATACCAAATTTCACGCTTTGATGTATTACCGTTTTTAAAATACAGAAATTACAATTAAATTTTGGGTCCCCAGGAGGCTCGAGTTTCCACACAAATTAATATAGTTCTGCTTTAATACAAAAATACATGCCGGATTGAATCCAAACTTTGTAAAATGCAAATATATTGAATAAGACGACATATCAATGTTTATACATAATTAGTTTTCGATGTACATACTAAAAATGGAAAAAAATAAGAGCAGTTTCAAATTCATTACAAAACTAAATTAAGCCTTTGTTTAGTTATTTACTACAATGAAAACTTATTATACAAACAACGATACGTGCACTAAAATTCCCAATCGTTCAGTCAACAGAACAGGTGGAAACAAATGTAATTTTCCGCTTTATTTTTTTTGTTATTTGCTATTAGATCCCCCCATAATAGCACATACTTATTCTGTAAAAACTTCAGCCGGCTACCTATTCTGGTAAAAAACAGCCCTTTAGAAGTTAAGGACAAACAGACAGCATTGTAGACTTAGTAACATCCCGTGATATGGCACGGAACCCTAAAAACACCCTGTTTAATAGGCAAAAATCGCAAATAAAGAAATACCCTAGTAAATACTGCATTTTATTTAAAAAAACAGAATGGTAACGGAAGTCAAGCATTTCATGGTGATGTCACAAAATGACAGCTACTTATGGTAGAATGACTGGTAAGTAAGTATACGTAACTAAAAATGTAACCTCTTGGCTACTTATTGATTCTACTAATGAAATTGATCAACTTTCTAGGGACCCTATTTATACCTACCTGCTCAATTCCTATTTATGAGACTTGCTCATCTCATAGGTACTACATAGGAAATTAATCAGCATAACTGTACCTATAAACAGTCCAAAGACTGTGAGTTTATAGTCATCCACCAATATCACATTTTATTTACTGCATCTGCATAGGTATTAAAGGAGTTTAAGGTACTTATTATTTTGTTTTTGTTGCTGTCATCCTATGGTACCCTAGTGGTACATACAAAGGACCTTCGTGGATCGACGCCATCCCTCAATGTCCTCTACAACTCTCCAGCGGAACCCTGCTACCCGCAGTTCGGCCTCGATGGTTGCCACGTGTGGGCCGGATGGCCTATGGCCATCGATGTCCGCCTACTCCCGCTCATCTGCCATGTGAACGCAACGTATAACCATAGCAGAGTTATCCTATTTTCTGGGCAGTGTGTCCCTATCCACTTTCACACTCGTTGTCGTTGAGCGATTTCTCGCTCTAAAGGGCTTTGGTGACATCGCTTCGAGTAATCTTCGTTGCTGATTGTGTTCGGCCAGAAGATGCTCAGTATGGACCTTATGCTTTTTTTAACGAACACTTGCAGTTTTTTCGTCAATCCTTTCGTCACTTTCCATGTCTTACAGCAGAACAGACATTACGAACGATGGAATAGATCTTGATCCGCCACACCAGGTGAGCTGGAGTCCCAGACAGGTTTTAGCTGGGCGCACGCGCCTTTCGCCTTCTTCCTACCTAGTATTAAAATACTTATGGTGAATTCTGTACCTAAATAATTAATAAACAAATTTTGCAAAAAATCTCTGAATAAACCAAAACAAGCATACGGCGATAAAAGTGAGGCAACTAATGTGCTTGCTTGTATGAAAGGAACTACCAAGACTACGTAACTACGTATTTTTATGGTACTCCTCACAGAATAGATAAAAGTTACTCTTTGTAAGTACCTAAATCGGTGTAGTTTTAACGTTTTGGCCCTTCTAAATCCTGCACACCTACCTAGTGGTTCTTTCTAACTTACATCTCAAAAAGTTTTAAATCCGACCTAAACTAGTAATATGACATCTAAGGCAATGGGCCAAAGAATAAAGACTAACGTACTAACGTACGGGACAAAAATCCTTAATTCATTACTTTTTATTACTTTTTTATAATGAACGCATTCAAAGAACAACGGATGTGACGTTTACTTAACACTCAAAGGTCAATGTCCTGAGACACGAACTACACCCCCGTAATCTACAGTACACAATCTGTAGGGTTGGTTACTTAAGCCTTGAAAGTGGCTGCTCGCTGCGTAGTTTCAGTACCGCGGAGCACAGCCTGTAGATGGCGTACCGCGGAATACGGGCTATAGTTGATGTTCGCGTAGACCATGGACTACGGGGTCAAATCTTTTACATGAACTACACCCCTGAACACTTCAGTACACGTAATACGGGCCGTGTTCCGCGGTCCGTCTACTATTGCCCGGGCTGATAGTTTGCAGCCTGTAGTATACACCCCGTAGTTTGTGAACTGATGTATTGGAACTATTTGTACACGATCTATAGCCTGCAAACTACGTAACTTCATCTATTAGCTCGTACAATACGGGTTACGAACTACGGTGGCCCCATCTGTCTAAAATGGAGCGATACTAGGGCCAAAACGTGCAAAACTGGCAGTGGCAGAATTAAAATATTTAGTGTCTTATCTGTAGCTTGCTTCATATAGTAGTGATCTGTGGTCATTGCAGTAAATCAGATTTCTTTTTTTTACATCAAAGGTACTCTAAAAAGCTGTAATTCCTGCTAGTTTACTTCTCTAATCCTAATTTGGACGGTAGGACTGTACAATAGGGTCCATCGCTTTGGGGGGAGGGGGGAGGGGGAGGGGGGGAACCCTCCCCTAGAAGATGGAAGTTAGGAGGGGGGTAGTTTTCGAGAAAATGAATTTTGAAAATTGGTAATTTTACATACTCTTTGGGCGGAAAACCGCCTGCTAACGATGCTTACGTCGGAAAATCGCTGCCGCTTATTAAAAAAAAAGCTCATCTACTTCTGTGACAGCGAAAAAATCGCTACCGCTTATTAAAAAAAGGTCATCTACTTCTGTGCCGGCCGAAATCGCTACCGCTTATTAAAAAAAAAGGTCATCCGGCGAAAATCGCTACCGCTCATTCCAAAAAGGTGGAATCAATTTGAAACGCGACATTCAACAAACTTGAGGGTGACAAATCGAAAACCAGGGGATAATCCATCAAGGTCAATCAGTCAGGTCATTTGCCCCCTCCCCAGTCAAGGTCTAAGGTCAAGGTCAGAACAAACTTTCAGAATCACGCGAGTCTGACTTAAGGGTGAACAAATAAGAGGACTTCGCTCACTCCCGCTTCCATTTAGAACTCCCCGTCCTACACCCTTCCTACAGTGTTGAGTGGTCGACGGAGCCCCTTCGGGGCTCCTACTTCTGTGTTCTCATGTCAAACCTAACACTACGACTGTGCGGGGAGGCGAGCTAAGCTCGCCTCCCCGCACAGTCTCCGAACCTAACGCATCCGAGTCGGGGTGCTCCGCAAGTCCGAGCTCGCTTCGCTCGCTCCCGCTTCCATTTAGAACTCCCCGTACTACACTCTTCCTACAGTGTTGAGTGGTCGACGGAGCCCCTTCGGGGCTCCTACTTCTGTGTTCTCATGTCAAACCTAACACTACGACTGTGCGGGGAGGCGAGCTAAGCTCGCCTCCCCGCACAGTCTCCGAACCTAACGCATCCGAGTCGGGGTGCTCCGCAAGTCCGAGCTCGCTTCGCTCGCTCCCGCTTCCATTTAGAACTCCCCGTACTACACTCTTCCTACAGTGTTGAGTGGTCGACGGAGCCCCTTCGGGGCTCCTACTTCTGTGTTGTCATGTCAAACCTAACACTACGACTGTGCGGGGAGGCGAGCCCGCACAGTCTCCGAACCTAACGCATCCGAGTCGGGGTGCTCCGAAAGTCCGAGCTCGCTTCGCTCGCTCCCGCTTCCATTTAGAACTCCGCGTACCACACCCTTCCTACAGTGTCGACGAAGTCGGACCCGCATGCTTTCCCCGCCCTGATACTCCCACATCCCCCTGGGATCCCGAAGGTTTGTTGGGGGTTTTAAATGGGTGGCGGGGGCTACGCCCCCGTTAGGGGTCCGCTTCGCGGACCCCATGTTATGAATCTTTGGGATTCAATGTACTTAGACCTTGACCTTGAAATGACCTTGTATGATTGACCATGACGGATTACCCCCTGGTTTTCGATTTGTTACCCCAGAGTTTGTCCGCCCTCAAGTCGGCCCCGCGTGCTTTCCCCCGCCCTTATACTCCCACATCCCCTCGGATCCCGAAGGTTTGTTGGGTGTTTTAAATGGGTGGCGGGGGCTACGCCCCCGTTAGGGGTCCGCTTCGCGGACCCCATATTATGAATCTCGGGGTTCCAATTGACTAACAGCTTTTTGTAATAAGCGGTTGCGAGTTTTCCGATCAAAGAGTATGTAAAAATACCGATTTCTAAAGGACCAAAGAGTACCTAAAATTACAATTTTCAAAAATTCATAACTCAAAAACCGCTGGTTTCCTAACCTTGAAATTTGGTATGGATGTTCAGCTAAAGCATATCTCTTACCAAAAAAATCGCGGACTGCCAAATCGATGGACCCTATTGTACAGTTGAGCCCATTTTTGAGATGGGGAAAAAAACCATTGAACTCACGACACCGTAATGTAATGTTACCGCCACTGTACCAGGAACACTCAGAGGGTCAAAAGTTGTAAAACTGTAAAAAGTTTTTACTTCTGTTGCCACTACTGGAGTGGTTAGGTTTTTTGTATGGCTGCTCTTTCATAATATCTACCCCCTAACCCCCGGTTTTTGTGGTGGGAATGTAAAGGGGTGGTCGTAGGTAGGTACCAAATGTTTATATTTAACAATTTCACTCTGCCCACTTGTAGGGCCCATACTTTTAGGTTCCTGGGATTTAAAAAAATTGACGAAGTGCAAGTCAGACCTGTGCATGCACTGATGGTTTTGTACCAAAGCATATTTGAGTAGGAGAACTTACACATACAAGTGGAGTCTACAAGTAAGTACCCTACAAGTACAAAATTGGATTGAAGGATAAATGGTTGGAGTGCACTTAAAAAGGCTAAAACTACTAAGGGCTAAATTATTAAAAAATTTCAGCAGTCCAAAAAATAGGTTATTTAGGTTTGATGGTTATACTATAGAAGAGTCTTGCAAAGCGAGGCTCCCCTCCTGGGTAGGGGAATGCAATAAGGTTAGTTCAAGGTTAATTTCGTTTAACATGATATGTTTTTTTTTATATGGCTTTTAAGTGCACCCCAACTGAACAAACTTAACTTCGTACCTTAAATATGTAAAGTACTTAGTTGTTTAAAAAAAAATAATTCCTTACTTCATTTCATACAATCAAAGAAACTAATTTCTATCTACGACACCATTTATAGATGTAAATAGGAACTAATTACTATAAATGTTTTGCTATAACCTAATCATAGGTAATTAATTCATAAATCAAGTATGTAGAAGTTACTAAAGGGTTTTCCAATAGGGACTGGTCGATGTTGACAGACTGTGGCGGGCCATGTTGTTTTGGTGGCGTCTGTCAAATATGTTGTTTTTTATTCAGTCACTGATGCCAAATCACCATGGCAAGATACACTATTCAGCAGCATGTGCAAATGATAACATTTTATTATCAAATGGGCCTCGTCGCTATAGATTTTTCCGCCAAAATTAGGGCCCTCTCCTCTTCCAAATGTTCCGAAGCCCATTTGATGAACAAACAGCGTTGTCTATGGTCATTAACTTTGAGCTCCTGGGTCAGTTGGATCTTTTACGAGTACAGACCAAGACCTGACGCAAAATTCGCCAAGTTGAAGTTTGCAAAAGGCACAGTTCTTGTGCAACGCACAACGTTCGCACCAACAAACACTAATTTTGATAAAATAGATTTATCATTTGGATGTGCTGCTCAATTGAGTAACTCGTCATGGTGCTTTGGCATCAGAGACTGAATAAAGATAAACATATTTGACAGATGCCACCAAAACAAGATGGCTGCCAAAGTCTGTCAATGGACCCGTCCCGATTGGAAAAGCCATTATTAGATCCTACTGAATGTCCCTACAAATTGCAAATGTGAGTGCGTAATCTCAAAAAAAAACTTTGTGTTATACAAATTTACAATTTTCATTTTTTTTTCCTTTACTTGTGCTCTTAGACCTTGTGTCTTGACAAATTTCATGATTCTAGGTCAACAGGAAGTAGGTACTTATAATTTTTGATTTATACTGGAGAGTATAAAAAAAAATATGATACTTAACTACCTACCTATTTGACACATCTAAGTTTTATATTAATTTCAACTTGATACCTTCATGCATTGCAGGGTCTTGACAGACAGACAGACAAACAGGTGGACAACAAAGTGATCCTATAGAGTTCCTTTTTCTTTTTAGGTACTGAATCCTAAAAAAAATACTAATTGCTATCCTACCCACTACCACCACATGTCTAAATAAACACAATGTTAGGCAATATACCAAACTTATAGAGTTTGTGTCTTCCCAAACTCGGGAAGGTTAGACCATACTCCACACATTGGAGCCAAGTGGAGGTTAGGCAAACTCTACTATTAGAAGTTAACAAGACGTCTTTAAGGCCTCTGACATAGCTTAACAAGCATCATCTTGTTACATCAACCGGCACCAATAGCTTTACATGCTTTGAGAAGCATGAAAACATGGAGATAAATGCCACTATCGTTTCAAACGATTATGGTAATGACCATTCCGCTCAGTTAACCTGCATTATTGACATGACCACAAAAATCACTATGACCTTCGACTGCTTCATGCAAATTAAATGATAATGATAATGATTTATTTGTGTGCCATCATTTTTCAATCCAATTTATTTATTCCACTCACAAAAACTTTGAGTAGCAAAACAATCTTGAAAATAATCTTCACACATAACCAATGATCGGAATAGGTAGAGTTTTTTCATGTACTTTTGCAACGTTGGCACAACATGGATAAGCTTAATTTTATCTGGTATCCGGTTTTTTTTTCATTTAGAAGCAATTAACTCAAGACTCAACATAATTCTAATCTGTGCGTGCAAGGTTTTATTGAGAAATACTTGCACAGATATATTTTCCCATTTTTTTTATTTACTAATTCTTATTGTATAATTATTAGTGTAATTTGTTTTAAATAAGTAATTTATGCATTTATAAACAATAAAAAGATGATTCCAAAAAAATTATTATTTTACTTTGTAAGACCCTCAAATCCGGAAATCCGGAGAAGCTTATCCATACTATTGACAATGTTATGACATAATTGCCGGAAAAAACTCTACCTATTCCGATCAATGCACATAAAGTAGGACAAAAAATTATAAAACATCACAACAGCAATATATTCACTAACTATTGCAAAACTCATCAATAATACAGGGTCTTCGGCAGATGGTTGAAAATACGAAAATGGGGGATAGGTGGGGTCGCCTCCCACCTATTTTGAGAATTAAAAAAAATCTAGGACTTGTAATTTTTTTTACAGGATTTTTTTTCCTTTTTTTAGAAATTTTGCCATTTTTATACCTTTGAACACATGTAACTTTTTGTTTTTTAAAGCTAGCTCCAAAATCTTTTTTTTAATAGACTTATAAGATTGTCGGCTCTAAAAAAAATTATGTTTGTTTCAAGTTATTGCTAAAAACAAAAATTTGGGCCCCCGAACTTAAAAAAAAAGTTGAACAAAAATTTAAAACTCAACTTTGCGATGCATTTAAAAAAAAATAATGGGGCTGGAAGGCTTCTGATTTTTTTAAAACATCTCTAAAGCTTAGGCTTTTGAATGGTATGTAATTTGTTTCGGTATCTTTTTTGTAACCGGAGTTGTTAATTTTTTTTACTCAATTGGACCATGTTGACGAAATTCCACTAGTTACATGTTTTGTGAAATGTATCAAATGCAAAGTTGAAAATAATGTAAATACTTACTGTTGGGACGGTTACAAAGAGCAGGTACGTTTTTTTACATTCTTGCACACACATAATGGCTATCTTTTGTCATTTATTGGCATATTGGAGTTAGCACTTCCATATGCCAATAAAATGTCCGCATATTCCGCATTGGTAAATTGAGCCATTTTAAACCACAAGAAAGTCTTAACAAAACGTCTGATAATAACAAAAAGTGACAAACAACAAAAAAACTTAACAAAATCACAAACGTTAATAACGTTAACGTTTTTTTTGTTTTCGTTAATTTCACTTTGCTGTGTTTGTGATTTTGTTAAGTTTTTTTGTTGTTTGTCACTTTTTGTTATTATCAGACGTTTTGTCAAAATCAAAAACAATTTATTTCAAATAGGTGTTTACACACACTTTTAAATAGTCAAAACAAAAAAAATACAGTATATTACAAATAATGTCATGATTCAGATTACAGTCTCAGGTAATGGTATTTGATATAGAATCAACATATATATCTTTGTCATTTACATAATCTATTATTTTATAATATCCTCTAGAGCACAAAACTTTTTTGACATGAGTCTTGAATTTACTCTCTGACAAACTAGTTACATTTTCTGGAATTTTATTGTAGAATCTTATACACTGCCCCACAAATGACTTTTAAACCTTACTCAGTCTCGAAAAGGCTATATCTATTTTATTTACATTTCTTAAATTCAAATTATGCCTGTCACTGGTTTTAGGAAATAAATGCAAATTCTTACGAACGTACATGATGTTTTCATATATAAATTGACTAGTAACAGTTAAAATATTGATTTCTTTAAACTTATTCTGTAACGACTCACGTGATCGCATCTGATAGATTGCGCGGATAGCTCTTTTCTGCAGGATGAAAATAGTTTCTATATCAGCCGCATGCCCCCACAGTAATATGCCATAAGACATTATACTATGGAAGTAACTAAAATACACTAGTCTCGCAGTATCTACATCCGTTAACTGTCTTATTTTCTTAACGGCATAAGCAGCTGAACTAAGCCTTCCCGCTAAAGTTTCAATGTGTGGTCCCCATTGAAGTGAAACATCCAAAGTTATACCAAGGAACACCATGGTATTTACAAATTCTAATTTATTACTTTCTAATATTACACTATTATTGACCTTTTTTACATTTGGCAAACAAAATTTTATACATTTTGTTTTCTTAGCATTTAATAATAAGTTGTTCACAGTGAACCAGTTCAGTATCTTTGAAAGAGTGTTGTTTACTTCGTCAATTTCGTTTTCTTTCCTATTCACTTTAAAAATAAGAGATGTATCATCCGCAAACAACACAATATTTGACAGATGTTGCACCATAAAAGGCAAATCATTTACGTAAACAAGGAAAAGTAAAGGCCCTAATATGGAACCCTGGGGCACACCCATTTTCACTTTAGATCCAGTTGAGTTCGTGCCATTCACTTGTACTTTTTGTGTTCTGTTGTCTAAATACGAATTTAAAAGACTGAGAGCCCCTTCCTCTACACCATAATGCTTTAATTTCATAAGTAATGTTTGGTGTTCAACACAATCAAAAGCCTTAGATAAATCACAAAACACTCCAATTGCATTCTGCGATTCCTCGAAGGCATCATATATGTTTCGAATGAGTGCTACTCCTGCATCGGTTGTTGATCGTCCTTTAGTGAAACCGAATTGTTGGTTATGCAGTAGTTTGTTTTCTGTAAAATATTGTAGCATTTGGTTAAGCATAATCTTTTCAAACACTTTACTAAGAACTGGCAGCACAGAAACTGGTCTGTAGTTGCCTGGATCAGTTTTTGAACCAGATTTATATAAAGGTATCACTTTACTAAGCTTCATGAGATCTGGAAAGACGCCACTATCAATGCTAATATTAAAAAGACAAGCTAAATATGGCGCTAAAGTATCAATTACATTACTGATCAAGCTTACTGATAATCCCCAGAGGTCTTCGGTTCTTTTCACTTTAAGAGATTTAAAAGCTTTTACAATAGATTGTGGTTCAATTACTCTGAAGGAGAATTTTTGATCACAATTATTAACATTATCCTTTAGCAGCCTTTGAGCATACATAGGTGATGAGTTTAGGGCTTCAGTAGTCTTAAGTGGAGTATTTGTGAAAAAAGTTTCGAATTCTTTGGCTACATCGGCATTCGAACAAATTTTACCTTGATCTGTTTGCAAAACATATTCTTTGTCGCGAGGTTTGACTTTACCTGTTTGTTTGCTAATGATATTCCAAACAGTTTTTATTTTATTATCTGACAATTTTATTTTTCTAGCCAGATAATTAGATTTTGCTACGTGGCAAACCTGCTTAAATATTTTTGAATATTGTTTCACATAATTTGTAAAGTTCTCTTCAAAAGTGTAAGTTTTTTTGTCATAAAGGTCAAACAAAGTTTGGCGACTTTTGTATATACCTATAGTAGCCCATTCACTGAATTTAAATTTGATGTTACTGATTGTGGATTTAGACTTAAATATACTTTGGAATTCCCTATCCAGTACTGTAAAAAAATCATTGTAAAAACTGTTGGCTTGCACTTCATTATCAAAATCTGGTATGGGCAGTTTTTCATCTAGCACTGTCACAGTATATATATTAGTACTAACGTACAGTATGGACACTCCCTGCCCCTCTCTAAATTCGACCTCACCCCCCCCATCACTCAGATTGGGTGTAGATTGGGTACCAAACGTAAAGGACGAGCTACGCAAGCACTTTTATTCACTTTGCGCGCCGCTGTGATTTCGTTCACAAGCATAAAAACCAACCAGTTACCGAACGTAAAGGCCTAACTGAATTTTTTTTTTTTCATACTTGTCATGTTGTAAACAACCACCGCTCGACGTGGACGTATGAATTAACACTGAAAACTGCTATTATTTTATACGGTCTAACACTTTTTCCATAAAATTTGGGGGTAGTAAATGGGTGGAGGGGGCTGGGCCCCTTGACTTCACCTTTTTTTGGAATAAGCGTTAGCGATTTTCGCCCGTCAGAGAAGTGAAGGACCTTTTTTTACTAAGCGGCAGCGATTTTCGGCGTCATAGAAGTAGATGACCTTTTTTTAATAAGCGGTAGCGATTTGTCGGCCAAGGAAAAAGTGTTTAAAGATGTACAAAATAATAGCAGGTTTCAGTGTTAATTCGTACGTCATTCGGAAAGTAGTGTTTTTTTTTCGAACGGTGTTCGTTTCCAACGAAAAATATGAAAAAAAAGAGTTTAGTATTCACACAGCATTCAGTAAATAACTAACAAACATTTTGTGACCAATACCGCCGGTGTGATTCAACCCTACCTGCATTCTTGCCTATAGATACGTCAGTTATAATTATGTATATCATTTCTCGCTCGTTTGTATGGAGTGTCCGGGGTGTGGCACTGTTTTAAACTTTTCTATTCGATTAGCAGTGACCGGTCTCGTTTGAATTTTTATGTGTTCTGCAGAAATACTTACAGGAAAGCTAGCCATTACTCCGCTATGATCTTACCTCAAACAATTAAAAACCTTTTTATTTAAATAACAGCAATTACAAAATATGTTATCTATACATGTGGCAGAGGTCTTTGTTATTCTTGTGGGTTCCAGAAATACATAATTTAAATCAAATGACTTGAAGAGACAAGTAATTCGAGTCGTCAAGGACTTTTTTTCCAACAAATCAACATTGAAATCGCCGCATACTATCACGGATTTACGGCTTTTACTAACGATATTTAATACATCCTCCATTGCCGATTCGAAGCTAACAAAGTTATCGTCATATGGGGGCCTATACACGCAAATAATGATGTGGTTGTCCAACTCTACACAAGATAATTCCACAGTTTTTTCAATTGAAAGGCCAACAACGTCCTTCCGTTCTTTAAACTTTAGAGAATTTTTAGTAAATATAACTGAACCTCCACATTGTAAGGACTTTCGATTGAATGCACTGGCTGTACAATAATTTTCAAAACTAAAAAGCATTTCATGGACTTTGAGCCAGTGTTCTGTTACACAAAAAATATCTACACAATACTTTTCCAGAAAAAGTTCTATTTCTAATTCTTTGCCGAAGAAGCCTTGAATATTTTGGTGAACTAGTTTTAAAAAACTTGGCTTCTTCGTTGTCTTTAAGCCTAGTTTAAATCTGAAGGTTGAACACTGCCGCCAACGCCGGCATCGCAGGGTATACTATCAAGTATATTTATAGCCTGTGCTATACCTGCGGTACCGTCACCAGCGGCGGGCTGCTCCGTCGTTAGGCAAGTTATTACCGACTGAATACAGTTGGTACGATTTAAAATACCGTAAGCTAACGAATTAGCTAGTCTCTTTTTCTGTGCATAAGGCAAGTACATTTTGTCTTGAGTCAACCTAAACTTATTTACAAAACTATTTGTATCAAAAAATAATACAAAGTCGCTATGACTACAAGTCAAATTGTATAAATATAAATTTAAATAATACAATTTTGTATTATAGTTGGGTGTTTCATTAGTACAGTAAGGAAATGCACACACTGTTACATTACATTTCTTTTCCTTGCTAAGCTCAATTAGTCGGTCAACAGATTTTTTAATGTGAGCTTTCTTTACATTTATGCTATTTCCTAACATTAACACAAGTGAGGTGTATTGGTCAGAGGAACTTTTACACATTTTACCTACTATATAATCTAAAGAGGCATCAGGGTAGCACATGGTTTCCGTGGTAGTTGTCGAGTACTTCACGCCACCTACAAACAATGGTCCAAATCCAACACCAAGCTTATCAGAGAAAATTAAAGTCTTTTCCTGCGAACTAACTGGAGCCGACAAAATAGTCGCAGCAGCTCTTTTATAGTGCGAGGTTGGTACAGCACTAATATGTTCGCAATGGTTTGTTGTTGAATTTAGGTCATTTTGCAAAAATACATTTTCACACTGGTTTGTTGCCGGCCCTTCGGCGGGGACTATTAGGCCGCAGTCACACTGATGATTATTCACTAATGAGTCAAAGCGCTCTGAATTATACCTACACAGTTCCAACAGCTTATCTGTAGCCAAAACATGTTCTTCTATTTGTTTTTCGGATTGCTCATATTTTTGATTCATTTCTGCAAGACAATCCGTTAACCTAACTATTTCTAACTCCAGATTCCGTGTGTCCATGTCATATTTACTCTTATAATTACTATCTACTTGAACGTTATACTTGTCTAATTGTGCTAATAAGTCCGTTCGTTCTGCTCTTAGTTGGTCTGTTGTTCTACATTTACAACAGAATTTATTTATTTGAAGTGTAGATTTCTTAATTAATCTATTAATCCTAGCATACTTTTTACTTTTGTTTCGGCTACTGTGACAAATTCCTACAGCAGACTTGGATTTCCGACCAACTATCTCATCGTACAGGTTCTGAGTATCAGTTAGCTGCCTTTGATGTTTCTCCACCTCCAGCTGCTCAATGCGGCCCTGCGCCGCGGACAGCTCGCATTCCAGGTGTTGGATGCGGTCCAGTGCCTCCTCGTGGATTTCATTGCACTGGTCATAAGTTGAAACGGCTTTTACCAGCTGGTCGCGTTCGTCAAGGAGATCGTGTAATTTAATGTCATATTCACTAAGCTCATTTTTAAGTTCCTTATTTTTGTTCACTATTTTCTGGAGCTCCACTTCACTGTCCTCTCGCTCCAAAAGCAGCTTATTACACAAGTCCTGGCTTAATTTCAACTTTTCCAGTGCACAATGTAGTTTGGAGTCAAGCTCGAGTATTTTGGCCATACTTCTGGTAGTCATTTTTCTGAAAAATAGGTTTCAACAAGTTTAAATCAAATAAACAAAAGACCACCTTAGTATACCTATAACTAAATTATGTAGCAGGTTATTTGTTCACAAATTGATCTAAGTCTATTAAAGCAGTCCGTGCCTATAACTTAGCAATAACTATACTTAACAGGTATAGTTAGGCTAGCCGAGGGACGTCCAGTTGTATGAAATCTACCATCTGTCAGTACCTACCAGGTTCGCAGACACTAAAGTAAACAAAGAGATATTTCACAAGTAAATTGTTACTACTTATTAAAATAACTACCTATGAGTAAATAATTGAATTAATTGTTGTTATGTTTACGACTGTGCTGTGTTTGTGTCGTCCATCAGTGTTTTACTAGTGCGTCAAACAAAGGGAGACAAAACGTAAGCCATATAAAATAAATTAGGTTAGGTTGTTATTATATTATTAACTGTTCACGGTGTGTATGCCTTAATTAAATATCTATAAGTAAATTTATAATTAAAACAATATACTCCCCAGGTAAATTCAATGCGATTCCGAAGCGATGAATTTCAAATTGTAGGTACGTTGCGTCACAGCTGATTTCTTTGGTCACAATTTCTTTGGACTATACTTTATTAATACACGTCCGTCGTTTAAATACTGTCTATTAAACACAATAAACACTACATTTTACATACTAAACTACATTTAATATTATTAAAACTAAATAAAATACGGAACTTGGACTGTTACTTGGCAGGGTTGCCAAGGGTTGTTAAGACTTTGTTGTGGTTTAAAATGGCTCAATTTACCAATGCGGAATATGCGGACATTTTATTGGCATATGGAAGTGCTAACTCCAATATGCCAATAAATGACAAAAGATAGCCATTATGTGTGTGCAAGAATGTAAAAAAACGTACCTGCTCTTTGTAACCGTCCCAACAGTAAGTATTTACATTATTTTCAACTTTGCATTTGATACATTTCACAAAACATGTAACTAGTGGAATTTCGTCAACATGGTCCAATTGAGTAAAAAAAATTAACAACTCCGGTTACAAAAAAGATACCGAAACAAATTACATACCATTCAAAAGCCTAAGCTTTAGAGATGTTTTAAAAAAATCAGAAGCCTTCCAGCCCCATTTTTTTTTTTTAAATGCATCGCAAAGTTGAGTTTTAAATTTTTGTTCAACTTTTTTTTTAAGTTCGGGGGCCCACATTTTTGTTTTTAGCAATAACTTGAAACAAATATAATTTTTTTTAGAGCTGACTATCTTATAAAAGTCTATTAAAAAAAAGATTTTGGAGCTAGCTTTAAAAAACAAAAAGTTACATGTGTTCAAAGGTATAAAAATGGCAAAATTTCTAAAAAAAGGAAAAAAAAACCTGTAAAAAAAATTACAAGTCCTAGATTTTTTTTAATTCTCAAAATAGGTGGGAGGCGACCCCACCTATCCCCCATTTTCGTATTTTCAACCATCTGCCGAAGACCCTGTATAATAACATTTTTTAACAAAAAGCAGCTAAATTGAAATACAACAACATTATTAATCGACTTGAATTTGAAGCTAACCAAAAATTTATTTTTGTGATACTATGCCATAGTTATTTATTGAGTGAGTGTTTAAACTTTGGACTATGTACTCACAAAGAGAATTAGTAGCATAATGGGTAGGGCTGCTACCTCCTGTCTAGAAGGTTGTGTTTTGAATCCTGCCATATTGGTACATTGGTGCCAGTGTTTTCAAATTGTGATTACAGTGAAGGAAAACTTCATGAGGAATCCTGCACATGCCTGTGACGAAACTCGAAGGTTATGTGTTAAGTCAACCAACCCACCTGGGCCTGCGTGGTCGACTAAGTCCCGATCGCCCTAATTCAGGGTAGGCTTGAGCCCCTTGATAGGTTTATTCCTCATCTCCATTTATTGTTCCTATTGAGCCACATTTGAGAAATTATCATTCATTATTGAAATGGAGGCTTACAACCACTTCACTATAATTTATAAATATTGTATCATAGTTATAGAATTTTGATAAATATTGATATGTTCATATCTACCTATACAAACATGTATATTTAAAAACTTTGCAGATAGACAGACAGACATTTGAGCATACAATGGAGAGGCTGAACGAGCATTTCGAGATGGCTGAGACAGCAGACTGCAGTACGTACTGCGAAGACTGCCTTGCATGCCTCACGGCATACTTCATCTACATCTGTACGGAGACTCATTATGAAAAGGTATTGGTAATTCTCAATTCATTAGGGTAGTTGACTATTAATCCTTTGAGTTACCCTTCCGCCAAACTTTTTTTTTTCTAGAGGTGCTATTCCGACGGCGACTGCTGACAGAATGCCGCAGCGTCATGCGGCCGGCGACACTACTGGTTTATTATGAATTTACATAAAGTAACTGCGAGCGTGGCGGGCGACACTGATGCTGTGGTCGGCATTAAAAGTAGTGTCGAATAGCAGGTCGTTGTCGGAATAGCACCTTAAAGATGTATACAACAGCCAGGTATTCTGTCATGGTTTTTCAGTCATTGAAATATAAATAATTGTAATTTTTATTGATAAAAAATTCAAGGTGATAGAAAACAAACTAGTAAGGTTTTTGGTTTCAGTAAAAGGGCATTGTAGTGATCATCTGTCAAAAAGGAAATTTATTTTATATCTTCTGTAGTATCATGTACAATAAACAATAAATAAATAATAAGTCTACTTATAAATATTAAGTCTAGCTATGTGTCCTGCCCACTGCCACTTAAGTTTAACGATTCTATGAGCTATGTCGGTTACCTTGGTTCTCTTACAGATCTCATTTCTGATTCGATCGCGTTGCGGCAGTAAAGGTCAAGCTAGGTAGACCGACGACCTGGTGAAGGTCGCGGGAAGCCGCTGTATGCGGGCAGCGCAGGACCGGTTTGTGAAAATCCTTGGGGAGGCCTTTGTCCAGCAGTGGACGTCTTTCCGCTGAAATGATGATGTACTTTACATTGCAATTTTACCCCTTTGTATGGGTGTCCTACTGTCCCATCAGAATTAATAGGTTCTTCGCAGAATGCCCCTTTCGCAAAATGTCCTATGGTAGCAGAGGCCCTTTGACAATTGCAATACCAAATATCAAGATAACATTTTTTTTAGAACTTATGTTAAGTTTCCCTTAAAAAATAAGGAAAAATAGTTAACATCAAGGGGGTTAGTTTTCACAACCAGGTGACTGATGTGTCCATTTTGCGTAAGTTGGTCAGCGTTACTGCCAATATAGCTCCTTCAGAAAGTCCAGTTGCGACCTCGGGTCGCTGACAACATCCTAGAGTGACGCCTGGTCACTTAAGTGCACGACTCTGTGCTAGCTTCTTGCAATCCAATAGGATGTGGGCAGCAGTCTCTTCAGCGTCTATACAAACTCTACATAGTGGGTAGTCCGTGATACCTAGAGCAAGTAGGTGTTTATTAAAATGACCATGTACAGTAATAGCAGCTGTTAAAAGAGATGAGATCTCCCAAGTTTCAAGAGCTTCCTGGATAGGCCAGGGCTAGTTGCCGGTAAGGCTAACCTCGCTTGCCTGCAGTTCTCCAAGCCAGACCAGTACAAACTGTGTTCTTTTCTTGGGCATTGGCTCAGGTTGGATTGTAGCCATTCAGGTGGGAGGAGTATTATTGGTTTCACTCCCACAACAGTGAGTCCTGACCCCCTCCTAGCAATCTCGTCCGTCGCATTGTTAGCTGCCATGATGATGCCCATGCACTCAGCCTGAAAGACCAAATCCACAGAGAAGACCCTGTAGCCGGTAGTGAAGTGAAGTTATTTCAGGTTCTGACCTTCCCAGGGCTCTACGAACAATGGCTCCTCTGCGATAATATCGTACAGGAGCTCAGGGTGCGAAATCGTATTTGTGCTCCAGAGAAATAACAGCTATAGAAGAGCTGTAGCAGTAGCTACCCCCTGTTGGATAGACAGGCGCAGAGGCGGCAGGTCCAGGATAGTCCCAAAGGCTACAGTGGAAGTTGTCCGCATTTAGCCTGTCACCGCCATATATGCCAACCTCTGGAAGCGTTGCAGTTTACTCACGACAGTTGATAGCTTGGTTCGTGGCCACTAGACTACCACGCCGTAGCTTACCATTGGAGATATTATCTCTGTGTAGGTAGAGCCATAGCATTACCTTTGGGATAACGCCCTATTTCCTACCTTCCATTCTTCGGTACTCGAGTTTAGTTTTCTGTTGAGTGTGACTACCAAATACTTGACCTCCGTTGACTAGCGGAGTTCTGTTTTGAGAAGCTTAGGTAATAGGTAGTTACCTATAATAGATAGGTTTTGTTTGTTGGTAAATAATTCCTTGGGTTCACAGATAGTTCGTACTCGGTGTACCGGCGTTCCAATGTCTGCAGTGCTGCTTGGGCTGTGTCGTAGACGACATTGGTGAAGTTACCTTATACAAGGATCGCCAGGTCGTCCGTATATCCGATCGTATAAAAGTGCTTACCGTTCAAGGTGGTAATAAGAAAAAATATCAACAGTAGCGGTGATAGTAATATCCTTTTGCTACCTTGGCTGCTTTTTCCTCAGCTGCCAGTCTGACGACCCGTTTCCGTCATGCTGGCGTTAGTTTCTGGAATTCCGCTCTCATACTGCTGAAGTAAGTGTTGTCAAAAGCACCCTGGATATCTATGAAGATGTCTAGACACATAGACCTATTATGTATCGCTGCCTATCTTGCTGACGACAGCTTGCAAGGCCAAATCTGTAGACTAAACCTGGCTGTACACATGCTGTTGCCTGTTCAGAGGTAGGTACGTCCCCCGGCGTGCTTTCTCTTTTGTTCTGTATCGCCGCCTCGATGCTGACAACAGCATGCAAGGCCTATTCCGTGGACTTAAACTGGCTGTACGCACACTGTTTGCGGTGCAGTGGTAAGTTCCTCGGCGCGTTTTCCCTTATACTCTGAACTAGATTTTGCCCGCGTGCAAATTGTTTTTATGACTGTTTTTGAGGGTGAGTCGTCCGCGAGCCGCAAGCGGCTCGCTAACGTGGACATGGCTTTTCTCCATATCCCTTAGGAACATTATAGCAGTATTTGTCACTTCCCACCCCCTCAACCAATTCTATATAAAAAATCACTTCAATCTGTTGCTCCGTTGCGACGCCCACGTGCGCGAGCGTGGAAATGAGTTTTCCCCAGATCCCTCTATGCCAGGATATGCTAAACCCCCTCAACCATCTCTGTGCAAAAAATCACAACAATCCGTTGTTCCATTGCAATGTTAAAGAATTTAACCTAAATAAGAGATTTTATCAGTTCCCTCAGGAACTGCATCGGACTATGCTATTTTCACGGGATAAAAAGTAGCCTATTTCCTTCCCAGAGACACATGCCAAATTTTATCAAGATTGGTTTAGGTGTTGAAGCATGAAAAGGTAACAAACCAACACATTTATAATATTACTAGCTTTTGCCAGTGTCTTCGCTCGCGTGAACATAGTTTCTATAACTGTCTTCGAGGGTGCGCAGTGCGCGAGCTGCAAGCGGCTCGCGAGCGTGGAAAAAAGTGGCCTATAAAATAACTAGGTCCTTATCTATGTTCTTACCAAATTTCATCCAGATCCGTTAATCTGTTGTGGCGTGAAAGAGTTATAAACATACATACATCCATACATGCAAACTTTCGCGTTTATGATATTAGTAAGGATCGTCGCCTCGATGCTGACGACAGCATGCAAGGCCGATGCCGTACGTGGTGCAGCGGTACTTCCCTGGGCGCGTTTTCCCTTAGCTCCCTGTCAGAGTTTCTCCAGCGTCTTCTTGTTGTAGGTCGACTGCAAGTCGCGGAAAGGACGCTGTTGCCCATCTTCCGGTTTAATAGGGATGACGAATGCTAGTCATCTGATTTACTTTTTATCATGTGTCAAAAACGAAATTTTGTTTTAAAAATTTTTGAAATACCTAGGCGTGACGTCATAGTTTTACAGCGTCATTTAAGTATTCATTTTGTGATTTTGGTGGATTAAAAATTAAAGACTTGATGGAAAACAAAACGAGTAAGGTTTTCCGAAGTTTAAGTAGGAGGGCAATTTAGTGATCAAGAGTTCATAATTTATTTCTGATGCTGTCGTCATCGCTATTCCCTTAGTCGACTCTTACGACACCTATTATAAGAGATAGGATGGCCCTAATCTATGCCGGGAGCCATACGGACAATTAAAATAGATTCCAAAAATTGTACTGAACAGACAACAGAATTAGTAACAAAAACATTGTAAAATTGGCCCTAACATTCATATGTCACACACACCACACTTGTAAAATATATATTTTTCCTTTTTTTTACAGCATTTACGGAAAGTATCCAAGTTCATAGCGACGCAAAACGAAAGAGTGTACAATCCACGAGGTATACACATCACGGACCCGATTCTTCGAGGGCTCAGGGTCATAGAAATTACTATAGTCGACTTGCCGAACTGTCAAAGTCCAACGGGTAACTCCACAGCGTCGCAGATGAGACACACCTGACCACCGCAGGAAAACCGGGAGTTCTTCATGTAACAGTCAAGGTACTGGTTTTAACGTTGCTGTTATAGAACCAGTCATTTTTTAAAAACATTCTTAAAGCTTAAGTCTAAAGTTTGTACTATATCCTTTTTGACCACGTTTTGACTTTTCATTATCTTATCTTATCTTTGTAAGTGGGGGCTGCAGTTGCAGCGACACTTCGACCCAATGGGATCTTTTGTGTCTACCCCTATAACATTTGCACCCCAACCTACTCGAAGATGTGCTGCATTAATGCAGCAATTCCGCTGATTGGAAGGTGCTTGTAGTCCTCCGGTGTTGGGTAGCCATCACCTAGGAGGTACATACGCTTGCTAGCCAGGACATCGCAGTGACACAGTAAGTGTTCCATTGATTCTATATCTTCACCACAGGCCCTACAGGTCGGGTCGTGCGTCAGGCCGATTTTTTGCAGGTGTGCATTTGTGGCAAAGTGGCCCGTCAACGCTCCTGTTATCGCCCTGACTCGCGTCCTGCTGTTATTTCTTATGTACTTGGTTGCCCCTGTGGTGACCTCACCGATGAAGAGCTTAGAGTGTTTATGTCCATCTCTGGATAGCCATGTCAATCTGTGTCTTCCCTCGGCCTGTTCCTTTAATGCCTTTATAATAGTGCTCCTTGGTAGCCCTATCCTCGGTTCTGGACCACACATTGCTGTTTGTGATCCCATTCTAGCCAGTTTGTCTGCTTCTTCATTGCCTTCCACTCCTACGTGTCCAGGGACCCAGACCAGTTGCAGTTTGTTGTGTCGGCCCACCTTATTGAGGACCCTTACACAATTTAGCACTAGCCCGGAGTCAACCTTGAAGGAGTCAAGAGCTTTAAGAACAGCTTGGCTATCGCTGAGAATATAAATGGTTTTGTCTTTGACTTCCTTGTCTATAATCTCATGTGCACATGCAATGATAGCATAAGTCTCCGCCTGGAAGACTGTTGCATATTGCCCTAGACTAATACTCGCTGAGTAATCCTTAGCATAAACGCCTACACCAGCACCAGACTCCATTTTCGATCCGTCTGTATACCATGTCTGTATACCACATAAGCCATATTGGATCAAAACTTGCCTCCTACCCTTCTGGGAGTAAGGCATTTTGGTCCTTGGCTAAGTCGGTCGAGTCGAATTTCTGCCGCTCGTCTTTGCCTCCACTGGTAAAACCTGACGGATCACTGGCGCACTCCGCTGCAGACAAGGCAAATTTATTTGCCTGTATGTTTGCTGAAAATTCGCGTCTGGATACTGCAAATAATACACCACCTCAGATACCTCCATGCGGTACTGTAATGACCTCTTTTCGTATTCGCCAAAAAGAGGTTCTTAAAACTCTTTGCAGTCTAGACGTGAACAAGGCCAGCGGTCCTGACGGTATTCCAGCCATAGTTCTAAAGAACTGTGCTCCTGAGTTGTCTCCTGTGCTGACACGCCTGTACCGCCTCTCTCTCAAAACCGGTATAGTTCCAACGTCTTGGAAGCTTGCCAACGTGCAGCCCGTGCCTAAAAAAGGTAGTCGTGCTGACCCATCAAACTATCGACCTATTGCAATCACCTCCATACTCTGTAAGATTATGGAGCGTGTATTGAACACCCGCCTCTTAGCATACCTAGAAGACAATGACCTCCTGAGTGACCGTCAGTATGGCTTTCGCCGGGGTCGGTCAACGGGAGATCTTCTAGTTTATGCTACGCATGTATGGGGTGAAGCCATAGAGAAGCACGGTGAAGCTCTTGCCGTATCTCTCGATGTCTCTGATAGGGTCTGGCATGCTAGCCTTATTGGTAAGCTTCCTTCCTACGGAATACCTACTGGTTTGTGCATATGGATATCTGACTTCCTGAGGGAACGCTTCATTCGAGTGGTCGTTGATGGCTGCTCGTCTGACCTATTGGCTATTGATGCCGGGGTACCTCAGGGCTCAGTTCTCTCCGCAACTTTGTTTTTGCTGCACATAAACGATCTGCTGAAACCCGGTATATTTGGGTACGCAGACGACAGCACGGTTGCGGAGAGATACTTGTCTAGTGCTCGAGCTAGGGGTCCGGATATACAATCTCAGAGAGAGGCCATGATTGAGCGCGTGAACCTAACACTCAAGGCAGTATCTGACTGGGGCGATGCCAATCTTGTTGGGTTTAATGCATCTAAAACGCAGGCGTGTCTATTTACTGCAAAAAGGAGTCCTTTTACCCTGACTCCTACTTTCCGAGATGAATCTATCCAGATCTCCGACCATCTTGAGCTCCTTGGCGTAGATTTAACATCCGATCTGAATTTCGGGAGATACATTGAATCCAAGGCAAAAACGGCAGCCAAAAAGCTTGGTATCCTCTCAAAGGTGAGACTATACTTCACACCAGAGCAGCTTCTAATATTATACCAAGCTCAAGTTCGGTCATGTATGGAGTACTGCTCTCACTTATGGGACGGATCGGCTCGTTACCAGCTAGATGCCTTGGATTCTATCGACCGACGCGCTAGGAGACTCATCGGCGACGAGGAACTTGTATCAAACAGGCTCCAAAGCCTCGAGCATCGCCGCAAAGTCGCCTGTCTCTCGGTGTTCTACAGGATTCATTTCGGAGAGTGTGCCCTGGAGCTTCACAACCTCATTCCTCCCTCTCCATTTCATCATCGGACGACCAGGCGCGGAGGGAGGTTACATCCCTTTGTCGTCAATGTTCCACCTTTACGCACGAAGCGATTTGCGTCTTCGTTCATCATGCGAACGGCCAAGGAGTGGAATTCCCTTCCGGCGTCTGTATTCCCCGATTCGTACAATTTAGGAATCTTCAAGACGAGAGTGAATAGGCACTATTTGAGCTTGCGTGTCACATCCTCGGCTGCATCGGCACTTACCATCAGGTGAGGTGCGGCCAAACGCACTCAAATTTTTAATAAAAAAAAAAATGTAAGAGTGTTTGGTCCTTGTTGTTTAAGTCCTTTACTCCATTCTTCCCTCGTAGGAACATAGATTTTATATTCTTTTTTGAATATGTGCACAGTCTGTATTTTGTCACATCCCATGCGCATAAGCCTTTCCATACCTGTGTCTAGTTGTAGATTGGTATGTCTGGTTTTGGGCATGTCAAAATTCCACATGCCATTTAACGATAACCTGTGTAGGGCCTTGGCCGCCTCTGTTTGAATGTGTATTTGAAGCGGCATATTAGATTTAGCAGCATTTCCATAGATGCAGTAGGTGTTGTACGAAATGCTCCGGTAATTGCCAGGCAGGCCAACCGCTGAAGTTTTGTCAGTGTTTGCCTGCACGTGCCTAACTCCGTTCTAGGCCACCACACAATGCTGCCATAGGTAATAATGGGTCTTACTATCATTGTATATAGCCAATAAATGACTCTGGGTTTCAGGCCCCAGGTCTTTCCGTACGCAGATCTTAGCATACCAAAGATTTTTGTGGCCTTGACCATGATCCTTTCTGTGTGCAGACTCCACGTTAGTTCTTTATCCAAGGTCATGCCTAGATATTTGACGCTCGTGGACCAGTTTAGTTCTGTACCATACAGTTTGTAAACCTTGTAGGTTTCTTTTCCTTGTGAATGGTATAACCGTTGTCTTGCTAGGGTTAATCGACAGGTGATTTTCACCACACCACCTTTCAACTTTTCGCAAGGCCTTTTGCATTATTTCCGATACTATGTTCGGAAGTTTGCCGCTGATTAGTATAGCTAGATCGTCAGCATAACCAATCGTGTAAAGAGGTCCGGTGTTCAGCTCCTGTAGGAGCGAGTTGACCACTAGGCTCCAAAGTGTTGGTGACAGAACGCCACCTTGTGGGCATCCTTTTGTAGTGGTGGCAGTAACCTCGTCCCCCATTAGTGAAGATGTTATAATTCTCTTCCTAAGCATGATATCTATCCATTTGCATAACGTTTGGTCTATGCCATGGGAGATAGCTGCATTCTTGATTGCCTCGAAAGTAGTGCGATCAAAGGCTCCTTCTATGTCAAGGAAGGCAGCAGCACATACTTCCTGGTTCTCCAACGCTCTTTCAGCACGTGATACTACAAGGTGAAGTGCTGTTTCAGTTGACTTGCTAGACTGATATGCACATTGTAGTCCATGAAGTGGTTTTTTCCGCAAGGGACCCTCCTTTATATGTTTGTCGACCAGCTTTTCCAAAGCCTTTAGCAGGAATGACGAAAGGCTTATGGGTCTATAAGACCTCGGTTCATCATATCTGTCTCTTCCTGGCTTTGGCAAGTAGACAACCTTCACACGTCTCCAGATTTTAGGAATATATCCGAAGGCAATACACGCTTTGTATAGCCTGCATAATGGCTTAAGTAGCGCCTTTGATCCTTTTTGTAGTAGGATGGGGTAGATCCCATCTAGTCCTGGCGATTTCAATGGTTGAAAGCTACCTATAGACCATAGAAGCTTTTGCTCATTTACTACCTTCTTAGCTACGTCTCAGTCTTTTTTCCTCGTTTGAGTATTCAGCTCATTCCGAGTTACTGGGTCATCCTTTTCGCTATCTGTTATTTCACAGCCCGGGAAGTGGGTTTTAAACATCACTTCTAATGTTTCCTTCCCAGATTCAGTCAGTTTTCCCTCTTCGGTTCTAATAGATTTTAGCTGATCTGATTTTGTAACAGAGAGCGCCTTTGAGAGTCTCATTCCTTCAGGAATATTGTCAATACTTTGACAGTGTTCTCTCCACTTTTTCCTTTTTCTCTTACGAACTTCTAGGTTAAATTTAGTAAGAGCTCTTGAGTACTCAGTGAAGTCATTTTTCTTCTTGGCTTCATTGAATGCCCGTCTTGTGTCTCTCCTCATTTTTTCAAGATCAGAGCTCCACCACAAATCCTTTTTAGCCATGACAGCTTTTTCAGGACAGTTTTTAATCCAGGCAGTTCGTATCGCGTTAACAATCCTATCCGCCTCGATCTCTATGTCAAGTACAGAGTTTAGTTTACATCGCACTTCACCTAATTCATCCTTTAGATCCATCACGTAAGATTCCCATTCAGTGTTCCGTGGGTTTCTCCTTCGTACAGTCTGTATCTGGTTATCAGTTCTGTACCTGAAGCATATGTACCTATGATCAGCACCACTAATTTCGTTAGATACATGCCAATTAATTATGTCCTTACTTGCCCTGTTTGAGGCAACCGTGATGTCAATGACCTCGGCCCTTCTAGAATTGACGAACGTTGGTTCATTGCCTCTATTTAGAATTTGTAGCGGAGAACTTAATATGTATTCTAATAGGTCCTCCCCCCTTTTATTGATATCTGTGCTCCCCCAGACCGTGTGATGTGAATTAGCATCACATCCTATAATAAGATCAAATTGATTCTTACCGCAGTGCTCGATTAGCTCCCTCACAGCAGGTGAAGGTGGCTCCGTCTCCTCATAGGGCATGTAGGCAGAGGCCATGATGACCTCGCTCCTGCCCCCTTTAAGGATCTTAATCGTTGTAAGATCCCTGGAACAGAAATCGTATAAGGGCATTGAATCTACGCCATTTCTGACATAGATGCAAGTCCTCATATCATTAGCAAAACAGTTGTAGACTATGGATCCACCCGCCCTACCCAAACCCGATACTAGTCCCTTTCTAATGTAAGGTTCCTGTATGAGGGCAATATCAAATTTATTACTTTGCAACTGTCTGGCCAAAAGGGCTGTTGCTGCCTTACAGTGCTGTAGGTTTACTTGTACACACCTTAGACCCGCGAATTTGAGTGTTCGCCGGGGTGTGGCGGCCAGTTATTGGCCACCACTGGGTGCCTCAATCTCCGTCACATCGTCGACAGCCAGAGGAGATGATGCCAACCCTAGGTTGCCAATCTCCTCCAGCAGATCTTCCGTCTTCTGTGACGTCGCCGGTGATGGAGGCTGTCCCTGCTCCACTACCTCCATTGGGTTTGGCTGCGGTTCGGGCTCCGCTACCGTCTCCACTGGACTCGATCGCGGGACTATCGCCCCCACGAGAGCACCGACAGGCTCCTCCACCCTCCCTTCGGTGTCCTCCAGGAGTTTGAAGGTGCTCTTGTCCATGCCCGACTGGAGGCAATAGCCCTTCCCCTTAATGTGATCCGCAGAGGTCCTGTCCATCAGAACTATGCGTCTCACATGGCCCTCCTCGACCAGTGTGTCCACCACCTTCCACTCACTGGTTTTGAGGGCAGGGTTGTTTCGTTTGTTTGTTTGTTTTTTTGTTTGTTTTTTTGTTTGTTTGTTTGTTTGTTTCGTTTGTTTGTTGTTTCGTTGTTTCGTTGTTTCCTCACGATGTTTTCTTATGCCGTTAGAGCGCCGGATATGGTGGTTCGTTCATTCAACCTTGTCCCTTACATTGCAATAACTTTTTATATTGATATTGCACTACGAATTCCAGAATTTGTCCTTCTAAATCATCTATTAACTACCAAATGTGTGTATGATTTTAATTTCAAAATCTGGCGTGTCTCCTCAGTCCACACGGACATTACAGCAATACACATGGAATCTAAGAATATTTTTTCCACAGTAAAGAACCCAAAAAAAACTGAAAACCGATTTCAAAAAGAAATTGACTCAAAAGTGTGAAAAATATTTTTATATATACACGAAATTAACCAACAATAACGAAATCAATGGTAGGTACGTAATTTAGGTAAGTAATTTTGTGTATGCTCTAAAACGACTATCTGATGTCTCCACGAGGAAAACCGCTATTCTTGCATTTCACTCTTATATTATGTCCAACCTTCGATATGGAATATTACTTTGGGGTAATTCCACTAACAAAGATCTGGTTTTCAAACTTCAAAAGCGCTGTATTCGGGCTATTTTTAATCTCCAACAAATAGAATCATGTCGTCCTTACTTTAAGGAGAACAAAATATTAACATTGCCGTGTTTGTATATTTTCGAGGTTTGTATGTTTGTGAAAAATAACCTAAGTATGTTCAAATCAAAACAATCAACTACTAAATTTTCCTCTAGATATGCTTGTGATTTAGTTTTGCCAAGGTCTAAATCTGCGTTATTCCACAAAAATGTAATCTATATGAGTGTATCCTTATACAATGCGCTACCAGGAAATATCAAAATGCTGTCTTTGCCTAGGTTTAAAACAAGTGTTTACAATTTACTGATTGAAAAATGTTATTACAGTATCGATGAATTTATGAAAGAAAAAGTGGACCGATTTTGTAAAAACTGACTCGACATAGTTAGCAGATTATTTTGATTAATTTAATTCTTTGACATTATCTATAATTATTTAACATATAATATTGCATGCTTTTTTTAGGCAGGTTATTGCGAACATAGTACAATTTATTTAAGACCTAATGTAAACCAATAATCAGCAATAAAATATTTGAGTTTGAGTTTGAGTACGAATCAAATTAAGGGCCTACAATTATTTTTGTAGTCGATACCAGCACACAGCTACTTACTCCGCTGCGTAGCATGGAGCAGGTCTGTTGGCCGCTGCACAAGCGCGAAGGTAAGCAGGTAGCGCAGCGCGATGCCGGTCAGCAGTACTAGTGACAGTTCGCGCCACTGGCGTATCACCACGCACCACGTATACTCCCGCAACAAGCCTGTAAATATCACGTATATCTTCGGTTATGTAAGAAAATTTTAATTTACCCAAACTTGTGCGAAAATATTGCCATTATTAAAAAAAGGAATATGCAAATCACTTATGACTTTTACATACAGAGAAAATCACTAAAATGATGAATGAATTTAAATGTGTTAAAAGCGCATTGTGGAATTATTTACTAGTATTATGAGTGTTTTTCCGATAGCACCTATAAGTTTTTTACTTGTATCGGTTGTATAAGATAATTTTCGAAAAACCTTAAAAGCTTTTAGGTACAAGCTTTTTAGGATCAAAGTACTCGCCAAAACGAATAAAACGAGAACAAACTCGATGGTGTTGTGTCGTTTTATTGCGGAGTTCCTATGGCCACTTTCCAGCTCCAGCTCCAGCTTTCCATCTTTTTTGAGGTCGGTACCAGCACACAGTACTTACGTATTAAATGGTTTAGATTCGATGGTTTGCTGACACCGACCTCAAAAAAAATTTAAGCCTCTAATTTAATTCGTACCCACCTTTGATTTCGTAATTGTTGGTTAATGTTGTGTATTTAAGTATAATAATATTATTTCATACTTTTGAGTGAATTTCATTTTGAAGTCGGTTTTAAGTTTTTTTAAACTTTTTTTATTCAAATAACGATCTTAGGAAAATAGAATTACACAGGAACTGAGTCAAACCAGAGGGGGCATAATGAGACTCGGTGGCCTTCTAAGAGTTTTGAAGTTGAGATTTTAATGGGGATCGATTGCCTTACACTAATAATTAAAAACCAAAAAATTTGTGTTTGTGTGTACGTCTGTCCGGTGTTCTGGTTCCCAAACTACTATACGGATTAAGGTGAAATTTGGGTTAAGGCAATATTATACATTTCTCGTCAAACTATGCGTCCAAAGTTGCTGAAAGTTTTCACATAAATTATAAACATGTGTGTGTACCAACACCTTAGAAAAGTTAGAACACCGTCATAAGAAAAAAAAATGATAATATGTAGATTCAAAATTCTAATATTCTGGGTATTTGTTGATCATTGTTACGATGTAACAAAATTGGTGTAGGACCCGTTACTGCGGGTTATATTCATCGTACTGAAGAACTTTCCCCAAGGAACCCACAGACTATTATCCAAAAATATTGGACCTACGCCTACGTACAGAAATAAAATGAGGATTACGTAATAATAATGGCTCAGAGATTCTAGTGAAACTCAATTAAAATTACTACAAGTATACACCAAAGCAAGAATTACTTTTTAAAGAATTGAATGTTACTTTATTTCACAATAAGTGCATTCGATTTACAGTTATTTGAAAACCATATAAAATATAAATTCATATAATACATAATTTTAAGCAGGTTACCTCACTATGAAGCTGATTGAAGATTGGCAATAAGATGCCAAATGTGGCCTTTAGGATTGTCTCACTATGATGTTTATTTTTATAAATTAAGGTGGTTGCAGAGGCGTCATTTTCATACAAAACGTTTGACCAATACACTCATCGAGTGTTAGATTATTAGGTTATCAAACAATGTCAAAAAAATGTTTAAAAAATCTTGTTTTCGCGAATGAAATCAGATTTGTGATAAATCGAACAATTGAAAAGTTATTGAGGTTTTAAATCTTGTTCAAAAGTGTCGATTTTACGTATGTGTGCGTTACATTTACACAACATAGACACTTATGCGTACCGTAAAGCTATGTATGAACAGTGCGTTCTGAAACTCTACTTGTGTTATAGGAATCTAAATATAAAATGTTTTTTCAAAGTGAATACAAATCGATTTATTTTTTATTAATAACACCCATAATTAATAGTGTAAAAAACTAATACAAAGATTTAGTTTTTCAAAGATGTTCTTATATTTTTGTTAAAAAAATTAAAACAACACACTTTTCGAACGCACTTATCCCCGTAACACTCTGTGGCTGAATATGAATGAATCAGTGTTGCTATATATACGGATTTATCTGCACTCGTATGGATTTTTGAGGTCCAATGCGGATAATTCATGATTATGGATTTACGCGATTCAAATATCATATTACTACATCCAAAGGTATTGTTTACAGGTTGAATTTATGTATATTCCTTTCGTTTTCTTTAAAATTTGACTTGTACTCATGTAACTGAAAAACTTTCCCCAAGGAACCGGCTGCTGTGTCATATTCATACAAATTTAGCTTTGTTGGACTTCTCAAACTTTGTATGGAGAGTCCAAACATTTGGATAAGATAACAAAAAAATATATAATACACTTTAGACGTCTGTACATATTTTTACGAGAAAGTTTATGCGACTTGTGGCGTATCATTTTTGTCATACGGTATAGGGTATTTGACAGTGTTTAAAATAAATTAAAAAATACTATTCACTAAATAGCATTTCCTACAAAAGCATAAAAACATTCATTTAAAATTTTATTCTAAATTCAATTTTATATTTATCAAAATCACTAAATCAGTTCGTCAAAGACAATGACGTCACAATTTTGTAACACGAACAATTTCAGAACAAAATTTCGTTTTTGACCGTTGATAAAAATTAACTCAAATGACTAGGAGTCAAATACCGGATTGTATTAACAATTTTAACTGACAATAAAATTATTTACTGTTGCACGAATTTTGTCCAGATTTTGGACTGAAGATAGATTTCTTGATTCCTCCATATGGCACCACTGTTTTTTTGCTCTGCAGTTAGTTTGTGAATTTGGTAAACAAATGGCTTTTGTAACAAAATGAATTCACGCTTTTACAATAAATACGTATACTCAGGACGCAAAGTAAACCCAAAACGATCGCGAGCCGGTTTGTTACGGTATCATGCACTAGAATAGAAATGGCTTCGTAAGTACCTATAATACAGGCAATCCTCTTCGGTGTTTGTGAACATTACTTACACTGTTGGTGTGTCGCTATCAACCGTTCAGAGTGCTCCAGCGATTTGAAGAGACTGGATTCAATATGCACAGACCAGGAACAGGCCGAACAAGGTGCACGACAGCGCGTGACGATCGATATATGGTGTCAACAATATTGAGAAATCGATTTCAAACGGCTGTTGAAGTCAAAAATCACCTTCTACGTGCTGAAGAGAGCAATCCGGGCACGTGTACAGTGAGGCCGCGTCTTGCTGAAGCGAACATGAAGCCATTTAGACCCACCAATGGTCCAAAACTCGGAAGGCAGCATCGAAATTCAAGGCTGAGTTATGCTAGAGAACACATGAATTGGACTTTCAATGACTGGTCAACAGTTATGTTTTCGGACGAGTCGAGTATCATGCTATGCAAGCACGATGGGAGACAAACTTTAACCGCAGAGAGATACGTGAATGAAACCTTAAATAAGTATGTTGGCCCACTTTTAGTAAACACGCGCAAGAATGCCATCCTTATGCAAGATAATGCTCATCCCCACACAGTCTCTATCACACGCATGCAGTGGCCAGCACGCAGCCCAAACTTGAACTTCATCGAGCATGCTCGGATGAAGCAGTGATAGAGGAATGGGAGAATAATCCTCAGCATAAACTCAGAAATCGAAAGTGGAAAGAATGCTAAACCGTGTAACAGCTGTTTTAATAGATCTCAGTGGTAATACAAAATACTAAAATGTGTGAAAATTGCAATTTCGAAATCTAGTGAAAAATTTTCATTTTTTCTTAACTTACTTTTATTCAAAATAAACTTTATAAACTTTTATGACTTATTTTGAGTATTATACTAGCTGTCCCGGCGAACCTCGTTCCACCTTACACTACACTACACTATCCTACCCTACACTACACTACCCTACACTACACTACACTACCCTACCCTTCCCTACACTACCCTACCCTACCCTAACTACACTACACCTACACTACACTACCCTAACCTAAAACCAATTATTTTTGACTGATATTTTTTTTATTGATGAATATCATATTTTAATACTTGTCAAAGGTGTGGGTGATGGTTAGGTTATGGATGGCCTCGTGGTTCACTCCTTAACTATTTCGGTTGTAGGTGTCGAAATAACAATGCAGCTATATCACAGAGGTCCTTCTTCAATAGTCTTGATCATTTGGTAATCGAAATTGTACAGGATGCCTTGGATAACAATGGATGCAAACGCGGTGATCACAGCGATGGCGTGACACGTCCATTTTTCTCACAGATCACCACTGCATGTGTTCTGCTCGACGCTCCGTCAAAAAGTGTCTGCTCCGAGACTGACGTCCAGCTAATCTGGCTTCTCCACAGATCTAATAAATTCTCAACTCAGTGTGGCAGCACAAACAGCCTTCCGTTAATACATCATCTTTGCTACCACAAACGATCGTCTCACGAGTACAAGCGATCGTCACGCCACCACCGGTTTCACCCAGGTACTAATACCTGACGTTTGATCCAAACAAAGTGTAACTATGTAAACTTATCTCGAGCTGGTATTGGTCGCGTTTTCAATGACCCTCCGACACGGCCATCCTGCGAGTCACACGTCCTCGGGTGACTAACCTGAAAAAGAAAAGGGTAGCCAGTAGATTCCATTTCGTTCGGCCAATCCTGACCTTCATTAGGAAGGTCCACAGCTCAAGGAATAAAAGCAACGCTAATAATGTGAAGCTTTAATTCAAGACTACAATCATGGTAACAACACATTTTAACAGCCTCAAAAAACCAAATAATTTCACTCTCGTAAACTAAATAAACCTCAGCATTAGCATCGTAACTCAAACAATCTCAAATCAGTTTAGGTCTCCAAGGTAAATCACAGCTGCAAGGCTTGAAACCTTACAACCATTTACAACCTTTAGGGGCACATAGAACGGAACATAATCATCATCGCAAATCACAAGCGACGGAACACCAGAATTAAACATCACCACATCCGGGTGGCGGGACACCACAAAGAATCATCATCACTAACGCCAAGCGACGGAATACCAATCAGTCATCATCACCAGTCCAGGTGACGGAACACCATCACCACCAATCTAGGCAGTGGAACACCATCATCACCAATCTAGGCAATGGAACACCATCATCACCAATCCAGGCGACGGAATACCATCATCACCAATCTAGGCAATGGAACACCATCATCACCAATACAGGCAATGGAACACCATCATCACCAATACAGGCGACGGAATACCATCATCACCAATCCAGGCAATGGAACACCATCATCACCAATACTGGCGACGGAATACCATCATCACCTATACAGGCGACGGAATACCATCAACAGTTTTAGCCGGTAAACGGGATACTTCTTTTTTACAAAAACACGAATGTACCTGCTACACATCATGACAGAACGAGTCTGACAAAACAAGCAGCAGCCAATTCATGCAAACATATAGCGCCATTCAGCACTCTTCATTTACCGCTGAAACATGTCGGAATACTTCAGTACTACACACAAAAATAAACGATAAAGAAAAAAATTACAACTGTACACAATTGATTGAGTTACGATCTGTCAATACAATTAACATTGAAAGGTAGACGCCTCTGCACCAGATTCATCGTCAACATCCGGAGGCAAATAACCTTCGGACATACTACGTAAACGGTCATGGGCATACTTGTAACTTCGTCTCAAATTCAAAGCTTGTAATTTGTATCTGTCACCTTCTAAGACCTCTACGACCCTGAACGGCCCTCGGTATTTGGGATCTAACTTGGTTTGGTTACGCTCCTTATTTTGTATCACCACAACAGTCACCCATCTTGGCAACTCTGGGCCACCTCCATCCGGTGCCCAAACAAACAACAGTCACCCAACCTGGCGACTCTCAGACACCTCCATCCGGTGCCCGCCCAAACACACAGTCACCCTACCTGGCGACTCTTGGACCACCTCCCTCCGGTGTCCAACCACACTATCGCTTCCATGCGGCGATCTCAAACATCACCTCTTTCTGGTCATTGCCAACATCACCTCCCCGGTGATACGCCTGCGAGCCAAACGCACGCCACACACAGTTGTGGCCGCACAGCAACGAGAAAATCAACTCGGTGTTTTACGCCTACGTCTACGAATGGCTGAGGCTATTGTCATCCAGTTGCGAAAAATTGTTTACGTCTAAGGTTCAAAATACAAACTAGTGAACGTTAAAATCACGGTCAAGTACAAAAGTCCTTAATCTGCACTAGTAGATGGTCGAGGTTCAGTCTCTCCATCATCAATTCTGTCCAAGTCAATAATACTGTCACTATCGGGCATTTAACGTAGTCTGTCCTCAATAACTGACGGTATTTGATATCTAAAGTGGTAGGTAACGCTTCTCCATTTGTAACAACACAAAGTTAGGTAACTTGTGAAACTAAGCTTTTGTCTAGAAATCAGCCAGTGGCGCTGCCTCAGAGCAATACACCACCCCATCTCTTCCCAAGGGTTTCACAAGAAGTGACTAAGGGACTAAAAATTTGAGGACAAGCAACATCGTCCTTCACGCTCATACTGTACCGCCAAACAGCCCGCCAAGCGTAGCGTTTTTTTTTTTTTTTTTTTTTTTTTACAATTGGTGAAACCGCTCCAACATGGGGGAGGCCCATGTCTATTATCACATCAGCAGCAAGCTGATTAACAACTCCTGTAATAGGATGCGTTACTCTTCGTATTATCACTAGTATGTTGTCGTGCTTCACTTAGATAAAATTACAGCCTGTGTGTGTAATCGACAAACATGACATTTAGAGGTTAGGCTACTTTACTCGTACCTAGAAGCAACTCCAGGAGGCTGTACTTCGTAACTCGGTTAACCCAACAGTTTGGTTGCTGCCAAATGATCATCATGGAAGGACTTGTAACATTGAAATCTCATTACTATACTCGAAGGAATTGAGCATATTTTAAAGGACACTTAACTAAGAGTACCAACGTTTAAACGTGCTAAGATTCACCTGACCGTTGCCACGCGCCTAAAGCGTTTATGAACGTAAGTTCAAATACAAGGGGGCATTACGTAGATCGAATGACACGTGGACGTATTTGAACAGAGGTTACAAAATCAGTCATTTCGATTTAATAGGTAAAGAATGCACCTGATGTAACCACTAGCTATGCCTGACGTGGTTAAATAGTGACCACCTATGAAGTCAATCGATGTTCCAAGCTATCAGAGGAAGCAATTTCCGTTCAGGCATATTGTTATCATTTTTTTTCACGGTTATCAACACTTGCGTTCTATGCTATCCTTTTTCTTTACCAGCATGATAAGGCCGTCAAAAAGGGAAAGCTTCGGGGCTTATGACATTCGCAGCCTCCAGCCCATGAATCCTGTATCATCATCACATCAGCCGTAAGACGTTCATCACTGCACTCCGCATACTACCCTGTTATTATTCTTTTTTTTTTTACAATTGGTAAACAAAATATTTTATTGGGGTCCCCGAAACTCATACCTACATAGGGTCTATATGATAGCGGGGCATTAAGGATGCCCTCGACAAATTCATCACGAAAGCTATTAAAAATAGGCAACAACTTTGGCCTATGATCAATGAGAATATCAGTCCCAATACTACGAAAGCTAATAAAGGTTTTTTTTTTTTTTTTACTCCATGTAAAAATGTCAGTCTCAATATTATAAAAGCTTAAAGGGATTTCAATACTTTCTATCCTGGTTTAGGTTTGTATAACCAAAACTCTAGTTTTTAAATCTACCGTTGAATCACGACGCTGTGCCACAAGGAACTATCCGAAAGCACGTGAAAGAGCACTTTGAAGGACTACAAGGCATCATTTTGGCTGCTAATGCAATCACTACTAGAAGGGTAAGGGACTAACTACTCTATTCGCATCCTTACCGACAGTCAAGCTGTTTTGTTATTGACAGACTCGTTTAAGAATACCGTCAATCCTAGATTTAAAATATCTGAACCGATCATAATATTGTTGGCACGTATTGTTGTACGTAGGTTGGAACGTAGGTACTCGTTTGGCATAACAAAAAAATAAAAATTCTGAATGATTCCCGTCAATACTACCCTCACTCAATATTTGTTCTGTACAGTAAACGTGAGCGTTGCCTATAAAAGTCAATCGTGCGTTTGTACTGGACACACTCCCGAAAGTCTATACACGAAACCTTCCTTAACGAGAGAACACTCAGTACCACCACAGATTAGGTAATAGTACTACGTTTGTACTAGTACCACTATCAAAACAAACGGGGTACGACTCACCGGATTTTCGTAGCACCGCGTACATCACGCACTTCGCAGAAGCCGCACGCGCCGCTCGCGTGCATCTCCGCTGCTGCCAGCGCAGCCCACGCTGTCACCTCATTCCAATGGTCGTTCCGTAAGGGAGATGTCGACAGTTGTGCACCGTGCACGTGGATTAGCTTCAGGTATATTCGGGGTCAATTCTTTCAATGTGATTGCAGCAGATGTAGGATGGTGCTCGCATAGCCTCAATCAATCGCAGCATGTTCTGGTTCTGTAGCACGAAGAATTGTTGCCAGTGGTTTTTATTTCGCTGCTCCATCATCAATTTTCACATTTTCCCGTCGTTGTCCACTTGTTGCGAGCGCAGGGAACTATCCAACTTCTGATGTCAAAGGTGTGGGTGATGGTTAGGTTATGGATGGCCTCGTGGTTCACTCCTTAACTATTTCGGTTGTAGGTGTCGAAATAACAATGCAGCTATATCACAGAGGTCCTTCTTCAATAGTCTTGATCATTTGGTAATCGAAATTGTACAGGATGCCTTGGATAACAATGGATGCAAACGCGGTGATCACAGCGATGGCGTGACACGTCCATTTTTCTCACAGATCACCACTGCATGTGTTCTGCTCGACGCTCCGTCAAAAAGTGTCTGCTCCGAGACTGACGTCCAGCTAATCTGGCTTCTCCACAGATCTAATAAATTCTCAACTCAGTGTGGCAGCACAAACAGCCTTCCGTTAATACATCATCTTTGCTACCACAAACGATCGTCTCACGAGTACAAGCGATCGTCACGCCACCACCGGTTTCACCCAGGTACTAATACCTGACGTTTGATCCAAACAAAGTGTAACTATGTAAACTTATCTCGAGCTGGTATTGGTCGCGTTTTCAATGACCCTCCGACATACTTATTATCCTATTCCAGACAAAGACAAATGCAAAAACATAAAAATCATAAAAATTGACCCAGCCGTTTTTGAGTTATAATGGTGTAACTAACACAACTTTCTTTTATATATATAGATGCACTATAAAATTGTCTATAATACAGTCTTTATTTCATAAAGCTTGTTACAATATTTTGGAAGTTATTGAGGTTTTTGTTACAGACCCATTTCCTTTGCTGTCGAGTGTATTTACACAATAATTAGTAAATTGTATATCATAATGTGCTATTTTTAGGCCAAACACAGGCAACAACAGCAATCACTAAAATATACAAGCTGTTCATAAGTAAGTAAATCATAGATATTCCATTTGATAAGTTTAAAAAAAAGGAAAAAATGGAACCCTTATAGGATTACTTTGTTGTCTGTCCGTATGTCTGTCAAGACCCTTTATTTCGGAAACGCATGGAGGTATCGAGTTGAAAGTACAACCGTATAGTCCGGTCTACAGTCCCTTGAAGTTGTGAAAAAATCAAGCTTCTAGGTTAACGTAAAAAAGATACGGCCGTTTATGCTGCAAAAAACTTATATTTCGACACTCTCAAGGGAATCAAAATTCATAGGGTATTTTCCGTTGACCTAGAACTATGAAATTTGGCATGTAATACCGTCTTGTAAAGGGATAAATCTGAAAACTATACATTTGTAAAAATATAATCTTTATATAAAGTATGTAATCAATTATGCAAGGAACGGCGGTCCCAATTTTGAATTGAGTTAAGCGTGTCATATGAGGTAATGGTAATGGTAAGGACGGGCTGGTTTCCGCAACCAGGCGCCCGAGCGCCCATTTTGCGTGGTTAGCTGGCATCACTGCCAGCTCAGCTCCTCCAGGAAGTCCAGTAGCCCCCGCAGGTTGCCAACGACTTCCGGGAGTGAGGGATATGAGGTATCCTATGAAAGGGCTTCATTGTTAGAAGCTTAAACAGACTTTTAATTATTTTTTTGATGTATAGTTTTCGATTTATGACGAAGAATGTAAAAAAAAACTTTCCCCTTTTTTATATGTGTAGGTAGGTACCTAATAATTTTGACGTATGTAGTACCTAACAGTCTGCACTGTTATGATTTATAATATGGATCTACAACTTTGTACGGAACCCTCGGTGGGCGAGTCTGACTCGCACTTGTCCAGTTTTTTGTTATGACAAAAATTATCGAGAGCCATTTTTGAGAAACCTATGTTTTACCCTTTTCTCATGGCAGGTCGTTAGAGTTTTACCAGATAAAGTACCACTTGTAGCATATTATAGATATTAAATTTGAAAAACATCTTGAAGAATTTTTTGGGGATCAAACAAAGATTTGTTACCATAGATGAGTTATGCACTAACAACATTTAAAATCTAACCCCTTTACACACAGTATTAAAGGTAGTTCACTTCCATTGCACCGAATGCTACTAAGAATGCTTTTATTTGCTTCACTTTTTGTATGCATGTAACCTATCTATATCTCTGGGATTAAATGATTAAAATTGAAAAAAACATGATATTGAATGATTATTTTATTTTATGTATGTCCCTTGTGCCAACTTTTAACCGCCTCCGTGGTGTGATGGTTAGTCCATTTGCTTCACACCGAGGTCGTGGGTTCGAATCCCGGTGGGGTCAACTTGTAAGACTCCGTTTGGTTGATGGTAGGGCATTTTCTAAGCCCGCCTGGCTAGCTACCACCATCTTATCTAAGTCTTGCCGCCAAACATCAGTGTTAACAATGTTGATGTGTTCCGGCTTGAGGATAAGATAGCCAGTTCTCCATTGCATTGGGGAATCTTGGTAAGCTTGCTTCCATCTTCGGCATCAGCATCACTTATCATCAGGCGAGATGATGCCAAGGGCTTGCCAATGGTGAATTAAAAAATAGTAATAAGGCTTCAGCAGCGCCCATGAAAATGGTTATTATGTGTAAAGGTGGTGATCATCATCATATCAGCCAAAAGACGTCCACTGGTGGATAAAGACCTCTCACATCCAGCGATACTTTCTATATATTTTTGCTGATCAACTGTAATTACATTCCTTTCTCGATCTACATTGATATTCATTTCTAGATATCATCTCACAGTACCTAGGTTTTCATATCTTAAACCACGATCTGCTATATTAAATGATTAAAACAAAAGTTTATTTGGGCTGGAAGTACTTATATTTTTACAATGAGAAACAAATCAATCACAACAATAAAGTCTGTGTCACACCATAGAAGAGACAGAACATAAAGACTTAACGGAAGATATGCAAACTTCACGTCTAACTACCAGAGAGAAGGTGTCCTCATAATCTATTCCAGGTTGCTGCGTGAAACCTTTTGTCACTAGTCTCCCATGATAACGCACTTTGTGGTTCACATCAAACTGTTTATTTAGCACCCACTTGCACTTATCAACTATTGTTGCACCACCTGACACATCAATAAGCTCCCGAGCATTGTTTTCCCTGAAGGACTGCTATGGCTCTAACCTGGATATGTACACACGGAGAAACCATATCTATTGAGGTAGGTAGTTTCCTCTCTCTGTTTTCGTTCTCTATAGCACATGGAGTAGACATGGGCTTTCTTTCAATTCCCCCACTGAATCTGTCCTCCTGGCTGTCTTCAGGTGACATTTCTTCTCCATGAAACCAGATAACACTATTCTTCAGTTTCCTCATTTCCATTTTGTCTTCCATTACAATCACGTCTCTGCTAATTATCTGCATTTTTACAAGGATTCAACACTGTATCCAAAAAGATAATCGTAAAAACGATTTCAGAAAATCCGATGTGCTCTCTGTTTTGCTTTTTTGTCCCAGGAATAATGTAATTTTGTTTATGTAGGTATTTATTTCGTAGTGATTTCTATTCACTTTGTATACCGCTATTGTAAACTGACAGATATTACGCGACTTTTTATTGAATGAATTGCACCCACACTCTTACAATTCGTGCCTGCAGTGTGCGTGACTGCTATCAGCTGCTAATTGTGGGATAACACGCGAGAATAAAACAATAAATGAAGTTAAACACTTACTATATCATCGAAACATCAATAAAAGGGCTCGCGAATATACAAATTTTGCTTCAAACTTATCTAATTTACGAAATATTTGTCAAAAACAACAATATTTGCTCGCCAGCGCCATCTAGGTTGCGATGTCTATTTTTGTTTCCTCTGCAACCGCCTTAAATAAATTTAGATGTTTATTTTTATAAATTAAATAAATTTGGCAATTATGTAGCTACGAGTGGATACTTTGGTAGGAATTGACTGTGTTTTACCTGTGAAGCGCACCTGACTCAGGTACCGCAGTAACACGGCGCCGCTGGCGGGGCGCGTGGCATCGCACAGGCCCGGTCGTCCGCCGCAAAGTGCGCGGTGCATATTCCTGTGGCAAAAAAGAACGTGATACCGGATTTACACATCAGATTTGAAAGCCTTGAGCATCGCCACAAAGTCGCCTGTCAATCGATATTCTATCGAATTCATTTCGGAGAGTGCGCGCAGGAACTTCACGACCTCATTCCTCGGCTCCATTCCTCCGTCAGTCAACAGGTTGCACCCTTTTGTTGTTGATGTTCCACCTTTTCGCACGAACCGTTACGCTTCTTCATTTATTATGCGTACAGCGCAGGAGTGGAACTCCTTGCCTGCATCAGTGTTTCCCGATTCCTATAATTTGGGAATCTTCAAGGCAAGAGTGAATAGGCATTATTTGAGTTTGCGTGTACCATCCTCGACTGCAACATCACTCACCATCAGGTGAAATGCAGTCAAACGCACTCAAATTTTAATAAAAAAATATTAACAAAAGACTTTCACTGCTGGACAAGGGCCGCAAAGATTTCAACAACGAACAGTCCTGCGCTGCATCCAGCATCTCCCTGCAACCTTCACCACTCCATAATTTACTGTTCCAACGGTCTACTCTTTTACTCTAGAGTGGACGTGGTGGTGGAGTTTATAGCCAGAACTACGGGTCTGGCTGTTTGGATCAGGGTACTATGAGGCAGTGGGTAGCCTACGCAGCCAGCCAAAAGAGCTGTGAGCGAAAGCAACGCTAGTAAGTAAGTAAAACTTTATTTGCAGAATATTGGTAACAAAAGTTGTAGTCTTAAATAATAGTGCCTTAAATATTCCGCCGTAAAACGGCATGCAAATCTTTAGTAACATGGTGATGAAATACAAATTTAAATGATTACATAAAAAGAAAAACACTAGTATAGTTTAAAAATTAAAAGGAGTTAAAACATTTCAAATTATTAACTAGAGAAATTCACTTTAATAATAAAATAATAAGTTCATTGATTAACAAGAGGTCAATTAAATTAAAAATAACAGAAACAAATCATTAGGTAGGTAGCACCAGTCGCAGATGAATAAAAATAGTTAAGTACATGTCAAATTTATAATAAAGTAGGAAATGTCCCATTTTAGTCATTAAGATATTCGTCAACAGAGTAATATGCCTTCTTCAGTAACATATCACAAACTTTTTTTTTAAAAACATCTAAACAGTCAATCTCTTTTATTCTTGTTGGCAACTTATTGTACAGTTTCGGTGCCATTGCTAATATACTTTTATGCAGTGAGGTGGTTTTGCAGGGTATCAAATTTAATTTGTGTCGTCGTCTTTCGCTACTAACGTGGCCAAACAAACTCAAATTACTCTTTACAAAAACTACTGTTTCGACAATATATAAACAGGGAACGGTGTGTACTTGGAGTTCTATAAAGAATGGCCTACAACTGTCAGTTTGCTTAAGGCTACAGATTGCTCGAATACATCTTTTTTGAGCTTTGAAAACCATTTCCTTTCCAGTACTGTTACCCCAAAACATGATTCCGTACCTTAATGTTGATGCTACGAAACCATGGTATGCTATTAGGACAGTCTTTCTGTTAACTATCTTTGTTAACATGTACAATCTATACGCTAATTGATGAATTTTGTTGCACAGTATCTCAGTATGGGAGTTCCAAGTAACGCCTTGATCTATTTGCAAACCTAAAAATCTCATGACATGTGTTTCTTCAATCTTCTTGTTTTTGTGATTAATGTTGAGGTGGAAAATTCTTGATTGTCTGTGTCTAAGTATCATAAATTGTGTTTTGTCCAAATTAATTTTTAAATTGTTGCACTCCAACCAATAAATTATATCATTCAGGTTATTATTTATTTCAGATTCGACTTCTTTCATGTCATTGCCTTGAAAAATCACGGTACTATCATCAGCAAAGAGGATCATTGGGTGATTTGTAACTTTTGGGAGATCGTTAATGTAAGCTAGGAAAAGGAGGGGACCTAAAACACTTCCCTGGGGAACTCCGTATTTTATCACTCTTTGCACGTGAGTTGTCCATTAACCCTCTCACTACTGTTATTTTAAAACTACATTTTTTTATTGATATTATTCTATTTGGTAGCATATTTGCAGCAGTTTCAAATACACAATTTTGCCCCCTTTTTAGTAAAAAGTGGGTTAAGAGAGACCATTGGTTTATTTACTGGTGGGAAAGCATCTCCGAAACTTGCCTGCATAGCAACCTAAGCTACTCTAGTACTGCTAGGTAGGTAGGTAACCGCAAGCCGTTACCTACCTACCTAGATAGTAGTGCCTCATGGTGTTGGTAAGAAAGCGGCCCTCAATTTATACTCTCAATGTCAGTAAGTTGGGATGCTTTATTATAAACCTGCTAGTTAGTGTATGTGGTAGATGTACGAGAGAGAGAGAGAGAGAGAGAGAGAGAGAGATCTTGTCACAACGGCCATATGTTCTAAAAGCTATGTGCCTCACGCACTGCCACTCAAGTTTAATGATTTAACGATTCTGTGAGCTATGTCGGTTACCTTGGTCCTCCTACGGATCCTCGAACCCATAGAGAGTCAAATGCCATCCCTTTCTATCATTTCCTTAGACCATCTGCCATCAGTTCTCCTCAAAATGTGTCCTGCTTATCCATTCTTTGGTGTTCTGAAAGACACACACAAACAAAAAAAAATTCATACACAAAAAATAACATCCACAGGATGAAATTGAAAGTGGTATTTGGATATTTCAGCATGTCGGTTAACAGGAAGTATTTAAAAAAAAACATTTGGAATATTTGAATAAAATATATGGAATTGAGAAGTTACCTATATAGAAAAATCTTCAGGTAAATAACCTGCAATACTTTTGATTAATCTAAGAATTGCACTTTCATATCATAAGTAGGTCAAAAATGTGTTGACATACATATTACCTACAGTTCCTACAAATTATATTATTATAACAATAACAAATTATTTGCTCAAATACTTACTATCTCAAGTACTTAATTAAGGAACCTCCAGGTCAACTTATATGACTAAATTTTAAGCTATATACTTTAAGTGTGACTGTATGTGTTTGTTTGTTACCTTTTCACGCTTCAACAAGTAAACCTATTTTGATGAAATTTGACATGCAGGTAACCTGTGTCACGGGGAAGGACATAGGCTACTTTTTATCCCGTGAAAATAGTATAGCCCGATACTATTCCTGAGGGAACTGAAAATATACTCTTTTTTGGTTAATTCCTTTAACATCGCAATAGAACAATGGATTGTTGTGATTTTTTACACAGAGATGGTTCAGTGAGTGGGAGAAATGACATACAGTGCTAATCAGAAAAGTCCGTTCTGGAGAAAACTAATATCCACGCTCAGCAGCCTTTTGAAATTAACTTGTGGGAAAAGATAACTGAACCCAAAAGACGTAAAGAATACCGATTCAAAATGTCTCAAAGGGCGAGAAGACTGTTGGACCTACGTTTTGAAGTCCTTGACACAAATTCCTTAAAGATCAAAGCCAACTGAAATTTGAACCATTCTTAACATTTTGCTCAAACTGCACGTTATCTCTCCATACCTGTGCACACCAATCACTCTTCTCCACCAATCTGAACTCAACCCCTGTGTGTGGAATATGGCTTATTGTATTGTATTGTATTTTTCCTTGCCTACAGTTCCATGAAAAATTTAACTAACGCGTGTTGGAACTCCCCCAAAATGACTACTTTGTTACAGTGAAAACTGACCCCTAGCTCCTGGCGAGTCTCCAATGGTGAAAGAAGCTGCTCAGCAAGCAGTGATGAACCAAGGCTGGTCACGTTTCAATTACGCATCAATTTGGAGGCGGTAATGAGATGGATCACCATTCACCAGACAGCAAATCTGTGAACAACACACTTACTTGTAATGTGACTCTTTTTGTACTCACCACTGTTAGGTTCATAATGCAGCTTGTTATACACACATGCTTTTTACTTCATATTTAAGCACATAAATTTGCTCTTATTAAGATACTAGCTTTTGCCCGCGGCTTCGCCCGGGTGGACATCGTTTTTATGACTGTCATAGAGGGTGCAGACCTCCAGATCCCTCGGGAACTATGTCAGGATATGCTTATTAGTAAATCGTGTCATTTCCCACCCCCTCAACCATCTCTGTGCAAAAAATCACACAATCCATTGTTCCGTTGCGATGTTAAAGAAATTAACCAAAAAAGAGTATTGTTTCAGTTCTCTCGGGAACTGCATCGGGCTATGCTATTTTCACGGGATAAAAAGTAGCCTATGTCCTTCCTTGTGACACAGGCTACCTGCATGCCAAATTTCATAAAGATTGGTCAAGGCGTTGAAGCGTGAAAATGTAACAAACACATTTTCACATTTATAATATTAGTAAGGATTAAACAAAGCAGTGCAGACTTCATTGGACATGGTGTTAAATAAATATTGCCTATCTCAATATGTCACTATTAATTATTATTCACCTACATTTGATCAAGTTTTATGTTTCAATTTAAACAAGGCACCGACTTTATATAAAAACTAAATGATTTCAGACAATGTCACTAATTAAATTAATTATTTCTATGAATTTTAACGAAAATAAAAAACCGGCCATGCTTTGAGGGTTCCGTACCACCACACGTCTTCACACAACTATGACATTACAAAAAAAAAAATATGAGCGTGAGAAATATGATTTTTTTTATTCAGTTCGGAAGCCTTGGCGCGAGTAGACTCACACTTGGCCGGTCTGCATTATTTTTTGTTTTACTTAAGAATAAGTACTATAATCACACAAAGTTTCACGTTTTTATATGGGGTTTTTTTAAAGTAGAAAAAAATCAAAAATACCTCTAAAATAACTACAAAAACGTTTTTTTTGTACCCCCTAATTTTAACTTTCTTTTACTAATTTTTATAGTTTATTGGTATAGCAGCAATGAAAATTCAACTGTCTCCCTATTACCGTTCATGGAACACAGTCTGCTGACAGACAGACATATGGACAGCGGAGGCTTAATAATAGGGTCCCACTGGTCACCCTTAGGGTATATGGAACCCTAAAAAGTACATCAGACTGATTGTGGGGTTTCACGAGGTGAATGATTTTGTAACAAAAAACATAGATATAGATGGAATACTTTAGTTTCTATGTCAGTGTGGCCACTGTTTGTAATAGTAACTTAAGGTTTCAAAGTTCAATTTATGTATAAAAATTTGAAAAAAATTTACTACCTTCCATAATGAACCCAAGAGCCTAGACCAGCTTCGCTTACGCTGTACTGAATGCCATCTTGGCTTCTATCATAGAGTCTCAACACTGCGGGTTGTTTCTGAAATGTAAAACTATAAAGTATTAGAGGCACTCCTGAAGCACTTAGAGGGTACAAGCAAGATGGATACCTCACAGTAGGCAAGTACTGTAATCAGCGCAGAAGCAATGCTGGATTTATCCCACAAAAACAAAAAATTGCTTTGCTAGCTCATTTGTTCTCATTGCTTTAAGCTCAAAATGCAGATTTATTTAGCCTTTTAATAACATCATAGTAGATGAAAAGTGAGGGACAACTCGCACACAGTCATCTGGTCTCAAACTAGGATTCCCTGTAATTTGGGAACCGGAACACCCAGACACAGAGCAAACAAATCTATATGTCAGACGAATGTTTGCATTGGGTGGGGATCGAACCTCACAACCCTCAGCCCAGCAGGCTAAACTTTCAAATTTGACCAAGGTGTAGACCAAACTCTGTTTGAAAAGTATGTATGCAAGTATCATAGTTTTGGCAGACAGTAGGGTCACTCCCTGATGAGCAGCAGCTTTCGAAGGTCTAAAAGTCTTCTTATACTCATCATCACCCATTCTTAAAACCCTCCATACAATATATTCACCCTCGATGGCTTCTTCTGGTAGAATTACGAAATTCTGTAAATTAGTATAGCGGCCATTTTGTTCTTCCGCCATTTTGAAGTTTTTTTGGCACCTGTCAAATTTGACCAGTTTCCACCAAACTTTTTTTTTTTTTTTTATTACCCTTGTAAACCCTTGGCATCATCTCACCTAATGGTAAGTGACGATGATGCTGAAGGTGAAAGCGGGCTTACCAAGATTCCCCAACGCAATGGAGACTGGCAATCTTATCTTCAAGCCGGCACACATCAATGTTGTTAACGCTGATGTTTGGCGGCAAGAATTAGGTAAGATGGTGATAGCTAGCCAGGCGGGCTTAGAAATGCCCTACCACCAACCAAACAGTCTCACATGTTGACCCCACCGGGAATCGAACCCGTGACCTCCTGGTGTGAAGCGAATGGACTAACCATTACGCCACGGAGGCGGTACTTTGTACCTATTATAGTTTTGGCGGGCAGTAGGGTCACTCTCTGATGAGGAGTCGTTTACGAGGATCTTGAAGTTTTTCTATACTCACCGGTACCCACTTACCAAACCCCCTATACAACATTTTCACCCCCGACGGCTCCTTCTGGGAGGAATTTAGGTCAATTTCTGTGGGGTGTGGGTAGTTAGGTATTATTAACGCTACTTCACTTTCGCCTGTTATGCAAGACTGTTGTTTGAATTGTATTTTTCCTTGGCTACAGGTTCCATCAAAAAGATAACTTTTTTTTATTCACAATTAGTAAGCCCTTGGCGTCATCTCATCTGATGGCATGTGACGATGATGCCAAAGATGAAAGCGAGCTTACCAAGATTCCCCAACGCATTGGAGATCTGGCTATCTTATCTTCAAACCGGAACACATGATGATTGGCGGCATAAGATGGTGGTAGCTAGCCAGGTGGGCTATTAAAATGCCCTACCACCAACCAAACTGAGTCTTACAAAGTTGACCCTGCCGGTAATCGAACCCGCGACCTCCTGGTGTGAAGAGAATGGACTAACCATTACGCAATGAAGGCGGTTAAAACGTGTGTTGGAACTCCCCCAAAATGATTACTTTCTTATAGTGACAACTAAACCCCTAACTCCTGGCGAGTCTCCAATGGTGAAAGAAGCTGCTCAGCAAGAAGTCATGCACCAAGCCTGGTCATGTTCCAATTATGCATCAATTTGGAGGTGGTAATGAGATGGCTCACCAGACAGCAAATCTGCGAACAACACACTTGCTATTAAAGTGACTCTTTATAAAGTACTCACCACTGTTAGGTTCATGATGCAGCTTGTTAAACACACATGCTTTTTACTTCATATTGAAGCACATAAGTTTGGTCTTATTAAGATATTAAATAAAGTAATGCAGACTTCATTGGATATGTTGTTAAATAAATATTGCCTATCTCAATATGTCTTATTTATTATTCACCTACATTTGATCAAGTTTAATGTTTCAATTTAAACAAGGCACTTGTAACAATGCAAAATAACATCGCTACATTTTTTAAATCAAATTAGCCAAGAACTCAACGCTTTAACTCCTCCTAGTCAAATCTTGAAACATAATGACTATCATTGCACTCATCTCACTGCCAATCCTAATTAAATAAATTTACAATTAATCTATTTTTCAAAAATATAAACAATATCTTTATTTTCTTACTAACACAAAACACAACTTACACTTCTACAGAATATGCAAATCCCCGTACACCAAGTATCTCAAATCGACTCGACTCCAATCACTTAAAATAAATTACGCTTCATTGCACTCAGTATTCCTTGCGCTCACTCCTTTATAAACATACAAAACTTTTAGTCTAAAAAATCAAATAATTTAATATAACAAAAGATTTATCATTTCGTCACTTCCTCTTACATCCTTAAACCTTAAACTAAATTCTTATCTCACCAAATAAAACATCCCCAAGGAACGTTCCAGAAACCAGTCACTACCGTCACAGGAACGTCCCATTTCCTTTTTTTTACATAGTGAATTCTCTAGAGAATTCTACGAGTGACCATTTATATACGAGCAGAAAGCCTCCCTCGGTCTTTTACCTTCTGACCTTGGGAGTGTGGATGAAGTTTCACTTCTACAGAAAGGAGGGTTGACAGGGCGAGTCACTGTATCACATGAGCAGTCGCGAGTGCGCTGTGAGTATGGAGTCAGATGGTTACTTTCCTCTCCCAAGGTCAGAAGGTAAAAGACCGAGGGAGGCTTTCTGCTCGTATATAAATGGTCACTCGTAGAATTCTCTAGAGAATTCACTATGTAAAAAAAAGGAAATGGGACGTTCCTGTGACGGTAGTGACTGGTTTCTGGAACGTTCCTTGGGGATGTTTTATTTGGTGAGATAAGAATTTAGTTTAAGGTTTAAGGATGTAAGAGGAAGTGACGAAATGATAAATCTTTTGTTATATTAAATTATTTGATTTTTTAGACTAAAAGTTTTGTATGTTTATAAAGGAGTGAGCGCAAGGAATACTGAGTGCAATGAAGCGTAATTTATTTTAAGTGATTGGAGTCGAGTCGATTTGAGATACTTGGTGTACGGGGATTTGCATATTCTGTAGAAGTGTAAGTTGTGTTTTGTGTTAGTAAGAAAATAAAGATATTGTTTATATTTTTGAAAAATAGATTAATTGTAAATTTATTTAATTAGGATTGGCAGTGAGATGAGTGCAATGATAGTCATTATGTTTCAAGATTTGACTAGGAGGAGTTAAAGCGTTGAGTTCTTGGCTAATTTGATTTAAAAAATGTAGCGATGTTATTTTGCATCGTTACACACTGACTTTATATAAAAACTAAATGATTTCAGATAATACCAATCACTGATTAAATTATTTCTATGAATTTTAATGAAAATAAAATAAACCGGCCATGCTTCGAGGGTTCCGTACCACCACACGTCTTCACACAACTATGACATTACAAACAAAAGAAAAAATTTATAAGCGTGAGAAATATATTTTTTTTCATTCAGTTTGCTTGGAAACCTTAGCGCGAGTACGACACACACTTGGCCGGTCTGCTTTATTTGGTGTTTTACTTAAGAATTAGAACTATAATCAATCACACAAAGCCATGCATCATGATATGTATTACTGTTTTTTTATAACAGGATTAAAAATACCTTTAAAATAACTACAAAAACGTTTTTATTTGTACCCCCCTGATTATTTTTCACTTTCTTTTACAAATTTTTATTATTTATTGGTATAGCAGCAATAAAAATTTCAACTGTCTTCTTATTAGCGTTCATTGAACACAGTCTACTGACAGACAGACATATGGACAGCGGAGGCTTAATAATAGGGTCCCATTGGTCACCCTTAGGATGTATGGAAGCCTAAAAAGTACATCAGACTGATTGTGGGATTTCATGAGGTGAATGATTTTATAACAAAAAAACATAGATAAAGATGGAATACTTTAGTTTCTATGTTGGTGTGGCCACTGTTATTAATAGTATCTTAAAGTTTCAAAGTTTAGGCTAGGGCCGCCGCCTTCTGTCCGGGAGGTCATGGTTCGAATCCTGCCACATACTAATGTGTTTTCGAATTTAGATTTCATATGTACATTTATCTGACGCTCTTACGGTGAAAGAAAACATAGTGAGGAAACCTGCACACGCCTGCGGAGAAACTCGCAGGTTGTGTGGAGTCGACAAATCTGACTAAGGCCCGATCGTCCTAATTCAGGATAGGCTCGAGCCCCTCGGTGGGGACGTATATGAGCTGATATGATTAAAAAAATTTACTACCTTCCTTATGTTGATTTTAGCAGTGACCCCAAGAGCCTAGACCGGCTTCAGTTGAGCTGGACTGTATGCCACCTTGGGTTCTATCATGAAGTCTCAACACTGCGGGTTGTTTCTGGAAATACACATTCTGTGAAAATTTTAACTTTCTACCTATTATATTCATCATAAAATACAGCCAGCTGACAGACAGACAGTGAAGCCTTAGTAATAGCACAGTATATATATTAGTACTAACGTACAGTATGGACACTCCCTGCCGCTCTCTAAATTCGACCTCACCCCCCCGTCACTCAGATTGGATGTAGATTGGGTACCAAACGTAAAGGACGAGCTACGCAAGCGCGATAAACGTCACTTATATTCACTTTGCGCGCCGCTGTGATTTCGTACACCGGAATAAAAAGCAACTAGTTACCGAACGTAAAGGACGAACTACGCATGCGCGATTAACGTCACTTATATTTACTTTGCGCGCCGCTCACCGCTCGACGCCAATAGGCGGCCGCGGCGCTGAGATGCCTCGTATCATGATTGGCTGACCACCAATATTATACGAACAAATCTAAGAACAATCAGTTCCTATGAATCTTCATACTAGCTGTATCTTTTTTTTTTTTTGAAATGTAGTTCCTTTATGTTTTTCATATGTCAGATATCAGTTAGTTATTGTGGCTTGTGAGATATTTTGTTCGTTTTATTTATTGTTTGTAATAATTTGATTAGATGGTGTGAAAGTATGAGTTGTATAGAAATAACTAGTGGTGTAATATTATAAAATGTGATCTCGGAATTATAGATTGAGATTGACTATTATTGTAGGTTGCTAAATGAGATTGTTTCACGGACAAAAAGCTCCTGTGTTTGAAGAACAAATGAACAATGTTATCCATGTAAGTTACTTAATCATGTAAGATAACTGTTGATTGTTGCTTGCAGCACAGTATATATATATCTTGCAGTGTGCATGCAGTAAATAACTAACAAACATTCGTGACCAATACCGCCGGTGTGATTCAACCCTACCTGCATTCTTGCCTATAGATACGTCAGTTATATATATGTATATCATTTCTCGCTCGTTTGTATGGAGTGTCCGGGGTGTGGTAATAGGGTCCCGTTGGTCACCTTTGGATTTACGTAACCCTAAAAACGATTGACAAGGAAACTCAGATCATAATGACTTACCAACAATATTTGTAAATCTTAACATAGCAGCAACTCGGGCACTGAGTACTTTTGCAGCCACACTGACTTTAATTTTTTTAACTTTTGCTGGATCAACATGGTGTTCTGTAATATGCGGCAGTGCTCGTGTATCACCCAGTCTGCTATCCAGATTAAATACGAATTCTATGTCTTTCCAGGATGCAGTTTTCTGGCCCCATACTATGTCCTTTGTAATAAAATTATTGCGGATTCCTTTTAAAAGGTGTGGCGGATCATAAAATACGCTTAGATCATGCCCAGCTATATGTACTGTACCATCTGTAAAAAAAATATACGGGTCAGTCGCCTATGGGTTCCTTAGAGAAAGCTGTTCAGTATGACGAGTAGAACCCCCAGTTAATGGGGCCTACACCACTTTTGTTATATCCTGTATATCCCTAAGTAAAAACGATCCCCAGATCAATTAATATATGCACCGAAAAATCTTACCATCTTCACTACCTTCCAGAGTACGTAAGCGAATTGTTTTGTTCCTTAGATTCCGTATCGCCGAGCGGAATGTTGAACCTTGATCAGAGACAAGTCCCAGTGGAATAAGCCCAGTTCCAGCTACTTCCTTCACAATTTCGTTCAGAATATTTTCCAATTCTGTCGCTGCTACGGTACCTTCACAGAAGCAGTATGCCACACTTTGTCGCCAAGAAGAACATACACCTCTTATCATGAATACTAAGGCGTGGTCACAAAATTTGTATTTTTTTCGCCTGCCACATCTACAAATCCAAGGATTTTATCACTTTTTTCATTAAATGTTAAGTGAGGTGTCAGAGCCACTTCGTCGTACACAATAGTACACAACTTCTTTTTTTTTGTCCCAATTTTTGGTTGAAGATTTTACATATTTAAAAATTTGTGGATTGATACCAGGGCCAACATTTATTTTTTCAGATAGTCGGTGAAGTGTACGTTTGTGTGGCAGTGCAAAAATTTTTTCTAATAATCGGTATCCTTTGGGACTCTGTTTCATGAGTGACAATGCTAACATTTTCTCATCTAGTGTAAACCTTCTGCTCATTTTATTTTTTCTTACTTGCTTCAATTGCATGAGCAAGAAAGTTTTTGCTCTTTTTTGTAGCTTATTAAAATTAGCAAACAATTCTGGATCTGCAAATTGCTGAGCATCATTTAATCTTTGAGTGGCAGTCTTGCCTAAACTTTCTACAGCTGCATTTGTAATTTTTTTGACAAATTTTCTACGTTTTGAGCTTAATTTTGAGACGAGTGAAGCTGCAAAATAAAATATCATAATATAGAACAACACATCATCATTACAGCTCATATACGTATCATACTCATATCAGGGCGATTAGGCCTTAGTCGACCACGCGGGCCCAGTGCGGGTTGGTCGACTTCACACACAACCTTCGAGTTTCTTCGCAGGCGTGTGCAGGTTTCCTCACGATGTTTTCCTTCACCGTTAAAGCAATCGAACAACACATATTATTATTAAATTATAAAATGATGGGCTGAAAATATTACCAATACCAGTAACATACTACATATTTATCTTTATGATGGGAAGCTCCATAGAGTTTCGTTTACAAACCTCGGGTTTTTTTACTGAACGAGAAATCTCTTGGATTAACAGTCTTGTCATAAGAGGTAGATGCCAATTCGTTTGAGCCAATGTAAACTGCTAGAAAAAACTTATTAAAAACCAAATTATAACACAATCAGGGTAAGTAGTAGGTATAATTGTTTATCATGAGTTAAGTCATGACATGACAGTAGTATACAGTTTGGACTTTGGTTTCAAGGTAGAAACTAACCTTTGATAGTTCTTAGATCTTAAGGAATCAACATTTTATGTAGCTGCTTGGTAATTATGAAGATTGAAAGCTTTGGAAATGTGGTGCTAAAGGAGAGCAAAATTGGCTGAACTAAAAGGGTTACAAACAAAGAATTGTTGAAAAAAGTGAAGAAGAAAAGGAGAAACATGAGAGGACACGATTTATTTATAGTTTATATGATGGAGGGAAGAAGAAAAGAGACATACAGGAAGGTCAAACATTGACCAAGCGAAATCAAAAAAAGTGTCGGTCATAGTCAATGATTTGGCGGAAGGCGGTTACTCCACCAACAATAGCCTAGCTCTTAAGAGCATATTAACAAATTTTTTTCTCATACAAACTTATAATTACTACTTCTTTAAAATGGATGGGCCGATTCTAATGAAACTTTATTTAAACACATAATATACAACATAAGCAAGTCACGAAAATCTAGTTTGTGGATAGATTACATTTTCGAAATACTTCATTTTATAAAAGATTGAATTGAATTTTAAGATACTATGAAAATCTTAAATCACTATTATTTAGTGACAACACTATTTTTGATGTGTAACATCTTTGCTCTCGCTTTCCTGCAATTTGTGGGAGTGATTTCGTGAAATGGGACGGAAATGTGTAACATGGGACGGAAATGTGTAACAGGAAGTCGCGAAGTCAAAGTCAAAGCATTTATTTGCCAGAACATAGTTGAATGTACATGGTGTTCTTAAATTTAAGGTATCTTATGTCCCACCATCAATGGCATGCAAATATACATATTATAGGTTTAGGCTAGGTTTTACAAACTATCATCAATTTTTGTCGCTGAGAAATTCTTTTACTGAATAGTAACATTTGTTTTGTAGCCATTCGGTCAATGTAGATTCAAAACGAAAATTTGAACACGTTTTAATGTGGATAGGGAGGTTGTTATAAACACATATTGCCATACAGAAGGAATTATGCTTGTGGACATTTACTCTTGAATAGGGAAGATAGAGTCGATCTTTATGACGCGTAGCCCTCTCGAAAGCCTCTTCATGCGTTTTAAAATATGCAGGGTAATCCCGAACAAATTTACAAATTTGTTTAATATATAAACATGGAAGTGGTAACACTCGGTTTGCCTTAAACAAGGGTTTACATGAATCCCTATTTCCATTAGGGGTTCTACATACTGCACGTAAACATTTTTTTTGTGCTATAAATGCCTTTTCAGATTCAACTGAATTACCCCACAACAAAAATCCGTAACTGAGCACAGAAGATACATAACCATGATAGGCTGTAAGAGCAACTTCCCTAGATGAAACCCTACTTAATCGCCTCAATGCAAATACAAATTTGTCAACTTTTTTACAAACACTATCTACATGACTTTTCCAGTCACAATAATTGTCTAACATGAAACCTAAAAAATTTGTTGATAATTTATTAATAATTCGTTTATCATTACAGTGTACACTAAGCGGAATGTCAACAGAGTTATAAGTCTTAAATTGCATGAAATGAGTTTTATCAATGTTTAATTTTAGATTATTTTTATTTAGCCAGTCAATAATTTTAGATAATGTATTATTAATTTCTATGTCAAAATTATTTTTAGAATTGTTTCTTACTAAGATAGTTGTATCATCAGCATACATGATACACCTGTGTTCCCCCTTCAAAACATTTGGCAAGTCATTTATATAGCACAGGAATAACAGTGGGCCTAGAATACTGCCTTGTGGTACACCACAACTAATTAACTTATAAGTAGATCTGTAAGAGTTCAATTGTGAATTGTTAATCTTTTTGATTTCAGTAGATTGCAAGCGGTTTTCAAGGTAGCTTTTTAGCCTGTGATTTTTAGAATGTGCTAGACCCCTAATCCCATAATTATATAACTTACTAAGTAAAATGGAATGATTAACAAAATCGAAAGCCTTACTCAAGTCAAGAAAGATAGACACGATTGGAATTTTATTGTTTAAACTTTCCGTGATGTCATTAATTAAATTGAAGCAGGCAAGTGTAGTCGAACTTCTTTTGCGAAATCCATATTGATCCTTATATAAAATATCATGTTTAATAAAGAAATCCATTAGACGTTTGTGCACTATTTTTTCAAAGATTTTTGAAATAATTGGGATTAAGGTGATGGGTCGATAATTATTCATTGTCATTTTGCAATCCTTTTTATGCAATGGTTTGACAATAGACAACTTTAATAAATTAGGAAATGTTCCTTGAGCAAATGAGAGATTTAATATATATGACAAGGGTCTGCTTAGCGAAAAGGCACACATTTTTAGGCAATTTGTATTTATATCATCATACCCAACTGAATTACAGTTTTTTAATGACATAATAGTATTGAATATCTCAGTTTCATCTGTTGGACTTAAAAATATGGTATTTACATTTATTGGTATATCACTTAAATAAGAATTATTAGTAATAGAATTGTTTGTCATGTCAATAAAGAAGTTATTAAATAGCTCGGCAATAGTTGCTGGGTCAGAATACTTAATGTCATCTACAGAAATAATGTTAATTTGATTTTTAATGTCATTAGAACAATCATTTTCATTTATTATTTGCCATGTCGTTTTACATTTATTATGTGATTTATCAATCCTCAGTTTGTTATGTATCTTTTGAGATTGTGATATACATCTTTTCAGAATTTTGTTATATGAAAAGTATTTATCTCTATTTATACCCTTGTTATTACTACAACGAATGTAAGTGATGTAATGCTTTCTTTTAGTAATGCAGCAACGTCTTAAACCTTTTGTAAGCCACCTAGGATGCTTATATCCATTTAATATTTTGGTTCTGATGTAAGGAAAACAAAGGTTATGAAACATGCTGATTAAATCGTGAAACTCTTTAAACGCTTCATTTGTATCTTGTTTTTCTAACACTTCTGAAAAAGATAAGACCGAGATAGCATTCTTAAACTTTCTAAGATTATCACTGCATACATCGCGTCTATATGTAAAATAGTTTCCGAATACAGTATTTGGTTTAACATTAAATGAAATTATTTGCGCAGTTTCATGGTCCGAAAGCGCCAAAAGGAGAACCTCTGATTTAATTTTGGTAATATTGCTGGCAATTTGGTCAATACAAGAAGAACCACGGGTAGGGGATGTGACGTGTGGAACAAGATTATAGTTTTCTAAAATACTTAACAACTGTGACGCACTATTGGTTCTTTTACGAATATCTATGTTCCAATCACCACAAACTATGATTTTCTTCCTTTTAGTTTTCGATGAAAGAATATGCAGTAAGGCATCCAGTTTACATAAAAACGGTTTTTCGTAGTGAGGTCGGGGCACTCGATAGATGTTGACAATAATAATATTCAAGTCCAATAACTCAGTACAGATGGGCAATAATTTGAAATCAATTTCCCTTTTTACCAGTATACATGATCCTCCTCTGTTAGTATTTTGTCGAGAGTAAGAATGAGCTAACTTATAATTTAAAAGTCTTAAATTAGATTCATTACCACTTTTGATAAAGGTTTCTGTGAAACATAACACATCAATTTTCTTTTGATTGGTTGCTAGATCTATTAGAGCGGCTTCAACTACATCTATTTTATTTAATACTCCTTGTATATTTTGGTGCATAACAATAAATTCTTTAGGAACGAAAAGCGCGCGCTATTCGATCTGACGAATGAGCTTTGCTCTCGCTTTCCTGCAATTTGTGGGAGTGATTTCGTGAAATGGAACGGAAATGTGTAACAGTGATTTCGTGAAATGGGACGGAAATGTGTAACAGGAAGTCGCGAAAGCGCGCGCTATTCGATCTGACGAATGAGCGCGCGGCACTGGTCAATAACATAGGTACATTCTGTTTATAAAAAACCCGGCCAAGTGCGGGTCGGACTCGCGCACAGCAATTTGTGGGAGTGATTTCGTGAAATGGGACGGAAATGTGTAACAGGAAATGCGAACGTTTTTTAATTCTCGAAAACTAAGGTTGTCATAGCCATGCCGCCTAGTGTGATGGCAAAGGCAAAGATGACATACTACTATTCGAAGGGTCGGCCCGTGAATGTACGACCCGATAATTAATTAATTTCATAAGTATTTTGTCACATGTTACACATCATATGCGAGTACTGTAGGTCTCGTTTTTTTTTTAAATGTAATCTATCTACAACAAGGATTTCGTGACTTGCTTATGTGTATAAAGTTTCATTCATCGGCCTGCCCATCCATTTTCAAGAAGTAATAACAGGGAAACAATTTTGTAAATACGCTCCTAAGATGATTTTTTATGAATTATCCATTAGTCTTATGGGGACCAATTTGGACCTAGCTTGAAACTTAACCATGTAAATTTTTCCTAAATAGATTTATATGAACTAAGTTGTTTAGCTAAGCAATTAATAAAATATAACCCACAATTCTTACCTGGCGCTGTATTGGCAGATGTCCCCGTATTGGCCTGCTGTAAGGAACTATCAGGTTCTTTGCAGCATCTTGGATTATCTGAAATTAAGATTACACTATAAGTATGCTAATCACAATTCACTGTTAAGATGGGAGACTTCAATGCAAAGCTGGTCAATAGAAATGGGGATGAGCTGAAAGTGGGGCAATTCGGAATTGAGCAACAGAACCCAAAAGGGACGGCTACCGGCTGACTTTATGGAGAAGGAAGGACTTTTTGCGATGAAATCCTATTTCCAAAAGCACCTTTCCAGGAAATGGACTCAACAAAAAATTAGATTCACTTCATTATGACAACAATAATTAAATAACCTTAATTCAAATTTTTTAAAACCCACAACACTTCTTACATCAAAGTGAAATGCTCTTAACTTTTTAAAGAAAAAATCCACCTGAAAATCCTTTTATTCATTTAGGAGCTACGCTGCTACAAATAGACACACAGATACACACATTAAACTTAAAACACCCCTCTTTCTGCATTGGGAGTTAAAAACAAATATTTAATGATGTGTAAGTAATTGCTCAGGTAGCACACTGCATGGTAAGAGGAACAATGAATATCATCATAAGGAGCGTGCCTGATGAATTCTACACTGACCGATTTTGAACCCGACACCTCTGGTTAGGAGGACCTAGTCCTTACGGTTGAGCCACCGACGCTTCCACTTAGTTACTGGTACCACATGGCAATAATATTTATAAATAAATAATATAAAATTACCCAATTGTAAGTTCAGACTGGGATCCTGAAAAGGGCCGGACAGATTGACAGATGTTTCCATTTTATCTTCTAGTGAAGAATATCCATGCTCATTATGACTTACATCACCTGAAATTATGAATTTATCAGCAATATTACAAATAAAAAAAATTGTCAAGTGTGTGTCGGACCACACGGTGGGGTTCTGCAGTAAATTAAAAAGGTTTATCACTGGATCTCCAAAATAATTTTCATTGAGAGTTCCTACTAAGGCCCACATGCATGAGTGATTTCACTTTTCTATACTGTCAACAATGACACTTTGTCATACAGCAATTTGCATCACTAACTACACTACCTATAACCAGTCACTACTCTATACTACATACAATTTCAGTTCCATCAATAAAGCAGCCTTTCATTTATTAATTTAAGAATCCAATGTGCAATAGCATAGTTGCCAATATAAGTAGAATTATTGTAGATAAACTGAAAGGGGTTTAATTTTTTTTTTATGGAAACTGGCTTACTGGAGTCTGCATTTTTTTTTTCAAAATGACGTCTCACATTGAGACCTATATATTTGGACATACAGACAAACAAAAAATGCCATGTAACATAGTGTCCTGAAATGTCACGTTACAGAGATAATTGAATATATTCCATAATAATTTTGATTATTTTTAACTTAAGTATATAGTTATTATCTCAGAAACGTGACACTTTAGTTTAGGCCAAAATTTTATATGACATTTTTTGTTCTTCTATAGGTCCTCTATCCATAAACAGAGGTTAGATTGTGTGACGCCATTATGAAAAAAAATCAAAATGGCGAATCCTCAGTGTGCCAATAACTTTCAAACCTCTTTATAAAATAATTACTAACTTGCATCTACTAACACTAGTTTCAAGCACTAGAATAAGTTAGTGGTCACAATAGATCTCAAGTCGCAGTATTCCATTAGGACCAACATTTGGTCCTATTCCCCTACCCAAAAATAATATTACATTAAGTTGCCAACATGATGGTCCAAGTAGATCCTTAAATTAAAATTTTATATTTATTAATTTATTAAAAATATATATTTTGTATTTTCAAAAACAAACTGAAAGTTAATTTTGTTACTAACTTTTTCAGTTGTTTTTATTATTATTAAACCTAATAGGTACAGTTCCTGGTACAAAAAACAAATCATAGCTTGCTATCGCTCAGTCTTGAATCACCCAAAAGTTTTAAAATAAACAAAATCCAAATTTATTTTAACTTACATGATTTTGCAATAAATATTGTTGCTGAAGTATCATCACTATTTTCATCTTCTAGCTTGTTATAATTGTGTTCCCCCAAAACACTATATTCTGAAAATAATCCAAAGTATTACAACGAATACAGTCATTTTCATATACCTATAAAGTTATGTTATGTTCGGGAACATAGAAGGGCATCAGAGGAGTAATGGTTAAGGCAGCTCCCTCTAGCCAAGAGTTAGTGGTTCGAACCCTGCCATGTACCAATGTGTTTACGAATTTCGATTTCAGAAGTTTATCTGATGATCTTACGGTGAAGGAAAACATTGTGAGGGAACCTGCACACACCTGCGAAGAAACTCGAAGGTATGCTCGAGCTTCTTGGTGGGGACGTATATGAGCTAGGTAATATGATGGTGACAATGATGATATAGAACATTATATGAAATAATATAGATATGAATGAAATATTTAACTTACTCTCTGTACTCAGTGGAGCGCCGAGTGCTATTTCTTGAGCAGTGAACAGGCAGGGATATGCAAGCCTTAGTCGTTTGCCGTCTTTGGCAAAACTGATATTTGTCGAAGTGTTTGTGGCAGATACGTCTCGACAACAACTGCTCTTTCGAAAGTCCAAGAAGTTGAGGACTATTTTGCACTAGGAATGACATCCACAAATTTCTCAAATGATCGTCTTTGGGGAAACATAATAACCGGTCTGAGTCACTAGTCGAATCACAGCCACTAACCAGGGTTGCCAGACGTCGACGGCTTGTCCTCGTACATACATGGTCGAAAATCTCGTATTTTGGCAACACAACCTCGTACACCATTAAACCACACTATATGAATTCAATCATTTATTTTAATTGTGAAAGAAATAATAATTTAATTAATCGAAGGCATAGACATATTAAAACGAAACATATTTTCTTTAATTTTATACGCATTTCACAAACATAATCAAAATATATTAGAAAATTAATTTACAGTAGTAATTAAAAATTACATTACAAGTAGTTTGTTTTGAAAGTTTGAAAGAGAATGAATGTATGTGTATCGTGTTCATACATACTCATTGCTACCAACTTCGCAAAGTCTAATGTTGAGGGAATTTCCAAGCAGCAAGCAGCGAACGATTGCCGGAAAACGATGTACAATGCTGCATATAACTCTCAGTGAAAGCGGCAGTGTATCTCGCTTCAGAAGGTGCGTTCCAAAACATAACTTTTATCGACGAATTCAATTTAAAGTTTGTAACAACGAATCTCGTACAATATCGTACGAGGATGAATGTGACCTCGTACCTCGTACCGGGACCCCTAAATCTCGTACTTGTACGAGAAACCTCGTACGGATGGCAACACTGCCACTAACACAACACTTTATGGGTCCCATGTCAAAAATACGATGCACTAAGCGATCGTAAGAAAATTTTTCACCTTTCCGTCAAAAAAATTAGTATTTTGATCAAACGAAAAACGAAAAATAAACCAACCAAAGTTTAATTGCCAGGGTCACTCACACACACAAGCGTTCGGGTCGGACGACTCGGACGGCGTCACATCACAGATTATATACTAGATCTGTGTTATATACAACGTAGCCACAGTATATAATATATTAGTACTAACGACGTAGCGCGACTGTTGCGCCGTAGGTCAATATTGGAACTAAAGCTGTCACACCCCTGCAGGCTGCATATAGGACGAAAAAGGTTTTAAACAATCTTGAAGAAATAGTTAAATGTGTATTTTTGGTTGCGGAATAGTGAAGAATACATGGAGAATGTCGTGCATTGTGCGTGGTTGCAAATCTCATTCGAGAAATAGAGAAAACTCGAGTGATAATAGCAGTTTCCACACGTGAGTAAAAAAAAATACGTTTTCTCTTTAAATGAACCACGAAATGTTTCGATATCAATGAGACAAGACTTTCATGACGGCTCATTTTACAAATCTAAATGAAAATATAGGATTAAGAGTGAAAATAAGCACAAAAATTATAAAAATAAACAAAACTGTTTTTAGGTTACTAGTGACGTGAAAGTTATGGTCGATAAATGTGGTCATCATATCAGCTGAAAGGCGTCCACCGCTGGACAAAGGCCTACCTCACTTAGTAATAGTAATGGTATCTTACATTTTAATTATTTTCTTTAAGGTTCCCCCAAAGTGATCAATTTCGCTAGCGGTGGTTTGACGCCATTAGCAAAAATGAGAAGCAGCATAAAAAATCTTGGAGATTGTGCTCAAGACACTTCAGCCCCGAGTGCTTTGTACGAGGAAACTTATTGCAAGTACGAGAAGATGCCGCACCCACTTTGAATTTACCCGATAAGACAGCAGTTGTAGTAAGGAACTTTATAGTATAAATTATAGATTACAATTTTAGTTTTTATTTGAACAGAGTTTTTTATGCTCAAATGAATATAAAATGTCAATTGCCATGACAGATATTTACAATATTTGATATGTGTATACGCTGTCCCCAACACTGAAGGACTTGTCACACTGGATGCGGTCTGTGGTCATGACGCTGTGTTCGCTTTGACCTGACTGCTGACCGCATACTAAGCAATGCCTGTCCTGTGAGGGATTGAAATAAAAATTTACCATTTGAATATGGCTATAGAAAACATACATTCAGCTCGGGGCTTTGCCATACAACTCCTAAGAATATACTGGGATGCCGGCTAAAATGTATGGATTGATACAACTCCTAAGAATATACTGGGATGCCGGCTAAAATGTATGGATTGATACAACTCCTAAGAATATACCTGGGATGCCAGTTAAAATGTATGGATTGATAGGTATGTGACCAGTGGCATAGTATGTAGGTGGCATATTTTTGTAAGAATTCATAGTACAGATGTCAGAGGACATCAACTATTAACATGTTTTTATTTGTTCGTTCTGGGTGGAATTTTGCATTAAATAAACTAAAATCCACATTTTTATTTGCCTTAAAAAGAATAAAATAACGCTTCATGGGTCTTGATGATCCAAGAGGACATACACACATAAAACACACACAACTACCACATACATGCTAACAAGTGAACTTGGAAAATATGGGGCGCATGAAACTTGATGAATGAGAATATGAAAATTTGAGTTTTAATATCTTAGTAGAAAGATACATCTAACGTTTTTCGAGTTTTTCTTACATCACTGTTTTATCCGCACATACTTTCTATGCATACAAGTCACTACATTTACTTATATCATTTCTGTTTATTATTTTATCACATTTTAAAGTTTGATATTTTTTTTCAGGATTTTACAATCTTGCATGGAATACCAAACCAAGTATTACTAATGACACTTTTTCATCTATGCCACAAGCAACCATAACCATAGTAAGCATCTGACAAGAACATGATACATGCGTTCCATTTTTAGGGTTCCGTACCTCATAAGAAAAAACCAAACCCTTATAAGACCAGTCACGTGTCCGTCCATCCGTCCGTCACGCTTGTTTTTCTCACCGACTGTTTAACGCAGAAAGTTAAAATTTGACGTAACTATAGTTTTAACCCACACATTTTGCAACAATAAAAATATTTTTTTGGGAATTTAGGAGGTGCCAAGTTTGGTGATCACAAAAAAATATATGAACCCTTACGTGTTGAGTGTCGTTTAAAAAAGGTTACTACTAAGCATTCATATAGTATTTCTTCCAAATTTTACCTTTGTTTGTTTTGGAGATATTGCTCAAAATATCTGCCAAAACACTATTCGCACTCAAAACCGCTGAAGCCAAAATTTTGAAATTAATACAGTTTACTACAACTTAGATCACAGATTACTTGAAAACTGCCTGGAATATCGTTATTATCATAGATTTTCAAAAAATAAATAAAAGCATTGTCCAGTAAAAGCAGATCTCTGATTATGTGAGACAATGTATGTAATGAGAGGTCTTGTTATACCGGTCACAAAAATTTTGATACGGAACCCTGTTTGTGTGAGTCCTACTTGCGCTCTTGACCAGTTTTTCAATTAACACTACTTTTTTGTTTATTTTTAACTCTGGTACCTCAATGTTAAATAAACTTTTTTTCAGGATTTCCCGATGTTAAAAGCAAGCGAACCAAGAAGTTGTAGTGAGCTTTTTGTGCCTAGGCTACAATCAAACACAACCACGGTAAATTTCTTGACAATAATATAGCACATGCTTTCTATTTTTAGGGTTCCGTAGTCAACAAAGATTAACCCTTTAAGAAGAACCCTTATAGTTTCGCAATGTCCCCCCTGGCTTAGCTCAGTCAGAGATTTTTAGTAGGTACTAGAAAGCTGTAATTTGGCAAGGGTATATAAATTAATGAAGTGGTAGAGTAAAAAATCGAAGGAAGTTTTCTCCACAATTCGAGCACTTACTGTATTATAACTTTTTTTTTACAAAATCATCATAAATACTAGCTACACTTCTATTTCAGGACATGTGGAAAAAAATCTAAATAGTAGGATATATAATCAATTTAAAGGGAAAACTATCACAGCTAAGTAGGCTTTTTTAGTTTAGGAGTAATAGTCGTCCAACTTAAGATTTATAAAAAGATTTGTTGGCATATTAAGCAGTTCGATTTATAAAAAGTTCATGGATTTTCCATACAAAATGTTATATCACCAAATAAAAAAAATATTTAAAATAAACATAATTTTTTTGAAAAAATACTACGGAACCCTATTTTACGCGAGTCCGACTCGCACTATGCCAGTTTTTTAATGTACACTTAACTTAAAGTTAGTTGTTTTCTGTTTATGTTTTATCGTATTTCAAAGTCTAATATATTTTTCAGGATATTAACCATGTCACATGTAGCTAACGAACTAAGTAGGACTAATGACACTTTGCTGCCTATGCCACAAGAAACCACAACCACGGTAAGCCTTTGACAACATCGCACGTGCTCGATTTTTCAGTCTACATACTCGTATAGTCATTAAAATTTCTGTTTTGTTTACATTTTATCGTACTTCAAAGTTTTTCTATATTCCATGTCACATGTAGCTAGCCAACCAAATGACAATAATGCCAATTTTCTTCCTACGCCACAACCAACTGCAACCACACTCACATACCTCAAAAGAAAAAGCAGAACCCTTACAAGATCACTTACGCGTCTATCCGTCCGTCTGTCACGCCCATTTTTCTCAGATACTTTTTAACATAGAAAGTTTGAATTTTTTTCAGCATTCCATGCCACATATAGCTGGCGATCCAAATAGCAATAATGCCACTTGCCTGCCTACGCCACAAGCAACCGCAACAATGGTAAGCTAATGACTTTTAGGGTTGTATACTTTCCTTATGGAAAAACAGAACCCATACAAGGTTACTTACGCGTCCATTTGTCCGTTTGTCACGCCCGTTTTTCTCAGATACTGTTTTACGTAGAAAGTTTGAATTCGACATTGTTATATATTATACTAGCTTTTGCCAACGGCTTCGCTCGCGTGAACATAGTTTCATGACTGTGTTCGAAGGTGCGCAGTGTGCGAGCCACACGTGACTCGCGAGCGTGGAAAAAAGTAGCCTATATGTTAATCCAGGTCCGCATCTGTCTACCTAACAAATTTCATCCAGATCCGTTTATCTGTTATGGCGTGAAAGAGTAACAAACATCCATACATCCATACAAACTTTCGCTTTTATAATATTAGAAAGGATCATACTGGCTGTGCCCGCGATTTAGTCCGCGTGGAATAATGTCTTTGGGTAGCATTTTTAATTATTTAGGCTAATTATTTTGCAAATAAGACACATACGTATAAATAATGAGCGATTTGCAGTGTTTCACTGCAAAGAGCTTATTAAATTATTTAAGTACATATATATGTATATTAAGGTGTAAAGTATTAATATGAGTTTATTTAAGGACGTTTTTATGTCATAGTTTTCCCAAAAAACTAAAAACCATAGTCCAGCATAAGTTGTAGATAGTATATTAGACAATATATTACCGAGAGGTCTTGTGAAATTGGTGTTACGATTAATTCGATAAACGCACATTCACATTTTTACATTGATTGAAGTAATTGACAAGTTTAACTTTTGCCTTCAGGGATTATTAGATGAGACTACGACAACGAGTACCATCATTGCAGTGCAGGAAGGGCGCATTGCCAAACCAGAAAAAAAGATTTAAAAAATGGAGAAAATAAGGGGGTCTCCATACAAAGAAATGTGTTTTTTTTATAGGTCTTTAGAGGTTTTTGATTTAGCTCTATCGTAAAAACGGTAATACATTAAAAGCGTGATCTTTGGTGTGATTATAGTACTAATACTGAAGTAACACAACAAATAATAAAAATTGGGCAAGTGTGAGTCGTACTTGCGCTAAGAAGTCCGAACTGAGTGACAAAAAAAGCATACATTTGTCGCTCGCGTTGATGTCTTTTGATTGTAATGTGAATAGGTATCATTTCGTTATACTATGTAGTTGTGTGGAGACGTGGTGGTACGGAACCCTCAGAGTGCTTATCAGAATCGCACTTAGCCGGTTTTTTATCTTCATTTGGTTAAGCCCTTGGCATCATGGCAACCCGGCGTGGATGAGGTCGGGTATCTCATAACCATCAATTCATAAAACACTAAATATTTCTTAACTGCGCGATTCCTGGAACTCGGCTTAGCCGGAGGGGTGCCACGAGGAGTGATTTTAAGGGATTTTTTAATATTTTTAAACATTATCTAGTGAACTACACTTGCGAAAACACAGCGGGTACGTAATATGCGACCTCATAAATGAAGTTATTAGAATGTTTTATGTTGACTTTATGTTATATTGAAGCTAAATTATATTAGACAGATATATTTTTTAATTTTGTGTGCACAGTAGTCAAAATATCTGTTTTTTAGATAGTAAGTCATAGTTCCTAAATATTGTTGATTTTTGTATAAAAAAAATATTGTTTATTTCATCATTCAATTTACAAAATAGTTTACAGTTTCTGAATACTTCTTTTAAGCAATGTTAATAACTGCCTGTGTCAGAAGTATTCGCCCATCTTTACCAAAAACATGGATACATAAATAGTTTTTGATACTCTAAGTCAGATTAAAAAATAATAATAATTAAATTTAAATTATATATAAAGAAGGCGCGAGCTCGCGTCTGAGTGTTTGTGTATATGTATGTGTGTGTGCGTGCATCAAAGAAAGAGATAGTAAATTTGCAATTGTAATTAGGATATGTGTGTAAGTAGATCTTCTACCTCTTCATAGTTTAGAATTTTTAGCCATTCAATCACGTGTTTTTTTGCATTCATAGTAAGTCATAGGGTAGATATTAAGTTTTTTTGTTCACAGTATTATATAAGAAAGTTGATAACGTATTGTACTGGTGCCTTGCAAAACTAGTTCTAATGGTCTTGGAATAAGTCTTATTTTACTTAATAAATACTGGTTAAAATTGAGAGATTCATGTTTTTTCAGTATGGTATTTATAACATACAATTTACGAACTGTCATTAGTCACGACCTCATAAAATAAGTTATTAGAATGTTTTTTGTTGATTTTATGTTATCTTTTAGCTAAATTATATTAGACAGATGTATTTTTTTAATTTAGTGTGCACAGTTGTCAAAATATCTCAGTTTTTTAGATAGTAAGTCATAGTTTCTAAATACTTTTGATTTTTGTGTAAAAAAACAATACTTTGTTTTTTATAGAAATATAAATACTTTTATAACTAGAACTCGGTAATTTTATCATTTTACCTCACGTCCCTAATGTAAATTAATATATTACAGTAATAAGTAGTCATTTCAGTTATCAAAATCGACAACTTCTATATGTATTTGCGTATGTCACACCCACCTCACAGTTGGTGTAACTATTTTTCACCTCATTCACATTAATTTACATTCACTTGGCATGTACATAATAATAACGGTTGAATTATGTTTACAATAATTATTAATGACTAGGTTTTTCCCGCGGCTTCACCCGCGTGGACTCCGTTTTAATGACTGTCTTTAAGGGTGATTAGTAAATTATGTCGTTTCCCAACTACTCAACCATCTCTGTGCAAGAAATCACAATAATCGAGTATATTTTCAGTTCCCTCAGGGATTGCATCAGATTATGCTATTTTCCCGGGATAAAAAGTAGCCTATGTCCTTCCCCGTGACACAGGCTACCTGCATGCAAAATTTCATAAAGATTGGTCAAGGCGTTGAAGCGTGAAAAGGTAACAAACAAACACATTTTCACAATTATAATATTATAGTAAGGAATAGTACCAATGAGTTTTTCAAAAACTTACGTACATATCATTACCGATTGCTTTAACGGTGAAGGAAAACATCTTGAGGAAACCTGCACAGGCCTGCGAAGAAACTCGAAGGTTGTGTGTGAAGTCGACCAACCCGCACTGGGCCCGCGTGGTTGACTAAGGCCTAATCGCCCTGATTCAGGGTAGGCTCGAGCCCCTCGGTGGGGACGTATATGAGCTGATATAATAAATAATAAGTAAGGATAAAACATGCCCATAGCTAAATTATGGTAGCTGCCAGCTTTTGGGTTCTTTCGATATCGATTAAATCTGTACAAACACTGGTACGGCACATCCCTGGTGGCCAGAGTTTAACATTTAGGGCTGTATGGGGCATGAAATCGGCATACTGACAAGAATAGAGTCATCTCCTTTTCTCATATGGAGGGTTAGTTTGCGTAAGCAGCACAGCAATATCGTCGCAGGTTTACGTTAATTTGTGTTTAATCTATTGAATTAGTAGATCTGTGTGTATTATATTCTTAACGTAGAGTATTATATTCTCTTTGGTCACTGGCAGGGCGCTCAACGCAGACAAGACAATAAACAAATAATTTGCATAAATTATACATATCTGTATTCGTTTTAAATAGGTAGGACTGTACAATAGGGTCCATCGCTTTGGGGGTTGGGAGTGGGGGGGAGGGGGAGGAGGGGAACCCTCCCCTAGAAGATGGAAGTTAGGAGGGGGGTAGTTTTCGAGAAAATGAATTTTGAAAATTGGTAATTTTACTTACTCTTTGGTCGGAAAACCGCCTGCTAACGATGCTTACGTTTTTGAAACGCGAGATTCATAATTTGGTCCTAGCCCCCGCCACCCGTTTCCAACCCCCAACAAACCTTCCGGATCCGAGGGGGATGTGGGAGTATAAGGGCGGGGGAAAGCACGCGGGGCCGACTTGAGGGCGGACAAACTTGAGGGTAACAAATCGAAAACTAGGGAATAATCCGTCAAGGTCAAGGTCAGAATCCGAAGGGGATGTGTGAGATTCAAGGCAAGCACGCGAGTCTGACTTAAGGGTAAACAAACAAGAGGACTTCGCTCGCTCCCGCTTCCATTTAGAACTCCCCGTTCTACACTCTTCCTACAGTGTTGAGTAGTCGACGGAGCCCCTTCGGGGCTCCTACTTCTGTGTTCCCATGTCAAACCTTACACTACGACTGTGCGGGGAGGCGAGCTAAGCTCGCCTCCCCGCACAGTCTCCGAACCTAACGCATCCGAGTCGGGGTGCTCCGAAAGTCCAAGCTCGCTTCGCTCGCTCCCGCTTCCATTTAGAACTCCCCGTACCACACCCTTCCTACAGTGTTGAGTTGTCGACGAAGTCGGACCCGCATGCTTTCCCCGCCCTGATACTCCCACATCCCCCTGGGATCCCGAAGGTTTGTTGGGGGTTTTAAATGGGTGGCGGGGGCTACGCCCCCGTTAGGGGTCCGCTTCGCGGACCCCATATTATGAATCTTTGGGATTCAATTTACTTAGACCTTGACCTTGAAATGACCTTGTATGATTGACCTTGACCTTGACGGATTACCCCCTGGTTTTCGATTTGTTACCCCAGAGTTTGTCCGCCCTCAAGTCGGCCCCGCGTGCTTTCCCCCGCCCTTATACTCCCACATCCCCTCGGATCCCGAAGGTTTGTTGGGTGTTTTAAATGGGTGGCGGGGGCTACGCCCCCCTTAGGGGTCCGCTTCGCGGACCCCATATTATGAATCTCGGGGTTCCAATTGACTAACACCTTTTTGTAATAAGCGGTAGCGAGTTTTCCGATCAAAGAGTATGTAAAAATACCGATTTCTAAAGGACCAAAGAGTACCTAAAAAAACAATTTTCAAAAATTCATAACTCAAAAACCGCTGGTTTCCTAACCTTGAAATTTGGTATGGATGTTCAGCTAAAGCATATCTCTTACCAAAAAAATCGCGGACTGCCAAATCGATGGACCCTATTGTACAGTTGAGCCACTTATACATACATTTAGTCTTCTTTTCACATGACTGCTGAGATACGAAGAGTTGTTAAATAGCATTTGATTACCTTATTGCTACTTTATGACATCAAAAATTGTCAACTTGTTACCATAATTTCTTGCCGTTGTCGGCTGTAATAAGGCTGATAATATCTCTAGTTTTCTGGTGTAGAGTAGACTACTCATTATTGACTTTCTTTGCTACCTCGTCTAGAAATGGACGAAAAAACTAGATAAGTACCTACAACCTGGTTGAGCTAAGGTACCACCTCGCCGAGAGCTTTTGCTTACTCACTCACTTCAATTACTCGACTAGCAGAAGTACTAACTTAGCTCAAACAGGTTGTACCTACCTAAGTAAAAAGAAGGGTCTAGCGGCATCCATATTCCTGGCAAAACAAATCATTTGTCTAACTGAATACAATAGGGGGCTATCCACACATTTCTGGGTGAGTGCCTTTTAAGTTCTGGTCTGTCCAGGCTCAGTGTCCCGTTAGGGGCATGGGTTGGGGTACACTAGAGAGGGCAATCTTAAATTTTGATTTTCTTTCCGTTACCTTCCCATTTTCACATATATAGGTCTAAGGGAAACTGAGACCAATGTTCTGGCATTTTTGTGTGTGAACATGCTGTCATGTCCTCATTTGATACAGAAGAATTGTCAAAAATTGCAATAGCTCTAAATTATTTTGCACAAAAAATCATCCCAGTGTTCAGTCATAAACTCTTTTAAGACTAACAAAATTATTTGTTGTTTTGGGGTGAGGTGTAGATATTTCAAGTGTGTAGACTTCGGCATGAGGTATTTTAATTCTATAGTTCTTTTCGTTGTTTTTCTTTAGGAACATCCAATATGTCTCGAAAACCTTTTTTGCAAATGTCCAGGCAGGGACAGTTAAAAAGGATTAAAAGGGAAGTGGCACATACCACTGCAAATGTCCACACCAGTAAGAAGCACTCTGGAGAGAATACCTCATTTTCTTACCAAGAAACTGTATGGCCCTTGGATAAAAATGAATTTGAAAATATTGACCAAGGTTCATTCCCTCATGATCCTGACCCCTCCAATTCAACAACCGGGGCCGTCCAACGAAAATAATTCTGTATACCTAAATGATAATGAATGGCCCTTATCGGAAAGTGAACCTGAAAATGAAAGAACACAAGTTGATATAAATAATACACCAGTTGATTTAAATGATACACCTGTTGATGTAAATATTATTGTAACTAATTTAAGTCATTGGGCTCTCAAATACCAAGTAACGCATGTGGCCATTACTTAATTGCTGAGTATTTTAAGAAATCATGACTGTTTTAACTTGCCAGCGGACGCTCGATCCTTACTTAAGACTCCAGCAAAAGTTATTACTCGAATTGTTGAACCGGGAGAATACTCCCATATAGGTTTAGAGAAAAATTTCCTGTTATTATGGGAATATGTCACTGAAAGTGTTAGTGAAATCCTTTTATTAATTAACATTGATGGAGTACCATTGTTCAAAAGTAGTGCAACCGAGTTCTGGTCCATTTTAGGTTCAGTCTATAACATTCCTTCAATCAAATCAGTAGTATTCCCTATTGGTGTTTATTGTGGCACAAAGAAACCTAGCAGCTGTGAATCGTACATGTAGGAATTTGTGACCGAAGTGAATAACTTGATTAACTCCGGTTTAAATACTAGCAACAAAAACATTAAAGTTGCCATAAAAGGATTTGTTTGTGATGCTCCAGCAAAGTCTTTTATTTTAGGAGTTAAGGGACACTCTGGTTATTATTCTTGCACAAAATGCAAACAATCTGGTGTTTATTTGCAAAACCGCATGACATTTCATGACTGTGATGCTACACCTAGAACCCACAAAGAGTTTCTTCTGATGGATGACGAAGATTTTCATAATTTCAAATCTCCATTCACTGAAATTCCTGGTATAAATTTCATCACAGGATTGCCATTAGATTATATGCACCTTGTTTGCCTTGGAGTTGTGCGCAGTCTTATTTATTTATGGATGTTTGGACCGGTACCATTAAAACTGCCTCGTCAAGTTTTAAATAACATTAGCACTGATCTTGTTGCTCTTTCTGAACATATGCCATCAGAGTTTAACAGGAAACCACGTTCTCTAGACGATGTGAAAAGATGGAAGACAACTGAATTTCGACAATTTCTCCTCTACACAGGACCAATAGTACTTTTCAAATTAAAGTCTGACTATTTATCATATTATAACAATTTTCTCAGCCTTACTGTTTCTATCAGTATTTTATTAAATCCTGAATATTGTTTTGCATACAATGATTATGTCAAGAATCTTCTAAAACATTTTGTCAAATGTTTCATAGATTTGTATGGCTCACAATTTGCAACTTATAATTTACATGGTCTAACACACCTTAGTGATGATGTACTTATTAGAATTTGGTGCACTTGATTCCTGTTCGGCCTTTCCCTTTGAGAACTTTTTACAGGTTTTCAAAAAGAGTATCAGGAAAGGAGATAAACCCCTTCAGCAAATAATAAAAAGGTTTAGGGAACATTTAATACTAATATTTGGGTAAAAAATTTGTCACCATTTGATTCTACTCTTCCACATTTTTCTGAACCTCACTCATCAGATTTGCTTTTGCCAGGCTGTGACAGGTTTCAACAATTCAGATCAGTGAAATTTAATTCTTTTCAAATCAACACAACACATCCTAAGTCCTAACTGTTATTGTGCTGTAAAAGATGGTAGTATTGTGACAATTTACAATTTTGTATTTTCAAAAAATACTCAGAGCATGGTTATACTTTGTAAAGAGTTTTCAACAAAAGAAAACTTCTTTGCTGCACCATTAATAGAAAGCTCACACATAGGAATTCATGTTGTAAAAAAAATACGACGGGTTGCACTCCGGGAGTGCCGGCAGAAGTGAAAACTTGAATATTAACGTTGTGCATTTATATTACATTAAAAAGTTTATATCTCAGAAAAATCAACAAAAAATCAACTCCATCCGTCTTACGAATTTTCGATCAGGTCACGTGTCCTGACGCGAGTTTAACATTTTTTACCCATTACAAAACAAGTGCACAACGCCGCTAAAGAAGTTTTCACTACTCCATCCGTCTTACGAATTTTCGATCAGGTCACGTAACCTGACGCGAGTTTAACATTTTTTACCCATTACAAAAAAAGTGCACAACGCCGCTAAAGAAGTTTTCACTTCAATAAATTAAAGCTATGTGAAAAACCAGTGACTGACATTGTAGGTAAAGTTGTACTTCTTTCTTTTCAAAATCATCATGTTGCGATAAAAATGCTGCATTCATAGTACTTCATATCCCTTGACGTTCCTGTCTTCTCATCTTTAATCCTACCCTTTTTCAATTCATCCTTTTCATGTCTTTGTTAGTCTAAATCAATAGTTAATTTCTACAGGTATGTGGGTAAATATGCACATGTAACTGTTAGCTCCTTCTGCTCCATTTCAAAATGTGATAATATGAAATGTATTTTCAGGATTTGCATAAGTAATGGATTCCAACACAAATTTTGTTATTGTAACATTCGTGAATGAAAATGATGTACCTGGTATAGTTGATTCGAATTGGAATTATCTATTAAGATGGAAAGAATTGTTACTATCCTAACGTTCGCACTGAAGAGATGAAGAACAAACTTTTGAGAAGAATGACTGAACCAGAGCATACATGGCCACAATATGAAATAAAAATTCTCAAAAGTTATGGTAATTTGTTTTCTTTGTTGCAAGTGAACAGTTTATGTTTTGTTTATTCAGTGTCCTAATCCTAAATGAAACTGAATCTTTTTTTATTTAAGAAAATTATGGCGAAGCACGACTACACCTGAAAAAAGCCGAAGAAACTTCTAATTTGGATTCAGATGAGGAAGTGACAAAAAGAAAGAGAAAGAAAAAAAATGTTTATCTACCAGAAGATTCCTGTTCCTCTCCTGATGATTACACAATTTCTAAGATGACTAAAGCTCATCAAAAAATTGCTAAAAAAGGAACCGAGTTTTCAAAATACCCAATTCCTTCTGAACCTAAACCAGTTGCCAAGAAAAATACATTGGCCGAAGAAGTTGACGCAGATCTTAGTGATCCCATCATCATAGTTCCATCTTCTTCCAACCAAGATATTTTCGATGATTCCCTTAATATGGCAATGGAAATAAGTTCATCTGTGAATTGTCCCAAAGAAGCAGTAAACTCTCCATCTGGTAAAAGCTTAATTATTTTTTTGCTTATTATTGACTTGGGGCATACAACCTTTAATTACATGTTTTTCGTTGCACACAGATGAAATAGTTGAAGAAGATATTGGATTTTCCAAAAATATGACAGTAAACATAAACTCTGCTATGGATTGTGCTATCATCACTATTCCATCTTGTTCAAAACAAGATAATGAACTTCAGACAGATGTTCCAGTTCTTTCCAATCAAGCCAAGACCACTCAGCCCTGTCATAGCAAAGCTGTAAACTGTCCATCGGGTAAAAGTTTTTTTTTTGGTAATTACTATATTAGTAAAGCTGTAAACTGTCCATCGGGTAAAAGTTTTTTTTTGGTAATTACTATATTAGTAAAGCTGTAAACTGTCCATCGGGTAAAAGTTTTTTTTTTTTTGGTAATTACTATATATTAGTAGCCACCTGTGGGTGGTTATATACACACTTAACTTCATTTTTCATTGCAGGCTGCATTACAAGCAAGCATTTTGCTATACAGCAGAGTCATCTGATACAGATTGTGACTGACCTGACTAATGAAATGGCTGAACTACATAGAAAGGTCGACTCACTATTAGGACGATCAGCAGAAACATACAGTACATAAACAGCTGACAATCCAGCCATTTCCGAACTATTGGCAAGTCTTCCTGTAAAGGATATTGCAAGTTTTTGTCACTTGATTGAAGAGTTAAAAGTGAAGCAGAATCACCAGACTATTGTATGTAGATATTATTAATATATATATATACATATAGTAAAATTTTCTTAAGAGTCTCCCCCTTCAATAACAAGTCTTTCAAACAAACTTAATATTTAATAACTCTTACAAATTATTGAATACTTACAAAATGTGTGTCAGTATTGGATACTGTGGTATTGGTGAGTCCTTGTGGTTGACAGCTCCAGACTGATGACTAGTTTTTTTTACGACTACCCTCAAAAGTCCAATACATAACAAATGAAGCAGCCAACTCGAATGAAACTTTATACACATACTCGTAAGTACAACACGAAATTGTAGTATGTATGTGGCACTAAATATATATAATGTATTTTTTTAATTAGCATATTTTAAGTTTAGTATGAAAAACTTAAAATTACTATAATTTAGCGTCAACACAATTTATACCTAACTGGGCCAGAAGGAGGGTAATTCAAAAAAGTAGAGCCACTACATACTAAAATTTAGTGTTTTGCTTATGTGTTAAAGGTTTAATTAGAAACGTCCCATCCAGTTTCAAGAACTAGTAATTTTAAGTTTGTATGAAAAACTTCTACAGAGAGCCTGATTATTACACATTTTATTAGAATTTATTTAATATTAATAATAATTATTATAGTGTAATCATTGTATACTTTTTCAGATGTCACTTTTGGCTGGTATCGGTGGTCGAAATATCCGGAGTCTTACAACTAATATCTTGCGAAGAATATTACTCGACGAAGTGGCAGAATTATTTTCTTTAAGTGGAAAACAAATGAAGAATTCAAAGAAGCAATCATTTCAAAATACAGAGACTTGTAAATTAATCTTCCGTGAGTAGGTATATTTTATTACTTACCCTCCTGTATCCTATTTTTTCCTGTGTCATAGGAAAATTAAAAGACATTGTATTTGTTGGTACACTACATCATCATCATCATCATCATATCAGCCGAAGGAAGTCCACTGCTGGACATAGGCCTCCCCCAAGGATCTCCACGACGACCGGTTCTGCGCTGCCCGCATCCAGCGGCTTCCCGCGACCTTCACCAGGTCATCGGTCCACCGAGTGGGAGGCCTGCCTACACTACGCTTTCCGGTGCGTGGTCGCCACTCGAGAACTTTACTGCCCCAACGGCCATCTGTTCTACGAGCAATGTGCCCCGCCCACTGCCACTTAAGTTTAGCAATTCTGAGAGCTATGTCGGTTACTTTGGTTCTCTTACGGATCTCCTCGTTTCTGATTCGATCACGCAGAGAAACTCCGAGCATAGCACGCTCCATTGCCCTTTGGGTGACCTTGAGCCTTCTTATGAGGCCCATAGTAAGCGACCATGTCTCAGTTCCGTACGTCATCACTGGCAACACACATTGGTCGAAGACCTTGGTCTTAAGACACTGCGGTATCTGGGACGTAAAGATATTGCGAAGCTTCCCGAACGCTGCCCAGCCGAGTTGGATTCGACGATTGATCTCTTTCTCGAAGTTGGACCTACCTAACTGGACTGTTTGTCCCAGGTATACATATTCGGTAACACTATACCGAAGATATCCCGGACGTCAGCCTGTACGAGATTAGAATTGGCTCTTAAACAGCTTAAAAACAATAAGGCACCGGGTGATGATGGAATTACGGCTGAACTTCTGAAAGCAGGTGGAACACCGGTACTTAAAGCTCTTCAGAAATTATTTAATTCCGTTATACTTGAGGGACAAACGCCTAAGGCATGGCACAGAAGTGTGGTCGTGCTTTTCTTCAAAAAGGGTGAAAATACCCTGCTGAAGAACTACAGACCCATCTCACTTCTGAGCCATGTCTACAAACTGTTTTCGAGGGTCATTACGAATCGTCTCGCACGCAGGTTTGACGACTTCCAGCCTCCCGAACAAGCCGGTTTCCGAAAAGGATTTAGTACCATAGACCACATACATACGCTGCGGCAGATTATACAGAAGACTGAAGAGTACAATCAGCCACTATGCTTGGCGTTCGTGGACTATGAGAAAGCCTTCGATTCGGTCGAAACCTGGGCTGTGTTACAGTCTCTCCAGAGGTGCCAAATTGACTATCGATATATCGAAGTGCTGAAGTGTTTGTATGAAAACGCCACCATGTCGGTTCGCCTCCAGGATCAAAACTCGGAATCTATCCAGCTGCAGCGAGGGGTGAGACAGGGAGACGTTATATCTCCGAAACTGTTCACCGCCGCCCTGGAAGATGTTTTCAAGCTTTTGGACTGGGGTGGACTCGGCATCAATGTCAACGGCGAGTACATCACCCACCTTCGATTCGCTGACGATATCGTGGTCATGGCTGAGACTATGGACGACTTAGGCACAATGCTCGATGGCCTCAGTAGAGCCTCTCAACAAGTGGGTCTTAGAATGAACATGGACAAGACGAAAATTATGTCAAACGTCCGTGTCATACCTACTCCTCTGAAGGTTGGAGGCTCTACACTCGAAGGTACACTACATACTCAATTTCAATTATTTTTTCAGAAATATGCAAAAAAATCTATGAAGATGCAACAGAAGAAACAATAAGAGAAATAATTAGCGACTGGTTGAATCAGGCGAAAGTTAGAATTGCAAGAAGGTAATATTTAAATTACTCAAGTTTTTTGTTTGATTGTGTAAAACGCTTAGTATATTATATCACTTACTCGTATATGCGTTATGTTATAAAAGTCTTTTTTATTTGTTTCAGATCTGAAAGACTAATGAAAAAATAATAAAGGCCTGTCTAGATTTTTCAACTGTCCCTTCAGGGAATTGCACAATAAGCTTAAAAGAAAGAAGTGACTTAAAATGAAAAAATATTAAAAAAAAATGTTTTAAATAACTTTTTGTATAACTTAAAATAAGTATAAATTAAAAACATTTGAAAGTTTAAGTTAGTCTTTTTTTCTCTTAGTGTTTCCTTTATTTTTATACAGGTTTAAGGGAAATAGTATAAATGGTGTATACCACAGATATATCATAGAAAAGTGCAAATTAATGAAACGCCCACCTATGTCCAGAATATTTTTCTTTAGTCCTCATACATGTCCAATCAGCTGATTGAAAAAATTTTATGGGAATTATTCTTTCCGGCTATAGATTCACTACCGGGAAATTTGCTCAGAATCATCAGTTTATTCCCTTTTCGTTACACCTTGTATTTTATCTTAATGATATTTTTGTATTTTACAGGGTATAACATTGAAGATGTGCATTATTTTATACAGGGCTTCTACTGATAATCCTTTACCTTTTTCCAAATAACCTATGGTCAATTCGCAAAAAAAATTTTGGTCTGCTCATACAGCTGGATCAGCTGATCTAAAACTTTTTAGTGAATTGACCTTATGTTCCTTAGGAAAAGTTGATCAGAACCATCAGTGGAAGCCCTGCATAAAATATTGCACACCTTCAATTTTACACCCTGTATAAACAAAAACGTAGAAAGTTTGTTGCGGCAATATTGTATATACAGGGTTACTTTTGGACCCCTAGCGAAAATTTAATATGACATAAGGGAAGTAACAAAAAAGATAATAATGAAATAAAAAAAAATGTTTTTCTTTAAATTCCGCATTTTATAGCGTCTCTTTGTGTTCTTAGATTTCTAGGCGCGTTTGGTCACCCTACACGAGCCACAACCAAACATTTCCGTTGCGAGGCTGCGGCGCATGCGCGGTTTTCTAACTGTACGGCCATTGGCTGCGCGGCTCGCTCGGCTCGCGGGATTGCCTTGCGAGGCTGCGCGCGCATGCGCTCGGTTTTCTAACTGTACTGCCATTGGCTGCGCGACTTGCGCGAGTGTTCGGGCCCAGTGTTGCCAAAATACTCGAACAAAATACGGTGAAATACGATGTTAGTAGGTTCAAATTACGATTCCGCCATACAAAATATCCAAAAATTTAAAAATACTGTGTTTCGAAAGCGCTGATGCCAAAATTACGGTGTTTCTGTGAAATTGCTCAAAATTCAATACAGTAGACGACACTCAACAACACGTAAAAACGGTACATCTACCGTAATAACGGTGTAGTTGGCACCCTGGGTTCGACGCACTGGCATGCGTCATGTATCGGTAAGGTGACCAAAATTTTTAATTAGAGTTAAGAAAAGTTGAAAAAAAAAGTCCAAAAAAGAATGCTTTTTTATTTCATAAAGTGAATGTACTGCTACTCTAGAATGATGTCACAAAATTTCGCTAGGGGTCCAAAAGTAACCCTGTACTTTGTAAAAGCAAACATCGAGCAAATTTGCTATGTCAACACTGTATAAACTTTATAAAAGCAAACATCATGCAAGTTTAGTTATGTCAACATTGTACATACTTTGTAATAACAAACATCATGCAAGTTTAGTTATGTCAACATTGTATAAACTTTGTAATAACAAACATCATGCAAGTTTGTTGGTCGGAAACTAGAGTTTGATTAAAACTTACCTCAAGTTTGCATACTTGCCATGGCAAATTTGCTACAAACCTTCACTTTTGATACATCAAACTTATTGCAAGTCATAATCAAGTTTATATTGCTATCTGGGTATTGTAGTTAACACTGCCAAGTGTCAAGTAATTTCATTGACACTGAAACACCGTACTATATACTACAACTATCACATCAATGGCGCAATTTTGGAACGTGTTAACTTAGTTCGTGATCTGGGTATACTATTTGATCATAAACTCTCCCTTACTCACCACCTAGAAAAAATAACTGATCATCATCATCATATCAGCCGAAAAACGTCCACTGCTGGACGAAGGCCTCCCCCAAGGATTTCCACGACGACCGGCCCTGCGCTGCCCGCATCCATCGGCTTCCCGCGATCTTCACCAGGTCGTCGGTCCACCGCGTGGGAGGCCTGCCTACGCTACGTTTTCCGGTATAAATGTTAGGTTTTGTTATGCGAACCTCCCCATTTTTTAATTCCACCAGCATTAAAAGCGTTTACTTTGCATACGTTCGCAGCGCCCTTGAATATTGTTCTGTTCGCACAAACAATCACAATAAATCATGACGACAGTTGCAAAACTCATAGATTACTTCAGCTTGTTAAGAGACGCAGTGCTGTTTTAGCACTACCAGTGCCCTTGGCGAGATATCTGCCATTCATTCAAACCCTACGAAAAAAATGCAAAGGATATAATAAAATAACCATTTATTAAAAAAAACATAAAATTTTACTTTTCTAGTCTTTTAGGATACCAGTCTATTTTTTCCGCACTTTCATTCTCGATTGACAAAGTGGCCAAGTTTGTCAATATAAATTGAGTTATTATCGATCGCAGATACGTTTTTATCAGCATTAGTTTAGAAAAACTTCTTTTCTCACTACCAACTGGTATATAGGCATAGTAATCAATATTCGCAATGATGTCCATACATTAGGATACAGTACTAAACTTGTAAGTTGCAATCCTTAATAATATTATTAATGTGAAAATGTGTTTGTTTGTTACCATTTCACGCTTCAATACCTCGGCCAATCTTGATGAAATTTGGCTTGCAAGGCTTCCTGAAAGCCATCTGCAAGCCAAATCAAAGGACATAGGTTACTTATTATCCTGTGAAAGTAGCATAGTCTGATGCAGTTCCTAAGGGAACTGAAAAAATACTCTTTGGTTATTTTTATTAACAACGCAACGGAACAATGAATTGCTGTGATTTTTTGCAAAGAGATGATTGGGGAGGTGGAAAAATACATAATTTACTATTTAGACATAGTTACCGAGGGATAATGGATAGGGAAAACTCATTTTCACGCATGCTCGAGCACGTCTGTGTTGCTACGGAGGAACGGATTTAAGTGATTTTTTATATAGAATTGCTTGAGGGGGAGGGAAGTAACATAGACTGCTAATCAGAATAGCCCGATATAGTTCCAGCCTGAGGGATTTGGAGAAAACTCATATCCACGCTCGCGAGCCGCTTGCCGCTAGCACATTACTCGCCCTCAAACACAGTCATAAAAACGATGTCCATGCGGGCGAAGCCGCGGGAAAAAGCTAGTATTTGATAAGATTTAAAGACACGAGGAACCACATTCTGATCAAAAAAAAAAGATTTCAGATTTATGAGTTCATCACACGAAGTAGGTCGAAAGTGGCCCGAAATGGTTCGTGTAATATAACCCACGGCCGGTGTCGCCCCTTTCTTTTGGAACTTGGCTGACACATTGTCGTGTGTTAAGATAACTCATAAAACACATGTAAAATTTATTCTTAAAAGTAAGCACCTACTACATTATGCTGATACTTTGTAGGCGCATCAAATTAGCTGAACCTGGACATAATTCGATAACTCGTTGTTTTTATTATTTTATCGGATATTGATATTAAGTATCAAATATGAATTAACATGATGTAAAAAATTCGCGGTGGTAAGTTTTTTATAAAAACCATGGGATTTCGAACACTACCTAACTTTTTCCTAAAAGCAAAATAGATAACCAAATACCTTGTTAGTATAATTTTGAGGTGAATTCAAATGATATCACCTAATAGCAAAATTAAACTGAAAACACTTTCGCATGTATGTTTTTTTTACGGTATTCATCTGATCGCAATATCTTGATAAGCAAAATGGTAACTATAATGTTTGCATCTTATTACGCTATATTGCGTCTTTTTAGTCATTTAAGACAAAAATTAAACATTTATTTTTTACGTTTTAATAATAATGTAAGTATTTCTCAGTAGTTAAAAATCGTAACTGTAATTTTTTTGTTTAACAGTGTGTTTTTGTGCACTACAGTCTTGTTTTCATCAAAATTAAACACGTTAATGTCACGCATAGGAAATTGAAAATTTAATTGAAAATACGCGCAAAGTAGTGGAGCGAGCCAGTGCTCCGTCACTCGCCTGTACCTACCGCAAAAACGAGCTCTTGCAAGTCGGGCCCGCCGCGCCCCGCGCCGCCCCGGCTAGAGAATATTCGTGTGTCTTGTGTAAGTATAGTTAACTAATAAATAATAATGTAAGCTCGAGATAGTTAGGTAGGTAATCATTATAATTATCGTGTGTTAGAACCGTGATAAGTATAAGTGAAATTCTATCTATGTGCTAGTTTTATATTGTAGGCAAAAAAGGATAAGTAGGTATTAAATAACACCTTGGGCCATTTTAGGTGGGTAGGTAATAAAAAATTATAAAAACTTTTTCTTGTAAAACTGGCTAAGAGTGTGTCGGATCATGAACAAAGTAGGGTTCCGCAGTGATAAAAAAATGTAAATTAGAAAAAAAACATAGTTAATTTTGCAGTTTAGATTTAGACATTTTGTAAGGAGTTGAACTTTTTACAAATGTTATGTTTGTATTTGCACGTCTTAAGTTAGTCTACTATCTATAACTCTTAAACTAAGAAAGCCTACTTAGCCGTGATAAATTTTCTTGTAAATACATTATGACTGTGTCCTACTATTCCGAATACTATTCAGATTTCCTAAAATAGCGGTTTTAAAAATATAACAAAAATCAGCACTTAAAAACTTAATATTTCGTAAACTAATCATTAATCATTTATTGGGGCATGGCGAAACTATAAAGGATCTTAGTTTGACTACAAAACCTTATAAATCACCGATAAAAATAGCTAAGTTTAAGTTAAGTAAATTTTAACCGCCCGCCTCCGCAGCGTATGGTTAGTCCATTCGCTTCACACCTGGAGGTCGCGGGTTCGATCCCGGAGGGGTCAACTTTGTAAGACTCGGTTTGGTTGGTGGTAGGGCATTATCATAGCCTGGCTAGCTACCACCATCTTATATGAGTCTTGTGCCGCCAAACATAAGTGTTAACAGCATTGATGTGTTTTGGCTTGAAGATAAGATAGCTAGATCCCTATTGCGTTGGGGAATCTTGGAACTCATCACCTATGTATGCTCAAAGGTTTCTAAAGGATAATGTTAGTAATTGTGATCAAAAATTCTCCTTCAGAGTAATTGAACCACAATCTATTGTAAAAACTTTTAAATCTCTTAAAGTGAAAAGAACCGAAGACCTCTGGGGATTATCGGTAAGCTTGATCAGTAATGTAATTGATACTTTAGCGGCATATTTAACTTGTCTTTTTAATATTAGTATTGATAGTGGCGTCTTTCCAGATCTCATGAAGCTTAGTAAAGTGATACCTTTATATAAATCTGGTCCAAAAACTGATCCAGGCAATTACAGACCAGTTTCTGTGCTGCCAGTTCTTAGTAAAGTGTTTGAAAAGATTATGCTTAACCAAATGCTACAATATTTTACAGAAAACCAACTACTGCATAATCAATTCGGTTTCACTAAAGGATGATCAACAACCGATGCAGGAGTAGCACTCATGCGAAACATAAATGATGCCTTCGAGGAATCGCAGAATGCTGTTGGAGCGTTTTGTGATTTATCTAAGGCTTTTGATTGTGTTGAACACCAAACATTACTTATGAAATTAAAGCATTATGGTGTAGAGGAAGCGGCTCTCAGTCTTTAAAATTCGTATTTAGACAACAGAACACAAAAAGTACAAGTGAATGGCACGATCTCATCTGGATCTAAAGTAAAAATGGGTCTGCCCCAGGGTTCCATATTAGGGCTTTTTTTCATTGTTTACGTAAATGATTTGCCTTATAAGGTGCAATATCTGTCAAATATTGTGTTGTTTGCGGATGATACTTCTCTTATTTTTAAAGTGAATAGGAAAGAAAACGAAATTGACGAAGTAAACAACACTCTTTCAAAGATACTGAACTGGTTCACTGTGAACAACTTATTATTAAATGCTAAAAAAACAAAATGTATAAAATTTTGTTTGCCAAATGTAAAAAAGGTCAATAATAGTGTAATGTTAGACAGTAATAAATTAGAATTTGTAAATACCACGGTGTTCCTTGGTATAACTTTGGATGTTTCACTTCAATGGGGACCACACATTAAAACTTTAGCGGGAAGGCTTAGTTCAGCTGCTTATGCCGTTAAGAAAATAAGACAGTTAACGGATGTAGATACTGCGAGACTAGTGTATTTTAGTTACTTCCATAGTATAATGTCTTTTGGCATATTACTGTTGGGGCATGCCGCTGATATAGAAAGTATTTTCAACCTGCATATATTAACTCGATCTTAGATAATTATTAGGTATACTCACAGATCTACTATTACAACTACCTACTATTATTACCTACACAAGAAAACGGTGGCGGATGGTCGCGGCCCGACTCGCGAGATCCCGTCCGAGTGGGTCGCTAAGCGTAGGGATATTTTGCGGTAGGTATAGGCGAGTGACGGAGCACTGGCGCTGGCGTCAGTAGCAATCGCGCCGTGGAAGCTTCAAGTTGTTCTAAAAGTTAGCTTATTTATTAGTATTATAAAGAGGTTAGTTAATTTTGGATGTAGGAGTCGGTAGCAGTCGTGGCAATGGCGGGGCGGGGTGTGCAAAGAATCCCTGGCATATGCCAGGCTACCAAACCCGACAACCTTCGACCCTGGCAACTTACAACACGCGTACACCGCCGACTGACGAGAAGCTTAAAGAACTCGAAGAAGGATTGAGCAGGTTACGGTGGGATATCGTAGGTTTATGTGAAGTCCGAAGAGAGGGAGAGGACACCATGATCCTTAAATCCGGAAACCTGTTCTATTTTAGGGAGGGCGACTAACTGTCCCAGGGTGATGCCGGGTTTGTCGTCCATAAGTGCCTCATTAAAAATGAGGTCCAGACCGTGAGATCGTTATACAAGGGTAGCATGCCTTATCCTCAGAATCACCAAAAGGTATTCGATGAAGGTCATACGGGTATACGCGCCGAGCACGGAACACTCCGACTACGAGGTAGAGACTATGTATGAGGACATCTTTACAGCCATAAATAGCTCCAAGACTCATTATACCGTTGCATTGTTATGGGGGACTTTAACGCGAAACTAGGCAAACGAAGCGATGGTCGGGTGAGAGTGGGGCAATTTGGATACGGAGTAAGAAATGCACGTGGTTACATGCTGGCCGACTTTATAGAGCAGGAGAGCCTCTTTATGATGAACTCCTTCTGCAAAAAGTCAAACAGCGGAAGTGGATATGGTTGCATCCCAATGGCGTAACGAAGAACGAGATTGACTTCATCTTGTCGACAAGAAGACAAATATTCAATGATATCTCTGTGATCAACTCAGTAAAAACAGGAAGCGATCACCAAATGGTAAGAGGCATGTTGAATCTAAAGACCAAGCTATAGAAAGATGTCAACTGATGAACTTCGACCAGCGCTCTTCCAACTCCAAAACACCGAGAGCTTTCAGCTCGAGTTGCACAAATGCTTCGTATGCCTAGGAAACTGCGAGAATGTAGACGATTTTAATGATAGATTTGTGGAAATTGTCGAAACGGTCGGGTCTAAGATTTTTAAAACTCGCCGTTTAAACAGAAACAAAATAATCTAGGACTTCACCAGCAACCCCATGGAAGAAAGACGCAGATTGGTTTGCAGTCCTCTAAAGATGCTACTCCGTATCGGAAACTAAACAGGCAGATCTCTAAGTTCCTGACTCGCGATTTGCGACAGTATAATAAAATTAAGCACAACAAAGGCTCAAAAGTGTTCGCGAGAGATCTGTCTGTTGGACAAAGCCAACTGACCAAGCTGAAGACTGAGGACGGCAGGACCATATCGTCTAAGACTGAGTTGCTGGAAGAAGTTGAGAAGTTCTATGGACAATTGTACAAAACCACACGTCTGCCAGACAGCGATCCGGCTGAAGACCCAAGAGCAAGACTAACACGACACTATACCGAAGATATCCCGGACGTCAGCCTGTACGAGATTAGAATGGTTCTCAAACAGCTCAAGAACTACAAGGCACCGGGTGATGATGGAATTGCGGCAGAACTTCTGAAAGCAGGTGGATCATCGGTACTAAAGGTTATTTAATTCCGTTATACTCGAGGGACAAACGCCTAAGGCATGGCACAGAAGTGTGGTCATGCTTTTCTGAAAAAAGGGTGAAAACTTCCTGCTGAAAACTACACTTCTGAGCCATGTCTACAAGCTGTTTTCGAGAGTCATTATGAATCGTCTCGCACTTCACGACTTCCTGCCTTCTGAAAAAGCCAGTTTGCCCCAAAGGGCAATTTAGCGAGCTATGCTCGGAATTTCCCTACGCTATCGAATCAGAAATGAGAATACAGGAGAACCAGAGTAACCGACATAGATCACAGAATCGCTAAACTGAAGTGGCATTGGGCAGGGCACGTAGCTCGTAGAACTGATGGCCGTTGGGGCAGTAATGTTCTCGAGTGGCGACCGCGCTCCGGGAAACGTAGCGTAGGCAGGGCACTCACGCGGTGGAGCGGCGGGCCGGTCGGCGTGGGAATCCTTGGGGAGGCCTTTTTCAGCAGTGGATGTTTTGCGGCTGATATGGTGTTGATGATAATTTGCTTGTTATCACCTAACTTATTTTTATTTTAATAATTCTATACAGAAAACTTTGAGCCGCGAGAGAAAATAGGTACTTAAACATGATTCTACAAAAATAATCTCATCTTGAAAAATTAAGTTATTTATTATCGATCTAATTAACAATATTTCAATTTAATCTCCGCCCTAGTCCAACCGTGGCACCACGTATTTACACTCCTTTTTGAAAGTCGGTTGAGAAGTTTGACAATCATTGGCCTAATACAAAATACAACAAAATTATTCGCGACTCGCGAAAGTAAAGCCCGTTCGCTTAGCGTCATTCGTTTAAACAAAATGCAAGAATTAAATCTACTTTACGACAACTTACATAGGTATGACAGATACAAATCAAGTAAGTAATACACATGTGTCGGCATTTTTTGACGTCAAGGCGGCGTTCTCTGACACGCGGCGGCACGCGCCGCTGTGTCGGTGTTTACAAAGGGCGAGCGACGACGCTATCTACGTTCGAGAGTTAGTACACAAAGAAATTTCGACCTTAGGTTGCAAGAAATAACGTTTATATTAAAAAACGTAACTAAGAAAAAATATCAATTTTATTAATAATCGTTGTCATTTATTGTTTAATTTGTTTCTCATAGTATTAATAATATTTGAAGGCATAAATTAAACACTTTTGAAGTAGTTATGTATTTTGGCTTTCCAGAAAATACAAATATTTGAGATTTTACAGATCCGCAAAGGGAATCTGTTTAATTTTTAATAATTCATTAACACATATAATAAACTATTCAGAATAAATTGTTCAATCACGGTTATCTATAATTTCTGGTAAGATAAACCAAAAAAATCTGTAACTAACTGAACCTTCTCTATTAATGATAGTTCCGAATGATTAATTAGTTTAATTTTGATTTGTTTAACTAGAATACAAGCGTCATATCTTAACAGAAATACTGTTACAAAGTTATTTATTATGCTGTACTTATGAAATCAAAATGTGTTCAAATTTTAGTTTTTTTGGTTTTTTACATTGACGCGGAGCTTTAAAATGTTTAACTCTTTTTATTTTAACTATAACTAACAATACTTTATGTCCTAGAAAAAGAAAATTACAGTTATCGAATTATGTCCAGGTTTAGCTAATTTGACTGGACTATTGTCCTCGGCTATCGATAATCCTCTAAGGCGGTGCACAGCAGCCCATCCCTATTTGTCACATAATATACGAGTACATCCATTTGGGCCGGCTTTGAGTCAGGGCGGGATTTCAACGTGACGAAGCCAGTGGCCGATTTAAATTCTTGTTAATAAGTGACATTTAATAAGTAGTTAACATTGATTTGTGACATGAAATAAATTATTTTTATATGACATATAATTCGTAAATAAAAACTAGTTATTTAATATAATGCTATATAGTTAACTATTGATCACTTGCCTACGATGTTAATATAGTAACCGATGCGATATGCGCGCTCTATACCTACAGAATGTATACTCAAAGGGAGCGTCTTTCCACTGACCGGCAACGGGGACAGCACCTGCCCAATGGAAAAACGAAGCCCTGGCACCGGCACTGTCACCGGCTTGGCTGCCGGGGAAGCAAGTATGTATGAAAATAAGAATATGAAGCGTCTTTCCACTGACCGGCAACGGGGACAGCACCGGCCCAATGGAAAAACAAAGCCCTGGCACCGGCACCGTCACCGGCTTGGCTGCCGGGAAAGCAAGAATGTACGAAAATAAGAATATGATATGAAGCGTATTTCCACTGACCGGCAACGGGGACAGCACCGTCCCAATGATAAAACGAAGCCCTGGCACCGGCACCGTCACCGGCTTGGCTGCCGGGGAAGCAAGAATGTATGAAAATAAGAATATGAAGCGTCTTTCAACTGACCGGCAACGGGGACAGAACTGACCCAATGGAAAAACGAAGCCCTGGCACCGGCACCGTCGCCGGCTTGGCTGCCGGGGAAGCAAGAATGTACGAAAATAAGAATATGAAGCGTCTTTCCACTGACCGGCAACGGGGACAGACAGCACCGGCCCAATCGAAAAACGAAGCCCTGGCCCCGGCACCGTCACCGGCTTGGCTGCCGGGGAAGTAAGTATGTATGAAAATAATAATATGAATCGTCTTTCCACTGACCGGCAACGGGGACAGCACCAGCCGAATGGAAAAACGAAGCCCTGGCACCGGCACCGTCACCGGCTTCGCTGCCGGGGCAGCAAGTATGTATGAAAATAAGAATATGAAGCGTCTTTCCACTGACCGGCAACGAGGACATCACTGGCCCAATGGAAAAACGAAGCCATGGCACCGGCACCGTCACCGGCTTGGCTGCCGGGGAAGCAAGAATGTATGAAAATAAGAATATGAAGCGTCTTTGCACTGACCGGCAACGGGGACAGCACCGGCCTAATGGAAAAACGAAGCCCTGGCACCGGCACCGTCACCGGCTTGGCTGTCGGGGAAGCCAGAATGAATGAAAATAAGAATATGAAGCGTCTTTCCACTGACCGGCAACGGGGACAGCATTGGCCCAGTGGAAAAACGAACCCCTGGCTCCGGCACCGTCACCGGCTTGGCTGTCGGGAAAGACAGAATGTATGAAAATAAGAATATGAAGCGTCTTTCCACTGACCGGCAACGAGGACAGCACCAGCCCAATGGAAAAACGAAGCCCTGGCACCGGCACCGTCACCGGCTTGGCTGCCAAGGAAGCTTGAATGTATGAAAATAAGTATATAAGGCGTTTTTCCGCTGACCGGCAACGGGGACAGCACCGGCCCAATGGAAAAACGAAGCCATGGCACCGGCACCGTCACCGGCTTGGCTGCCGGGGAAGCAAGTATGTATGAAAATAAGAATATGAAGCGTCTTTCCACTGACCGGCAACGGGGACAGCACCGGCCCAATGGAAAAACGAAACCCTGATACCGGCACTGTCACTGGCTTGGCTGCCGGGGAAGCAAGAATGTATGAAAATAAGAATATGAAGCGATTTCCACTGCCCGGCAACGGGGACAGCACCGGCCCAGTGGAAAAAGAACCCCTTGCACCGGTACCGTCACCGGCTTGGCTGCTTTGGTGTACCAAGAATGTATGAAAAAAAGAATATGAAGCGTCTTTCCACTGACCGGCAACGGGGACAGCACCGGCCCAATGGAAAAACTGGAATGTATGAAAATAAGAGTATGAAACGTTTTTCCACTGACCGGCAACGGGTACAGCACTGGCCCAATAGAAAAACGAAGCCCTGGCACCGGCACCTTCACCGGCTTGGCTGCCGGGGAAGCCAGAATGTATGAAAATAAGAATATGAAGCGTCTTTGCACTGACCGGCAACGGGGACAGCACCGGCCTAATGGAAAAACGAAGCCCTGGCACCGGCACCGTCACCGGCTTTGCTGCCGGGGAAGCAAGTTTGTATGAAAATAAGAATATGAAGCGTCTTTCCACTGACCGGCAACGGGGACAGCACCAGCCGAATGGAAAAACGAAACCCTGGCACCGGCACCGTCACCGGCTTGGCTGTCGGGGAGGCCAGAATGTATGAAAATAAGAATATGAAGCGTTTTTCCACTGACCGGCAACGGGGACAGCACTGGCCCAATGGAAAAACGAAGCCCTGGCACCGGCACCGTCACCGGCTTGGCTGCCGGGGAAGCTTGAATGTATGAAAATAAGAATATGAAGCGTTTTTCCACTGACCGGCAACGGGGACAGACAGCACCGGCCTAATAGAAAAACGAAGCCCTGGCACCGGCACCGTCACCGGTTTGGCTGCCGGGGAAGCAAGTGTGTATGAAAATAATAATATAAAGCGTCTTTTCACTGACCGGCAACGGGGACGGCACCAGCGCAATGGATAAACGAAGCCCTGTCACCGGCACCGTCACCGGCTTGGCTGCCAGGGAAGCCAGAATGTATGAAAATAAGAATATGAAGCTTTTTTGCACTGACCGGCACGGGGACAGCACCGGACTAATGGAAAAACGAAGCCCTGGCACCGGTACCGTCACCGGCTTTGCTGCCGGGGAAGCAAGTATGTATGAAAATAAGAATATGAAGCGTCTTTCCACTGACCGGCAACGGGGACAGCACTGGCCCAATGGAAAAACGAACCCCTGGCTCCGGCACTGTCACCGGCTTGGCTGTCGGGGAAGCCAGAATGTATGAAAATAAGAATATGAAGCGTTTTTCCACTGACCGGCAACGGGGACAGCACTGGCCCAATGGAAAAACGAAGCCCTGGCACCGGCACCGTCACCGGCTTGGCTGCCGGGGAAGCTTGAATGTATGAAAATAAGAATATGAAGCGTTTTTCCACTGACCGGCAACGGGGACAGACAGCACCAGCCTAATAGAAAAACGAAGCCCTGGCACCGGCACCGTCACCGGTTTGGCTGCCGGGGAAGCAAGTATGTATGAAAATAATAATATAAAGCGTCTTTTCACTGACCGGCAACGGGGACAGAACCAGCCCAATGGATAAACGAAGCCCTGTCACCGGCACCGTCACCGGCTTGGCTGCCGGGGAAGCCAGAATGTATGAAAATAAGAATATGAAGCGTTTTTGCACTGACCGGCACGGGGACAGCACCGGACTAATGGAAAAACGAAGCCCTGGCACCAGTACCGTCACCGGCTTTGCTGCCGGGGAAGCAAGTATATATGAAAATAAGAATATGGAGTGTCTTTCCACTGACCGGTAACGGGGACAGCACTGGCCCAATGGAAAAACGAACCCCTGGCTCCGGCACTGTCACCGGCTTGGCTGTCGGGGAAGCCAGAATGTATGAAAATAAGAATATGAAGCGTTTTTCCACTGACCGGCAACGGGTACAGCACCAGCCCAATGGAAAAACGAAGCCCTGGCACCGGCACCGTCACCGGCTTGGCTGCCGGGGCAGCAATTATGTATGAAAATAAGAATATGAAGGGTCTTTTCACTGACCGGCAACGGGGACAGCACCAGCCCAATGGAAAAAATAAAGCCCTGGCACCGGACCGTCACCGACTTGGCTGCCGGGGAAGCTTGAATGTATGAAAACAAGAATATAAGGCGTTTTTCCACTGACCGGCAACGGGGACAGTACCGGCCCAATGGAAAAACGAAGCCCTGGCACCGGCACCGTCACCGGCTTGGCTGCCGAGGAAGCAAGTATGTATGAAAATAAGAATATGAAGCGTCTTTCCACTGAGCGGCAACGGGGACAGCACTGGCCCAATAGAAAATCGAAGCCCTGGCACCGGCACCGTCACCGGCTTGGCTGCCAGGGAAGCTAGAATGTATGAAAATAAGAATATGAAGCGTTTTTTTCTGACCGGCAACGGGGACAGCACTGGCCCAATGGAAAAACGAAGCCCTGGCACCGGCACCGTCACCGGTTTGGCTGCCGAGGAAGCCAGAATGTATGAAAATAAGAATATGAAGCGTCTTTTCACTGACCGGCAACGGGGACAGCACCAGCCCAATGGAAAAACGAAGCCCTGGCACCGGCACCATCACCGGCTTGGCTGCCGGGGAAGCTAGAATGCATGAAAATAAGAATATAAGGCGTTTTTCCACTGACCAGCAACGCGGACAGCACCATCTCAATGGAAAAACGAAGCCCTGGCACCGGCACCGTCACCGGCTTGGCTGCTGGGGAAGTAAGTATGTATGAAAATAAGAATAATAATTGTACAATAAAGCATATTTGATTAATTGATATGAAGCGTCTTTCCACTGACCGGCAACGGGGACATCACCAGCCCAATGGAAAAACGAAGCCCTGGCACCGGCACCGTCACCGGCTTGGCTGCCGGGGAAGCCAGAATGTATGAAAATAAGAATATGAAGCATTTTTGCACTGACCGGCAACGGGTACAGCACTGGCCCAATGGAAAAACGAAGCCCTGGCACCGGCACCGTCACCGGCTTGGCTGCCGAGGAAGCAGGTATGTATGAAAATAAGAATATTAAGTGTCTTTCCATTGACCGGCAACGGGACAGCACTGGACCAATGGAAAAACGAAGCCTTGGAACCGGCACCGTCACGGGCTTGGCTGTCGGGGCAGCAATTATGTATGAAAATAAGAATATGAAGGGTCTTTTCACTGACCGGCAACGGGGACAGCACCAGCCCAATGGAAAAACGAAGCCCTGGCACCGGCACTGTCACCGGCTTGGCTGCCGAGGAAGCAAGTATGTATGAAAATAAGAATATGAAGCGTCTTTCCACTGACCGACAACAGGGACAGCACTGGCCCAATGGAAAATCGAAGCCCTGTCACTGGCACCGTCACCAGCTTGGCTGCCAGGGAAGCCAGAATGTATGAAATTAAGAATATGAAGCGTTTTCTTCTGACCGGCAACGGGGACAGCACCGGCCCAATGGAAAAACGAAGCCCTGACACCGGCACCGTCACTGGCTTGGCTGCCGGGGAAGCAAGAATGTACGAAAATAAGAATATGAAGCGTCTTTCCACTGACCGGCAACAGGGACAGTACTGGCCCAGTGGAAAAAAGAAGCCCTGGCACCGGCACCGTCACCGGCTTGGCTGCTTTGGTGTACCAAGAATGTATGAAAATAAGAATATGAAGCGTCTTTCCACTGACCGGCAACGGGGACAGCACCGGCCCAATGGAAAAACGAAGCCCTGGCACCGGCACCGTCACCGGCTTGGCTGCCGGGGAAGCCAGAATGTATGAAAATAAGAATATGAAGCGTTTTTCCACTGACCGGCAACGGGGACAGCACTGGCCCAATGGAAAAACGAAGCCCTGGCACCGGCACCGTCACCGGCTTGGCTGCCGGGGAAGCAAGTATGTATGAAAATAAGAATATGAAGCGTCTTTCCACTGACCTGTAACGGGGACAGCACCAGCCCCGTTGGAAAAACGAAGCCCTGGCACCGGCACCGTCACCGGCTTGGCTGCCGAGGAAGCTAGAATGTATGAAAATAAGAATATAAGGCGTTTTTCCACTGACCGGCAACGGGGACAGCACCGGCCCAATGGAAAAACGAAGCCCTGGCACCGGCACCGTCACCGGCTTGGCTGCCGGGGAAGCAAGTATGTATGAAAATAAGAATATGAAGCGTCTTTCCACTGACCGGCAACGGGGACAACACTGGCCCAATGGAAAAACGAAGCCCTGGCACCGGCACCGTCACCGGCTTGGCTGCCGAGGAAGCTAGAATGTATGAAAATAAGAATATAAGGCGTTTTTCCACTGACCGGCAACGGGGACAGCACCGGCCCAATGGAAAAACGAAGCCCTGGCACCGGCACCGTCACCGGCTTGGCTGCCGGGGAAGCAAGTATGTATGAAAATAAGAATATGAAGCGTCTTTCCACTGACCGGCAACGGGGACAACACTGGCCCAATGGAAAAACGAAGCCCTGGCACCGGCACCGTCACCGGCTTGGCAGCCGGGGAAGCAAGAATGTATGAAAATAAAAAAAGCGTCTTTCCACTGACGCCGGTCTGCACGGTATCATAAATTTTTTGCTTCCCAGGCAGCCGTGCCGGTGCCATGCCGTGCCGGCTAGTGGAAACACAGCCATTAAATGGATTGATTAAAGATACAGCTTTCTGCGAAAATATTCAGGACGATTTCCCCCGACCGGCGCTCACGGAATATTAAACTGAGTTCGTAAAGCAATTAATTGTTATTGAGACCTACTTACTGGCACAAAGTTTGAAACGTCTGAGTTATCTAATCTTTTAAGGGTTTTCTAATCAAACTAGGCACCGTTATAGTTTCGCCAAACAGTATTACAACTATGAGATGAAATTTGGCATGGTTATAACAGATGTATATCAGCTACGAAGTTATGAAATTAAATCTGTAAAGAAGTTTTTAGAGTTTTTTTATTTTTTCTTATTTCACAATTGGTAAGCCCTTGTCATCATCTCACCTGATATAGATGACGATGATGTCAAAGATGGAAACAGTCTAACCTAGATTCTCCATCGCAGTGGGGAACTTTACTGGCTGTCTTATATCTTCAAGCCGGAACACATTAATGCTGTTAGCATTGTATGGTACCAAGACTTACATAAGATGGTAGTAACTTGCCAGCCGGGCTTAGAAAATGCACTTCCACTAACCAAACCAAGTCTTACGAAGTTAGACTCCGCCAGGAAACGAACCCGCAACCTCATGATGTGAAGCTGATGGACTTAACTAAAACGCCACGAAGGTGGTTAAATAGGTCTTTTAAAACTTTTGCGGGACTGCAAATATATTTTTTTCGATAATTTTTTTTTACTAAATATTACGCATTCTGTGGTGAAGCTATAGAGAAGCACGGTGAAGCTCTGGCCGTGTCTCTTGATATCTTCGAGGCATTTGATAGGGAAAGGGCATTGGAGCGAGCTATGCTCGGAATTTCCTTACGCGATCGAATCAGAAATGAGGAGATCCGCAGGAGAACCAAAATAACCGACAGCCCCATAGCTCACAGAATCGCTAAACTGAAGTGGTAGGAGGGCAGGGCACGTATCTCGTAGAACAGATGGCCGTTGGGGTAGTAAAGTTCTCGAGTGGCGACCGCGCACCGGAAATGTAGCGAAGGCAGGCCTCCCATGCAGTGGACCGACGACTACTGGTTTGTGCAACTAGATATCTAAATTCCTAAGGGAACTTTTCAACCGAGTGGTTGTCGAAGGCTGTTCGTCTGACCTATTGGTTATTGATGCAGGGGTACCTCAGGGCTCAGTTCTCTACGAAACTTTGTTTCTGCTGCATATTTGGGTATGCAGACGACAGCTCGGTTGCGGAGAGATACTTGTCTAGTGCTCGAGGTGGGGGTCCGGATATAATATCCCAGAGAGAGGCCATGATTGAGCGCTTGAACCTAACACTCAAGGCAGTCTGTGACTGGGGTGATGCCAATTTTGTTAGGTTAATTAAAACGCAGACGTGTCTATTCAATGCGAAAAGGAGTCCTTTTACCCTAACTCCTACTTTCCGAGATGAATTTATCCAGATCTCCGACCAACTTGAGCTACTTGTCATAGACTTAACATCTGATCTGAGTTTCGGGAGATACATTGAATCCAAGGCAAAAACGGCTGCCAAAAACTTCACAACAGCGCAGCTTCTAATGTTATACCAAAGAATACTAAGTTATACCAAGCTCAAGTTCGGTCATGTATGGAGTACGCTCTCACTTATGGGACGGATCGGCTTGTTACCAGCTAGACGCCTTGGATTCTATCGTCCTACGTGCTAGGAGACTCATTGGCGACGAGGAACTTGTATCAAACAGGCTCTAAAGCCTCAAGCATCTCCGCACAGTCGCCTTTATATCAGTGTTTTACAGGATTCATTTCGGAGAGTGTACCCTGGAGCTTTACGACGTCATTCGCCCCTCTCCATTTCGGCATCGGATGACCAGGCACAGAGGGCGATTCCACCCCTTTATCGTTAAAGTTCCACCTTTAAGCACGAAGCGTTTTATTTCTTCATTAACTATGCAAACGGTCAAGGAGTGGAATTCCCTGTCGGCGTCTGTATTCCCCGATTCGTATAATTTAGGAATCTTCAAGACGAAAGTGAATAGGTACTATTTGAGCTTGCATGTTACATCCTCGGCTGCATCTGCACTTACCATCAAGTGAGATGCAGCCAAACGGAAACTAACTAAAAAAAACTCGAAAAATGCTTCTCGAACTTCTTGGCTGTTTAGTCATTGTTGTGTCGACCAAAGTCCTATTTAAAGGACTTTTAATAATGACGGGTTAAGGCCTAGTTCTAGGTCGTGGGTTGGATCTACTGACTGCTGCAATTTGTTCCTCCAGTCGAAATAAATACCTACTTACTGCATTTTAGTCCTTCAAATAGGACCATGACCCTTACGAGGTAGTCTATAATTTACAACATAATATTGTATTACTTCTAGACAACCGCCTCCGTAGCCCAGAGGCAAAGTTCACTGGCTTTACACAGGAGGTCGCGGGTTCGATTCCCGGCGGGGTCAATTGTAAGACTCGGTTTGGTTGGTGGTAGGGCATTTTCTAAGCCCGCCTGGCTAGCTACCACCATCTTATCTAAGTCCTGCCGCCAAACATCAGTGTTAACAACATATAAATGTTGATATCATTGGTGTGTTCCGGCATGGAGATAAGATAGCCAGTTCCCCATTGCGTTGGGGAATCTTGGTAAGCCCGCTTCCATCTTCGGCAACATCGTCACTTACCACCAGGTGAGATGTTGTCAAGGGTTTACCAATTGTAAATAATAAAAAAAAAAGACTGGAATGAAATAATATACAGGGTGTTAATCTAAAAGTGCGTAATATTCACAGATATAATACTAAATCGTGTTACCATCAAATGTTGACTATACATAATTTCAGGTTATTTAAAAAACGAAAAAAGAAACAACAAGTATGTTTTAGAGTGTGAATGGGAATAAACCATTTTCTTTCGCGCTTGATTTCGGACGGAATGAGAATACACCTAAAGCAACCGAGGTCACCGAGGTCGGGTGTCTACGAGTATTGGCAAGTGTAGCAGCTGCTTGGCGGGCTTAGGACCGACAAAATAACCAATTTCTTTATTAGTTACCTAGTTCTGAACAAAAACAACAAAAACGCGAGAAATAAACGTGGTTATTACGTACTTACTAAGAAACGATTGAGGCATTAGGCGATAGTCTCTCTCTGAGATTTTGAGTCGCACACGCAGCAAGCATCACTCGTTTGGTCCTCCACAGCTTGCCCAAAGCTGTTACCACTTATTGCATAAAGACGCACCATTGCACATAAGTCCACATTGGAATAATTGTAAAGTCGCACCATTTCACATTGGAATAATTGTCCATCTTGACACGAAACGTTGGTGCAGCGAGCGGGAGCGCTAGACAAAGGTCGCGGGTGCACTGACTGATAGATATGATAACTTGCGAATGCGCCGCGGCTCATCAAAGAATGTCAAAGAGCCGCGCCGGCGCGCGCCGCCCCGCTGGCGGAACCTGTGTCCTTTGGCGGCACCGCGCGCCGCCGCGCCGGCCGCGGCCGGCGTAGCCGCATAGCATCGCATAGTGACGTGCATGATATTTCGATAATAAGAGTTGTGTGCATATGGTGTCGGTAAAAAAAAATAAAAGATATTTTTTGGTAAAAATGTTAGGTCGTTATTTTATAATTTTATTGGATTCAGAATCATCAGTATACCTACTTCCGAGAATTTGACGCACTTTTAGATTAACACCCTGTATATTATAAATTTTAGATGACGTGAGATTACTTTTTTTATTTTTTTATTCAAAATTAATGAGCCCTTGACATCATCTCACCTGATGGCAAGTGACCATGACGCCGAAGATGAAAGCGGGCTTACCCAGATAGATTTCCCAACGCAATGGGGAACTGGCTATCTTATCTTCAAGCAAGAACACATCAACGCTGTTATGTTTGGCACCAAGACATACATGGTGTAACATTTTTTTACAACTAACCCGACTTTGTTTTATATATCGCACTCTTAACCGAATGACTAAACAAACTGATTTGTTTTTTTTGCACTATGAGTGAATTCACGAGGGTAGGATTATACACTGCACCTTTACGTAAGCCCTGTATAAAGTCTTGCCATCAAACATCAATGTTAACAGCATTGATGTATTCTTGCTTAAGGATAAGATAGCCAGTTCCCCATTGCGTTGGGAAATCTATATGGGTAAGCCCGCTTTCATCTTCGGCATCATCGTCACTTACCATCAGGTGAGATGATGTCAAGGGCTCATTAATTGTGAATCATCATATCAGCCGAAGGACGTCCACTGCTGGACATAGGCCTCCCCCAAGGATTTCCATGACAAAAATTAATTGTGAATAAAAAAATAAAAATAAGGAATCTCACGTCGTCTAAAATATTTATATAAGGTACTTTTTTACTTAATTCCAAAGTCTACAATTAATACAATATTATGTTGTAAATGATAGACTACCTCGTAAGGCTCAAGGTCCTATTTAAAGGACCAAAATGCAGTAAGTAGGTAGTTATTTAGACTGGAGGACCAAATGGCAGTAGTCATGTAGATCCAGCCCACGACCTTAAACTAGGCCTTAATCCGTTAATTACTAAAAGTCCTATAAATAGGACCTTGGTCGACACGAAAATGACCAAAACAGCCAAGAAGTTCGATACGCATATTTCGAGTTTTTTTTAATCCACAATTATTGGCTATCGAGCCCTTGCCATTATCTTACTTGATGGTAAATGACAATGATGCTACAGATTGAAGCGAGCTTATCAAGATTCCCCAACGCAATAGGGTAATGGCTATCTTATCTTCAAATCGGAACACATCAATGCTGTTAAAATTAATGTTGGGCGGCTTAGATAAGTTGGTGGTAACTAGCCAAACGAGCTTAGAAAATGCTCTTCCACTAACCAAACCAAGTCTTAAAGATATACCCCGCCGGGAATCGAATCCGCGACCTCCTGACGTGAAGCAAAAGACGGAAGCGATTAAATATAAGTTACTGAATATAGATCACACTAAATAATCGAAAGTCCGAAAATATTACAGCACCTACTTACATCGATATTTGATTCATTGCAGCATGCTCAACAGTCATTGTAAGTCAGACAGCGGCATCTGATTAACTTCCTCAGCTGTTTGCCTAATTAAAGGGACATCCACGTCCCAACTTAAGCAACAAAGTGACAGTTTTCCAATACACTATCACCTCTCACAAACACATTTAAAATGTACCACGGGCCCATGGTGGCACGAGGATCGCCCTTTTCCGCATTCTAACCATGTCACGTATTAATGCTAGTATATAAACCAAGCCTTGACAGATCCTGGCACACATTGTGGTACCAAACCTGACGGCAGCAACTCGCCTGGCCGTCAAAATTAAAAATGGTGTTGTGTAAAATGTCCAAAACAATAGTGCTCCTTAGTTTAATAGCTGTAACCAGTGCCGAATACAGCGCGTCGAGATTAGTCAAAAACATTTACAAGGAATGCCTGAGTCAATATTCGGTGGAGTGTGTGAAACCCAGAGCCTTGCAGTGGCTATCGAGTGTAGCGGATAACGACGAGATCAAGATCACCGAGGATTTGACTATTGTGAAGACGGCTGTTGTCGAAGATGATTCGTCAGTCGACCCTCGATTGGCGAAGGATCCTGCTTACGAGATCTTTGACAAAGTTGACCGTTTCCTTCAGAGTCACACTCTCAGAGTGACGGTCCCAGAGGAGTTAACGAACAGCGCTGCCTCAGAATATGTTCCGAGGTCTCTGCTGACTGACCTGCCTTCTGAGCTGAACATGCTTCTGGACGGCGATGAAGATTCCGAGGTCTTTGAGGGAAGGAAGAAGAAGAAGATCAGGCTGCCCAAGCCTCTGAGGATTAAAAGCAGTATGTTATACTGCATTCAAAATAAACTGAGCTAATTCCACTTAAGGCGGTGACTGCTGCCCATACTGATTGCGGTCAATAATCATAATCAATTAGACAAGGACAGGTAAAAGCATAAAGACCCGGTCTTTTTGCAAATAATTGAAAACGCTGACAATGTTGAAAAATCGACATCGATCCCTATAACCAAAGATATTCGATTTTAGGGGAGCGAAATATTTTTAACTCTATGGCTACAACTAACCACAATTATGGTATTTCTTTTTGTTATTGTTCATTTTATAAAAAGTACGTATAACCGATTTTGATAAAATTTATAAGGTAAGATTTATAATTTATTCATAAAATTTAATTTAATTTAGTTACATTTCAAATTTAATTTTGATTCTTTTAAAATACGAAAATTAATAATAAGTTAATAAGCTATCAATTAAACAATAAGAATAATTAAAATCGGTTTACAACCGGCGAAGAAATCGCGTAACATTCACACAAAATACACCTTTTTTTGGGCAGGCGGGTAAAAAAACATAGGTACAGTCGAATCGAGAACCACTTATTTTTTTAAAGTCGGTTAAAAATAATGATCATTGTATCTCAAGAACATATAATTTTAACGCGATAATCGACCACAAATTTACACCCCCTCATATAATTAACACTAGTTTTACAAAATAAAGTACAACAAATAACCTTTCTTTCTTCAGTCCGGCAAAAACCAAGTGGAATCAGCTCAGCTATCAGCTTATCTTGAATTCAGTGTACCTTTCTAAATACTTGATCATATCCAGTGAATTTGTGTCTTGAATTTCTAATTTCCATGGTGACTTCTCTTTCAGAACACGGGCTCATCAAGAAAGTGCTCCTGCCTTTCCTGTTAGGTCTTAAGTTCAAGGCCTCTGTCCTGGTGCCCTTGGCTCTGGCTCTCATCGCCCTTAAGACCTGGAAGGCTCTTACTCTTGGTCTCATCTCTCTAGTGCTGTCTGGTAAGAAAACTTTGCCTAGTCATCATGTAGATAATTTAATGATCGAATGACTTTTTTAATTGAAATTAATAATTATTTGAATTAATTAAAAATCTGACTGCATAATAACTTAACCCCTCTTTTTTGGCTAATCGGGTAAAATGTATCCTATGTCACTCACGGGATCAAGACGAATCTAACGACACCTCGCACTCCAAAATCCATCAAGCCGTTCGTGCCAAAGAAATATACATACGTACATACATACAAACACTCGAAAAACAGAAACCTCCTTCGGGTAAAAAAAAACTACAAAGGATTGAATGAAACTTCGTACGTGTGTATTTCGGATATGACCAGCAGATAAAATAATCCTTTTTTTTCAGGTGCAATGGTCATCTTCAAATTCACCAAGCCCAAGGTTGTGAACTACGAAGTGATCCACTATCCTCAGCACCATGTTGAACACCACGTAGACCACCATGCGCCAGCTTGGGACACCCATGGGCCATACCAGGCCAGGTCCTACGAAGATGCCCATGACATAGCGTACTCTGGCCAGCAGATATGAGCACCAACCAAAAAGCTTTAAATAAGACGAACCTCTGACTAATTTATTTATTTATTTTAACTATTTATTTGTAAATAAAACGAGTAGGAAATAAAATTATTATTTATTATTATTATATCAGCTCATACACGTCCCCACCGAGGGGCTCGAGCCTACCCTGAATCAGGGCGATTAGGCCTTAGTCGACCACGCGGGCCCAGTGCGGGTTGGTCGACTTCACACACAACCTTCGAGTTTCTTCGCAGGCGTGTGCAGGTTTCCTCACGATGTTTTCCTTCACCGTTAAAGCAATCGGTAAGTATATGTAAAAAGCGTCGGTGAAATAAGATAATCCAATTTAAATGATGTTGTTTAATTGAACAATCCTGACTTGAAGTGTGAGTGTTGTGGCTTAACTTTGTAAAATCAGTAGATATTCACCGCATAAATAGCCCTCTGAGGGACAAGTCCACCTTTGTGCCCTTTGTACATGTATATATTATTTTTAATTGTTATCTTAACTCTAAAAGTATATGTTTTGTACAAGAAAGAGTAAACAAAGGAATTGTGCCGTACAGATTGATGTGAGGGTACTGTCTATATTATCTCAGAAGGGCAGTGCAGTAATAAAATACTTATTAAATTCACGTTGATTTATTGACACACTTTACTATAGAAATTGCGTAACGGGCTACGTGTGAGCTAACGAGTCAAGTGACTGGAGACGACTGGAGGGGTCGGGCGCGTCGCTACCGGCGGGCACATAATTGCACGGTCAGCGGGATCGCACCTGTGTACCTACATAAATCCCCTTTTAAAAAAAAAAAATTTTTTTCAAAATTTTACAAAATTGTATCAACCTGTATATCAAAACTTAACTCTAGTCGCATAAAGGTACATAAGACTAAACAATCCTTACTCAGTGCCGGTGTAACTGCCGGGCTAAATGTAATTTGATACGCGCTGACATTCCGAGAAACGATAACAAACTCGGGCGCTGCTTGAATTAAACATTTACAATTACAAGTTCTAAGTTTGAATTATTACATTATTTGATCGACTATACACCAGTTAGTTTACCAAATTACTTTTAAACATGGTTTTTGAATTACAATTAAAAATACCTTAAAACAGGGTTACTTAACACGGAATTACCAACAGTATGCAAACTGAAAGGTAGATTAATATCGGAAAAAAAATCATTTTTATAAACTCAAAATACAATAGTATTACAAAAGGTAAATTTGATTAATATCACTGTAAAAAAAATAAAAATGTGTCAACAAAAAACATTGTACCTTAACATACGTCTTATAATACTTATCTACGTACTGTAGGTATGCGCAAAATAGGTTATTACTCACTACACTTTTTATATCTTATTATTCAACACTAATATATTGTGGTCGTGGGAGTTTGTTGTGGCTGCTGTGGTATGGATTGTACCCTAACAACGGGAGATAATCCAATAACTATCGCTTCCTTGCGAAGCCAACTTCTCATTTTTCTTCTGCACTGGTTTTGTATTACGTACAGCAACATTGCTGCTAAAAACACGACGATCACTATCAATATTGTGCCATAATTGTTTATCTTGTTTTCAAAATTACTTGTAGAAACACTTGCTTGCGCATTTAAGTTATGCTCTTGGACCTTACTTTGTCCGTAGCCCATATTGCTTTTTAATTAAAACTTTAATAAAATTATACGAAATATTAGCACAACCTTGCTGGTTGCCAAAAATATAAATGAATGAGACTTCATTTCCCAAAATATGCTTTAAATAACGAACAACTGCAAAATAGACATTATTATTTCGACACTATTTTTCGCATACATACTCTGCTAATACAAACATGTTACACATAAGTACTTGATTTAATAGCTAGCTTAGCGACCTTAAGTGGGTCAACAGTATGCAACATACAAATCAAAGTACAATACACATCGATACGGTGAATAAAATATTAGGGCACATACCATGTGTGCTTAACATACTAAAGTACTTATTTGTTAAAAACAATACTACACGGTGAAAAACATTATTAGACATTATTTATGCAAAGCGAACTGGTCCTTTTATTTTGCGACCACTCCTAGTTTTGTAAACTGTAGGCTTTGTTACTTCTACGCTTAACTCTTTTTCTGGTTGTCGGGAAACACTGGATGAGGTCTCATTACTTTCAGATTCATGTAACAAATATGCTGGTTTTAATCTGTTCAGCGAAATATTACTGGTGCGATCTGGCAACTGAATTTTGAATACCTTTTTAGCCCTACTCACGACGCGGAAAGGGCCATCGTAAGGGGGTTTGAGGGGTCTGCGCACTGTATCATCCCTAACAAAAACATGGCTACACTTCTGTAAATCTGGATGTACGAAAAATGATCGCGAATTATTCTTTGACCTAGTTTCCGGCTTTAGCTTGCCTAAATACTCTCTAATCTTGCCTGCTACACTGGAATCGTCACTTTTTTCTTTACGTGTGACATCATAAAAATCTCCGGGCAATCTTAACGTTTTACCAAAAGTCATCTCGGCTGCGCTGACGCTATTATCGCTTCTCAGTGTGGCACGAAGACCTAACATAACGGTAGGTAACTCCTCTACCCAAGACTTACTGTCATTTAATTTTGCCTTAAGGGCGGATTTCAATGAACGGTGCCAACGCTCTACCATTCCATTACTTTGGGGATGGTAAGGGGTAGTTTTATTTTTCTGTATACCCATACATTTCATTAACTCACTAAACAAATTACTTTCAAATTGTCTTCCTTGGTCAGACGTGAGCTTTATAGGGGAGCCATCCCTCGCTCCCTATCCATCCCTCGTAAATTGTTTTTGCTACGCATTCCGCTGTAATTTCCTTAACAGGGAAAGCTTCTGGCCAATGGGTTTTCCTATCTATTATGGTAACACAGTTTATTTCAATTTTACATTCTTCAAAAGCTTCAATGGTTTTCTCTGTCCAGTTAATTTTGGTTTTGTCATTCTTTTTGGCATTATGTAAAAATTTATTTAATTCCATTTGAGATGTTACGGCGTTAGGTATGTACGAGCGGTAAAAATTGACCATACCTAGGAAGCGACGGAGTCCTTGAACTGTTTCGGGACGTGGAAACTCCACGATGGTCTTGACCTTGTCTTCCAACGGCCGAGTTCCTGCTTCCGAGACTTCGTGACCTAAAAATTCTAATTTTGACTTACCGAAACTGCACTTTGCGATGTTTATGGTGATGCCAAACTCGTTAAGTCTTAAGAAGGCTGTCTCCAGGTGTTCCTTGTGCTCTTCCTCTGTGCTGCTGGCTATTAAAATATCATCTAAATAACAGAAAATGAAATTAAGTCCTTGGAGCACTGTCACGGAGTGCCTTTCCTTAATAATTATTTTATAAACCAATTTTCTATACTAACAAAATGGATTTAAGTTAAAGGTTATGATTCTGCGTTTAAAGGATTGTTTCGTTTCCAGTGTGGATTATCTGAATGAATGAATGAATGATTTTTTTATTGTATTGCTTAAGTACACAAATATAAATAAAAAGAGAAGAGTAGATAAACAAAAAAAAACAATTATAAAAAGAGAAGAGTAGATAAACATAAAAAAACAAATATTTTTTTTACCTATAAATACCTAATACTAACATCAAAGGAGTATTTTTTTAAAGAAAAAGGGAAACACAAAAGCAATACAAAAGGCAATAAAGCTCAGCGTAATTTTTACCCTAAGGCAAAACGCTGTTATTCTGCTATTGCCCGGACCGAGTTGCGAGAGATGTTGCTAAAAAAAATATATATTATGTATGTGTGCATAGTGTGAGTGATGTGTGTGTGTGTGTGTGAGCGTGTGAGCATATGCGTGGACTAATGTGACATGATTTTTAATAGTAAGTATGGATGTGATACGAGTGAGTGTGATACCTATGAAGATAAAGAGATACATAGAAGAATAATTCAATAGAAGAAGAAAGGAAGAAGGAAAGAAAATAGATTCCGTTACGCAACAAGGTTACATTGTGTTTGCAATAGCCACTCTTTCATATTTCTTTTAAATGCGAACTTTGACGGTAAATCACGAAAAGGCGGAGGAGTATTGTTCCAGCATTTTGTTGCTGCGTAACGGAAACTACCCTCAAATGCAACAGTTTTATGTTTAATAATTATCAAGGGGCAGCGCGTGGATCTGGTGTCATATTTATTGTGAAAGGAAGAAAAAGATAATTTTGAAAACAAGTAATCCGGACTTTTGAATTTGAAGACATCAAACATGAGTGAGGCCAAATGAAGCTGCCTACGAGATTTCATATTTAACATGGACGCATTATTAATGTAGGGTGAAATATGACTCCGAGGAGGTATATTGAAACAAAATCTACAACAGGCATTCTGGACCCTCTGAATTAATCGCTGGGTTCTAGTTAGAAGCCGTGGTCCCCACAATATGTCTCCGTAATTTAGTCTCGATAAAACTAAAGACTCACAAAGAGTAATGCGTGCATTTTCTGTTAGCAAACTGCGTATCTTGTAAAGGACTTTAAGACGATAAAAACAGTTACTGATCAGCTTTGCAATATGACTTTCGAATCTCAGTGAACCGTCAAAAATTATGCCTAAATTTTTAGCCTGTTCCACATGTTGAACGCTTTCACAAAGGATATTAATAGTCGGATTACAGTTCAAAATTTTGTCAATTTGCTTTTTAGATCCAAGTACCATTAATTGCGATTTGGTAGGATTAAGCAGCAGTGCATTCCTACATGACCAATCAGAGATCCGCTCGAGATCCTCGTTAATTTTAGTGACGGCTTCATATACGTTATTTGGATCCACAGACGCATACAATTGTACATCGTCAGCATAACAATGGTATTGGCAGTTCTTGATTGACCTAACAAGATCGGCACTATAAATGATATAAAGAAGCGGGCCCAAAATTGAACCTTGAGGCACACCTCGTGTCAGAGGCTTAGGATCAGAAGATACATATGTACCGTCGTTATTTGGCACTTTAACTCTTTGAAATCTAGAACTTAGGTAGCTGATGAACCATTGTAATGCATTCTGATCCAGACCATAGTAAGATAGCTTAGAAATTAAAAGAGATATATTAAGACTGTCAAACGCTCGTGAATAATCCAGTAGCGTTAAAATTGTGCCAAAACCCTTATCCTGCTCGACTAGAATATTATCCGTAACATCTAATAGTGCTGTCACAGTACCTCGACCTTTACGAAAACCAGATTGAAGATTGGGTAGGATATTATTTTCATCAACATACTTATTTAACTGTATATTTACAGACTTCTCCAAAAGTTTAGACAGAAAAGGCAAGATGCTGATCGGTCTTAAATCTTTAACAGACAAAGGATTTACTACTTTTGGCAAGGGTGTGACCACAGCTATCTTCCACTGCCGGGGTACAACTCCAGAGTGAAGTGACTTATTGATCAAAGAAGTTATTATAGGGAGAGTTCGAGGCAACGTCAGTAAGATCATATCCTTACTTATCTCATCAGCACCAGTGGCATTTGATTTGATAGGCATAATGTATTTATAAATATCGTTCTCAGTGATAGGTTTAAATTGAAAATTGCAATTCAATAATCGATTGTCGTTAAAAAAGGCTATTTCATTTAAGGGAACATCATTAGATCCAGGTAAATTTAAAAAAGAGTCATTTATTAAGGCCGGGTCATTTAAAAAATCAGGGAGACTATGATTTTTAGTCGGGTCCAACAAAATTTTATCCTTTATATTTTTCCAGAATTGTTTGCTATTAGTGGACTGACAATTCACAAGTTGATTAAAATAGGCACGCTTTTCATTATAAATACTAGAAACTACTAATTTTTTGAAGTCCTTGTAGTACTTTTTGTCCTTTTCTAGTTTTGATTTACGATAAGTTTCATGAGCTTGGTCACGTAAGTTAATCATCAACTTAACCGTGTCAGTTATCCACGGGAGTGAGCAATTGTTACGTACATACTTTTAAAAGGTGCATGTCTATTAAATAGGGAAATAATAAGAAAGTTGAACCTATCAACCATGCAATCTACATCCGAAAGTTCTAATACAGATTCCCAATCAATGGAATCTAGGTCAGCATTAAAACAGGGGAGATTAATATTTGTAATAGGGCGGTAAACAATAGTTCTAGGTTGTGGTTTAATCTTCTTTAAACATAAATTAACGTTAATCATTGAGTGTCCGAGTGAGCCAGTTATATTCGAGACCAATACGTCTCGTACAGGAGCATTGGTGCACACTAAATCAATTAAAGTTTCCGTCCCCGTTGAAAAATGGGTAGGCTGAGAAACGACTTGCTGTAAGTCCATATATTTTAAAAATTGATTCATTTTAGTAGTCATAGAATTGGAGGTATCTAGCATATTTACATTAAAGTCTCCCAATACAATTACATAATCATGGTCCGAAAAAAAACAAATAGTCTCAGTCAATGCGTCGAGGAAAGTATCAACATCTATCCAATTGGGCCTGTAAGCGGTGCCTACCACAACCTTCAAACTATTAACACGCGTAGATAGCCACATCTGCTCTATCGTAGAATTATCTGGGTGTTTAAGATAGCGTACACGAATATCGCGATTGACGTAAAACGCAACGCCACCGCCGCGGCCGCGGCGCATGTGCAGCGGGCGCGGGGTCACGCGCAGCCGGTAGCCGGGCGCGGCGGGCGCGCACGCCTCCTGTCCCGCCGGCAGCCACGACTCGTTTATCGCAACGATGTCCGCCTTAAACCGATCCATAGCAATAAGAAAATCATCATGCCCTGTGTTCAGTGAGCCTGCATTAAAAAGACCTAGCTTCAAAAATTTTGTGTTAGGAGCCATTTAGACAATTGGAAAAAAAAAATACATCTACTCTCAAAAAATCAAAGTAAGACACTGAGATTATGCAGGCCATATTAAAAATAATCAAATAAGTTTTTTTTGTGTATATAATAGGAATTCGTGACTGACTGACTGACTCACTGACTGACTGACCTATCAAAGCACAGTTTAAACCACTAGATGGATCGGGTTGAAATTTGGTGTACGGACAGAAATCATCATCATTAGGCATCCACTAAGAAGGGATTTTGGGAAATTACCACGTGAATGGCAAAAAACGCGATCTGCGCGGGCGAAACCACGGGCAAGAGCTAGTTTAAAATAAGTATGTTTTGTTATTGTGTAGTTTGTGATTGTGTAATAATGAGTGTTACTTGTGGGAAGCAGTGTGACAGTGCATTCGGTCGCGACGGTATAGCATAACACTATATTAGTACAAATAATGTTTAAACCGACTAAATTAGCATGTTGCTTATAGGGTATACAGATATTACAATATTTACAATAAACGTAAGCACAACAAGTTGAAAAAGTTAAGCAACTAACACATAATATTATATCTATGCATACTCGTATAGATAGGAATATACACAATTTATAGATTAGTGACAACATTGTGATGAAAATTTTATTTAAGTATTTTAGTGAAAAAATAAAGCGTAGAAGCGCACACCTACGTAACACTTTTTTAATAATAACACTAACACTTATAAAGTTACTAACGCTCTTTATTTTAGGATTGTTACTTTTACTTGTTGGGTGCGGAGGTGCCAACGGCGCCGCTTCCAAAAACCCGGGCGAGGTCCGCCTCCGTACGTATGCGATGTCGCGGTGTATCTACACCTTGGTTCTGGCGCAGGTAGATTTTCCCATCCCTTGTCCATACATAGCGCCAGTTGGCAGCGGCAGCGGTCTCCCTGGCACGACGAAACAGCTGTTTATTGGTGCGAGTCAGCCTCGTAGAATTTGCGGGAATTTGCGTAGAATTTGCGGGGCGGCCCTGGCAGGCCAGCGTCCTCCGTGGTGGCGCCGCGACGCACGCGCGCCGCCTGAAGCAGCTGGTCGCGAACCACGCGCCTGGCCAGCCTTACTATGATGAGGCGCGGGCGCGGCGTTGGCGCCGTCTCAGCTGAATCCGGTGCACGGCCGACTCGTGTCACACTGACGATGTCCTGCTCAGTCAACGCAACACCCAGCTTTTGGCCCAGTGTAGTGACTACATGCTGGACGCTCTCTCCCTTCCGCTCCGGGACGCAAGAAAACTCCACATCGTTTAGTAGCAGTTCTTGATCACGCTCGTTGAGCTCAGCCTTAAGCTGAACTATGGTGTCTTTGAGCCCCTCGGGCTCCATGGAGATTTTATTGTCCATACGTTGTTCTATAGCGTCCATACGAAGAGACAAAGAGCTCATAAGCATATCGCAACTATCCATTCTTTTTGTCATATTTGATACAGCAGAACTAAAATCCAGCATTTGCAGCCACATAGCTCGCATCTCCTCACGAAACAGGCGCATTTCCACAACTAAGGCCTGGACATCCCGTGACTCGTTTAAAATGAGCGACTCGCCTCCAAGTGCTGTGTTTAAGGTATCAGCTTTTCCAGGTCCGTTAGCGTCTGCATCTGGATTAACACTTTTTTCAGAGACTACTATTTTAGTAGGTATAAACAGTGTCTCGGTCGGGGTGCGTGACCCGCCTCTTGGCGCTGTGTTCACGTTGTCGAATGCGCCAGGCATAGTCTTATCCTTATTGCATGATCCTTCAGCTGGTTTCACGTGCACATTCTGAGTCTGCGGCGTACCCTGCGGGGGTTGCGCAGGTGTATTGTCATTTTTAGGTACTTGTATTACGCATTCGGGGCAGAGCCAAGACCGAGCCAGATCATAACCATTTTCTCTGTACTCGGCAGAAGTCATATTTAGGCATTGGTGATGGTAACATTTTTTACAAGTCGCGCAAATCAGGCGGTGCTCAACGTCTACTTTGCTAATGCATCCAGCACAATAGGCATTCATTTTGTGTAGGTAGGTAGGTATTCACTCACCTGGCTCAGTCAATCAATCAACTTGTATATAGTACGCGCCCAGAAGGTCACAAGCGCCGTGCAAAACGTACGACTTACGCGTTTTACACAACGAGTTTCAGAATCACAAAAATTATGATGAATAATAAAGTTTTTAATATTGAATATTATATTACACCACGCACAAATGTTTCTCAAAGATGAAGTATAAATTTTAACTGTGGCTTTTCACTCAAACACACTTTAAAACCCTTTATCTGTGGTAATGCAACAACGTTTTTTTTGTTTAGGATGGTAAGCGTAAAAATTACCCCAATAAGTCAGGCAGTAACAGGTATTTCTGAAGGCTGAAAGATTATTATCAAAAAGTTTTATAGTTCTTTGGCGGGAAAGTCGTGAAAATCAGTCTCTGTATTAGCAGTGTACCTCTAACATCGTCTTGCAGGTTTAAATCATTCCATGGGTCTAATACCTTTGTTTTGATAACTTCAGGGGAAAGCAAGTAGGTATTTGAATTGGGTAAAATTTAATTATTTTCTTGAAACCCTAATTAGAGAGGATTTTGCATGATTCGGCAGTATGACAAGGCCATTTTGATTTCTGACCGATCTGAAGACGCTGGTGCCTGCAGAACCTGATAACAAATTCGCCTCAGGAGAGCCTTTTCCATTTTGTTGTAAATTTGTACCTTGTGAATTGGGAGAAGAAATCCCACGGCTTTTGGAGTTTTTCTGAAAAGGAATTGCAGCGGGTTTTCTTAAGAGGAGGGATTCACCGACGACCAAATAAATTTAATTTGTGAAGGGACTTGATACGGCGTCGGTGATAGGAAATTCACTACAACTAACTAGAATTAACTACAACCAAATAACAATTAATCGATAATTAGTCTCACTTGGCTGAAGGAACTTCAGACTCTCTGGTAAATGTAGCTGTGAGCAGAACTCATCGGTCGCTCCAGCCTTCTCATCCTGTTTCGAGGTCGGTAATAAATTAAGCACCCTTTAGTACAAGCATTTCTTAGTTCATTTTTGCAAAGCCTGAAAAGGATATACGTAGGTTGATTTAAAAAGATTTATAGTAAACTCTTTAACTTTGGTGATCAAACAATTGAAATTTAAATATAATTAAGATTAGGCAAGCGTTCGGAAGAATGTGGTAAAAAGAATGCAACGGCCCATTTGCTCTATCTGGCTGACTATAAGACCAAGGACTTATCGGTGTGTGTTCCACAGTGCTACCAAAGCTCTCTTCCGACCGCTACTTTTTTTTTTAACTACATTATTGAATGTGATATTAGATTCCTATTAGGAAATAAAATAAATGAATTGCCTCAAGTGTACTTACTTTATTTTTACCCTTTCTTTATAGAGCCGGAACCTTCTCACACATACACATACCGATACATTTTTTTTATTCTGTCAACGCTGGTGAACCATTTTTTACACCACGTTGCAGTGGCGCCCAACGTGGGGCGTCAAATTTAATGGTTTCACTGATCCTAGGTCGATTCTTGAACGTGTCGAAGAGTTGATGACGGCAAATGGTGTGACTGAAGCCACTTTGTATCGTTCAGCTCCAAATTTATTTGTTGATACAGCATTGATTTGGTACAGAGGTATAAAAGACTCCATTTCTTCATGGGAAGAGTTGAAAACCTTGTTGTTAGAAGAGTTCGATCCCTGTGATTACGATTATAGGCTATTGTCAGAGATTAGATCACGAAGGCAAGCCGCCGAAGAACCAATTCATATTTACTTTGCGGTCATGTCTTGTTTATTTGCAAGGTTGAAGGTTGCTTTGCTAGAGGAAGCAAGATTGGAAATCTTGTTGCACAATATTCGTCCACACTTTACACAGCAATTAGCTTTAGTGCCCATTAAAACTATAGTAGATTCAAAGGAGAATTGTCGAAAAATCGAGGCCGCTATGCAAAAGTCACAGATGTTTGTTGAACCGCCTAAACTCAACGCAAATTCACTTTGCGGGGATTTTGCTTTTAAAAACAAGTCCAAACAGGGAAATCCAGTTGCGGCTTTGCATACCGAAGGAACTGGCTCCAGAAATAGTTATCATTCTAGTTCTTCACAACGGCAGCCTCCGGGTTTTGCAAGAACTGCACAGCGAACTCGGGCACAACATTCAGTTTCATTGTGTTATAAATGCGGGGAGGCAAACCATAATTTTAGTTTGTGTAAGGTAAAACCTAAAGCAAATAGCATTTCATGTTTTGGTTGTGGACGTCCAAATGTTATTCGACCAAATTGCAAAGAGAATATAATAAACTACAAATTGTTTGAATTGTCAAAGTCTGAAAACAGATAAGAATAAAAAGTCACAGGAGTACGTTCCGAAACTAGCCACGAGTCCAAAAAACTCGTAATGCCGAACCGTAGTAGTTTTAGTGCCGAAAATAAAAGTGATATTTTAGAAGCCATAAATAAATTTAATGGTTTTGATTCTATAGCTACGGTTTGGTTTGCACCCAAAGAAGATGATATTCGGCCATACTTAAAAGTAGAGGTTAACAATTTTGAGATTTTCGGTTTATTGGATTCTGGAGCCACAATTTCGATTTTAGGAAATGGATCCCACGAGGATTCATTAAATTCGGTTTTCCGTTGCAAGGAGTACGTCACAAAACGTGTAATGTGGCAAATGGAGTAGAAGTCGAGACAATAGGCAACATGCAATATTTTTATTTTTGCTTTTTTTTTTGCTTGCATTTTAAAGAACTCCATGCAGAATAAACCAGGAGTATATAAAAAAAATAAAAAAACTTGTTTTTTTTAATTTTAAATGCGGTTTTAAAGTAACCGTTTAAATTTGCGCGCGCAAACGGACGTATAGTTCCGATGACGTCACTCCTGTCTGTCACTCAGACCAAAGAGAATATAATACATTACAATTACAATAAATTACAATGTATTATATTCTCTTTGGTCTGAGTGACAGACAGGAGTGACTTCATCGGAACTATACGTCCGTTTGCGCGCGCAAATTTAAACGGTTACTTTAAAACCGCATTTAAAATTAAAAAAACAAGTTTTTTTATTTTTTTAATATACTCCTGGTTTATTCTGCATGGAGTTCTTTAAAATGAAAGCAAAAATAAAAATATTGCATGTTGCCTATTGGGTACTTTTGTCCCCATAACCTTTAAAAATATTACCAAGGTAATAAAAAATTTTGTAATACCCACTATTGTCTCCGACGTTATTTTGGGGGTGGATTTTTGGCAATCCTTTTATTTGGCGCCTGAAATTTTCAAGAATATTAACTACATGGTTTCTCCAAAAACGTTTTTTAACTGCAACAGTTTGTGTGCAGGACAGGTACACACGATTCAGGCGTATGATCATTTATCTGTGACGGAAAAGGAACTTGCGGACACCGTAGTAGAGAAGTTCAAAGAGATTTCGTTCGAAGAGAAGGGCTTAGGCAGAACCAGCTTAATTGAGCATGTCATCGACACTGGCGACGCCTTGCCCGTTAAAACAAAACAATATCCCTTATCACTGGAGAAACGCGCAGTTTTAAGTTCTGAGCTTGATCGTATGCTGCAGCTTGATGTAGTTACTCCTTGTGAGAGCCCGTGGAATAACCCGGCTTTATTAGTTAAAAAGTCTAACGGAGATTGGCGATTTTGTTTCCATATATCCCGCATTCCATTCCATATATCCCGCAAATATTGGACAGTTTGAAGGAAGCAAAATACCTGTCATCAATCGATTTAAGTTCCTCTTTCTGGCAAATTCCGTTAGCTGAAAGCTCACAAGAGAAGACAAGCTTTACGATACCTGGTCGCGGTTTATTTAAGTTTAAAGTGATGCCTTTTGGATTATGCGGAGCACCCAGTCGACAGCAACGACTCATGGATAGCCTGATTGACCATAACTTGACAAGCGACATCGAAAACGGTTTAGTTTTCTGTTATATCGACGATATCGTAATCTGTTCGTCTGATTTTAGACTCATCTGATTTTATTAAATCGTGTGCTGGAAAAGTTGAAGATGGCCAACCTGACGGTGAATTTTACTAAGTCCAAATTTTTTAGGCAGTCCCTGAAATATTTAGGATACGTCGTAGACGAGTACGGATTGCGGACTGACCCTGACAAGGTGGCGGCCGTTTTGAACTTTCCCACGCCCGCGACTTCACGCGAAGTGAAAGTTTTTTTGGGGATTTGTTCTTGGTATCGTCGGTTTATTCGAAACTTCTCGACCATAGCAGCCCCGTTAAACAAACTCTCTGCGAAGGGCAAGAATGTGCCTGCCTTTCGTTGGTCCGACGAAGCGGAGGTCGCATTTAATTCGTTGAAAAATGCGCTAGTGTCGGCACCTATTTTGGCGGTACCTGATTTTAACAAACCTTTTGCCGTACACTGTGACGCTTCTTCATATGGCATTGGAGGAATGCTTTCTCAAACCATCGAAGGTCACGAGCATCCAATAGCGTTCGTTAGTCGCTCTTTAAATAAAAGCGAGCGAAATTATAGCGCCACAGAGAGAGAGGCTTTAGCTGTGATCTTTTCAGTCGAGAAATTTCAGGCATACTTAGGCTCGCGTAAATTTAAGGTAGTTACGGATCATGCGTCACTCAAGTGGTTCATGAACCTTGAAAATCCATCGGGAAGGTTAGCACGTTGGGGTTGCAGACTGTCTCAATATGATTTTGAGATTGAGCACAGGAAGGGATCTCTGAACGTAGTGCCTGATGCACTGTCAAGGCTCATGACAGTTGACGCCATTAACGTAACGCAAGCTGATGCCGCGAGAGACGAATGGTACGAAAGAATTGTTAATGGATGTCAAACTTACCCCGGAAATTTTCCAAATTTTTGTCTCAGAGAGGGGAAGTTATATAGGATTTGTAAAAGCAAGTATAATCTGTTACGTGAGTTTGATTGGAAGGAGGTAGTGAAAGAGAGTGATCGGAAGAGAGTTATGCAGGAGAACCACTGTGAAGCAACCGCAGCTCACCTCGGTATTTTTAAAACTCACCGCCGGTTGTCGCTCACATACTTTTGGCCCGGTATGTACAAGGATGTAGTCGAGTTCGTGAAGGCCTGCGATACCTGTGCAGCCTATAAGCATTCACAGAAACCGACTGCAGGCCTGATGGGTCAGCCAAAGGTGTGTCATCGGCCTTGGCAGGTGGTTTCTATTGATTTGGTAGGACCCCTCCCTCGCTCTCGTGCAGGTCATACATTTTTATTTGTAGTTACGTGTTGGTTTTCAAAATACACACTGCTGTTTCCCCTTCGTCGCGCAACCAGTGCGTGAGTGGCGAAAATTTTTGAAAACCATGTTATTTTGGAACATGGCGTGCCTGAAACCGTGATTGCAGACAACGGAGTGCAATTCACGGGATCGGAGTTTAAGCAGTTGATGAATCGCTATAACGTACCTAACGTTTTTTACGGTCCACGCCATACACCACAGGTCAATTTGGTCGAACGTTACAATAAGACGGTGATGACAGCCGTAGCGTCGTACGTAAAGGACAACCACCGTTCTTGGGACGAAAAACTGCACCAAATTTGTTTTGCCATAAACAGTGCAGTCAATGAGTTCACTGGGTTCAGTCCTTTCTTTTTAGTGCACGCTAGGGAGCCGGTCATTAACGGTTCGTTGTACAGGAACGCTGACCAGGAGTATGTTGAGACCATGCCAAGGGAAGAGTATGCAGGAGAGTTTGGCTGTCTGAAAGATATTTTTCAACAGGTTAGGTTACGTTTATTAAAAGCTCACGAAACGAACGCTAGACATTATAATTTAAGACGCCGTGAGGCGAAATTTTCAGTTGGGGACATAGTTTGGAAGCGTACATTTGTACAGAGTGATGCTTCAAAGTTTCGGATGTCAAAACTCGCGCCCAAGTACGAAAAATGTAGGGTTAAAGCGGTTTTGTCACCATTAGTTTACGAGCTCGAACGGATGGATGGTCACCCAATCGGCTCGTGGCATATTAAAGACTTAAAGGTGTAGTAAGAGAATCTGGTTTTGAGGTGGGAGTGATCCGTGGACGAACGGACGCTGACTTTTAGTTCGTATCCGTGCTGCCATGGATGACAACCACTGTCGCCGAGTTTTCTACATTTCTTATCAGGCTTGTAACTGTAGTAGTGTTAAATACAATAAGAATGATTCAATCACGAAATTTATTCGGAACGTGGTGAACAGAAATCACTGTTTCATTACTGCTTTAAATGCGTTGATGTATGAATGGTGATAGAGTGAAAGGTGTGTTAGGAACGGTTCAGCCTGTGCTCAATCCCAAGTCTGAGCTGTCTTTAATATGGACGTAAATAGTTGCGGTATATTTTTTTTATATACTATAGGTTATAGTGACTTTTTTTTGTAACTTGCTGACGCACAAGATATTTTTTTTTTCTTTCAAGCATGCGTTTTTTTTATGGTGAGTGCCACATTATGCAGCAAGGTTTTGAGAATTTTTTTTGTCCTTTCCGGTAGTACAGAAGTATTTTTTTTCCCGGACGGACGCTTGTGTCATTTTCGTCGGCTTTGATGGCACAACCTGTAGGGTTTAAACAGTTTCGGCGAAAGTTTTGTGGAGTGTTTTCTCATTTGAGAATTTTGGTAGTTGGTTTATCTCATAAATCTAATGGATTGTGTTAGCAAAGTTTGTCTAGTGAGATTTTTTTTGGAGGTGATAGACATAGTAGTTTTTTTTTATTGTTAGACGAGCTAGAAATAATTGGGTTTGAGTTTGTGGAATCCACGAATCTCTGAAACGTTTGTGCTGCGTTACGTAATCCGAAGGTCATTTTAGGAAGTTCATATAAACCGAATGGGGTAATTATCGCAGTTTTATCTATATCCTGCTCGGCTACTGGAATAAAATGGTAAGCTCTATTAATGTCAATTTTTGAAAAATATTTCTTTCCGGCCAAATTATACGTAAAGTCATGCAACCTGGGAATCGGGTGGTCTTAATTCTCCATTCTTTTTTGGGACAACGTGCAAAGCGCTGGCCCATGAACTCTTGGACGGCCTATAAATACCTAGTTCTTGCATGGTACGGAACTCTTCTTTTATTTTTTGGTACCTCTGGGGAGGTAAAGTTCTAGCGCGAGCGTGAACTGGAGGACCTTCAGTTTCTATATGGTGAGTTACGTTGTGAATTGGGGTCTCTTTAAAAGAAATCGGTTTTGTTAAATCTGGGTATTTTTCTAACAAAGAGTGAAAGGGGTGATGGTATGGGCATAACCAGTCGGGATCTTCCGCCGAACGACGGGAACCTCCGCTGGAACCACGTGACGTCGAACGCCGGTTGAAAGGTCGACGGAACCCTCTGCCCCTGGAGCGGGACCGACCTCTATGTGAGCAATGGCATTGGGGAGGTCTGGGTTTGTCATGTTCTAAATTTGCAATTCTTAAGTTTAGTTTGGCTATCTCGGCCAATAACATTCCACTTTCCGTTGATATGGACGAGGACGGCGTGGGGTGAGTCGTAACTTCGTTGATTTGCATAGGAGTAGTAGGTATTCGCGGGCTCTAGACCACTTAATATGCATGGCTGGCTTTTTTTTAATAGCGACTCGTTGTTTTCGCAAAAAACGCCAGCGACGATCCTAATTAAGGGCTCGGCCCGGCAGTAGTAGGTATTCGCGAGCTCTAGACCACTTAATATGCATGGCTGGCTTTTTTTAAATATCGACTCGTTTTCTTCGCAAAAAACGCCAGCGACGCCCTAATGGCACCACCACTAAGGACAAGAGGGCCGCCGCCACTAAAAAGAAACTCGCCGCAAAGAAGGTGGCTTTGCCGGCCAAGTCCACTCCACGCCCACAGCGCCCCAGGCGCAAAAGACCACCAAGCCGCCTACGAAGAAGCCGAAAGCGCCGAAACCCAAGAGGGCCGCTGCCTGAAATCCTCCGGTGCGGGATAAAGAAACATCCTGCGTACACACATCTGGAGCACCAACACACGCACCACACCACCACCGTCGTCGTCGTCGCTTCGTTGGTCTGTCGGCTAGTGGCTGCGAGAAGCAGTAGCGGCCGACCAGTACCTACAACCTACTTAAACAATCCTCGACTCAAATAATCCTCTGCGTAGGTATACTCGGTAACTGAATGATAGTGCGTATAGTACTTACATCATTATTCTTCATTGAATTTTTTTCTTTATAATTTTAAAAATTGTAAATAATAACCCTTTTTGCGTTCAATTCACATTGAATAAAAATGAATGAATAATATTAATTATAAAAATTTGACCCTGGGTTTGTATCTGGGCCTAAGTTACTTATCAAACCAAACGGCGCGGTGCATTTACAAGAGTTGATTATAACCTAATCAATCTGTTCTCACAATAGTAAGAGATACGTGCCAGTGTGTCAATTTCATAACCCTCTGCTTTTGCCAAGTTGGGCAACAGGAATGTTGCATCTTTCTACAGTAACTTTTTTCATTCGTTCCCATATAAATAACAATGAGCGTCGTCTATTTAGCCTTTTTTAAAACGTGAGAAATGCGGGATTTTTATACTGGCGCATACCCAATAACAATTAAAATCCCTAATTTATTACTAGCCTCTATCCTGAATGTATGAAATATTAAAGGCTTTTGGAGACTCGATGTCCATCCGACACACACACAAAAAAAACTGTTCTTTAAAATATCCCCCGCTCTAATCACAAAGAAACTGATATTCTACACAACAGGTGCAATACAAACGCTCCCACGATCGTCGGCCACATACGTAAGTCCATCAATGCCTCTTGGATAACAATAGAAGCCGACCAGTCTTTCATAAATTAAAAAATAAATCCATTAAGTGACCCTTTTTTACACATAATGTGATTGGATCAGTGTACGCAGCTTAAACATGTCTCAACTTGCTGATTTCCCTTCCTAAACAAAATAACTACCATAAATAAAATAATTGAAAACGCTAAACACGTTAAAAAACCGACTTCCATCGCAACAAATTAGTACATTTTTGCATTATTATTTTTGGTTTTTGTTAATTTTCTACTAAAGTACTACACCGATTTTAATAAAATTTATATGGGACCACACGGGAAGCACTAGCTTTCAAATAAAAAAAGAACGATATAAATCGGTTCACCCAGTCAAAAGTTCTGAGGTAACAAACATAAAAAAAAAAAAAAAACATACAGACGAATTGAGAACCTCCTCCTTTTTGGAAGTCGCTTGAAAATATATGGAATGCAGGCAGCTGCAACAGCGGTGTTTCTGAAAGTAAAAAACGGAATCTATTAAATGGCCCTTTTTTATGCATATTTGTCTTAAACGACGGAGGCAACGATGCAGGTGTGCAATGATCAAGTTCTGACGTGTTCATCAACCCTTCCTATAAAACAAAATGATATTGCATGTCTATGGCTCTGTCTAGAGCCAGTAGCAACACTACCTTGATCTGATAAACTATAAAGTTTATAATACAGGTGTATTTGTGCAGTGCATTTTATCATACCTATATCAGTCCGCTGATAATATGACGGTAAGTTTTTCCTTGTTTCATAATTTTTCAGAAATTAATTTCTAGTGTCTCCTAAATCATCATCATATCAGCCGAAAAACGTCTACTTCTGGGCAAAGGCCTCTCCCCAATGATTTCCACAACGAATGGTCCTGCGCTGTCCACATCCAGCGGCTTCCTCCACCTTCATCAGGTCGTCGCTCCATCTGCTTACGCTACGTTTTCCGGTGCGTGGTCGCCACTCGAAAACTTTACTGCCCGCACGGCCATCTTTCGGTGTCCTAAATAATTTATTTTATTTAAAATATACCTTTTATTAACTCTTTACAGCAATTTAACAAATGCTTAGTTCTTTTATTTCAACTAGTGGTTTCGATTGTTTCAGCTAGCAAATACCGACTCTCTGGAATTGCCGAACACATTTAAAAGTTATTATTTTAATAATAGTATGAGTGACGAGGACGAAACGTGCTCCATGTTGTTGACTCATAAAAACAAGAAAAATGGACTCAAAAGACCAAACAATATTGATTCATTTTTTGAAAAACCCAAACTAAAGAAGAAAGTAACATTATCTTCGTGTGTTGGTCATGCAGTTGAAGGAGGCATGGCTTACGTGTCAAACAATGAAGACGATGGGTCTAGAGCCAGTCACCTTATAAAAATCGAAATTTTTAACTTAAAAGAGTTAAAAGGTGTTTCACCTGCAAATCATTGGAAACACGCTGAATTACGTGTCAAATATTACGCGCAATCTGAAGAAGATATCAATCAACAAAATATGCGCGATATAATATACAATATAACGAAATATATTGCAGGGAAGCCCGACTGCAAAAAATACTTTTTTGGAACAGATTCCAACTAAAGCCTCCCTTTTTTTGCTTCAAACCAGCCGTCTCCCTACCATTTCAAAACTGAACCTCGCAAATATAAAGCGCTGGCCCTATTCACTACCAAACAATCAACCATGGACATTTATAACCTCCACAACGACTTGTACGACAAGGAATTATACGAGATAGCTGACGTAGACATTCATAACCTCCACAACGACTTGTACGACAAGGAATTATACGAGATAGCTGACGATGTTGAAAGACAACTGGCATCAAATCGTGCTCGACCAAGGTAAAAAAATATTTTTTTTTTTTCATTTTCATCGTCTTCATATTTCCCGAAAGGCGTCCACTGCTGGACAAACTCCTTTCCCCCCAGGATTTCCACGACGACCGGTACTGCGTTGTCCGCAACTAGCGGCTTCCCTCTCGGTCGTGTAGGAGGCCTGCCGACGCTACGTCTTCAGATGCGAGGTCGCTATTCGAGAACTTTAGTGCCCCCCACGGCCTTCTGCAATTGTTTAATGTTCTAAAATGAATTATTTTTTCCCTATTATGTACCACTTGTATATATCTAATGCGATACATAACTTTCGGGGGGGGGGAGGGGGGGGGGGGGGGGTAGGGGCGGCGGAAAAAAGTATTTAAACTGTAAAAACTCATTTACATGTGCAGTCCTTAAAAGCTGTTCAGTTATCAAAATGATTTCTCTCACTGGTGATGAAATTAATAGAATTGATAAATCTATTATTTTAAATAAATTTCATCGGTATCTTAGATTGTGGTACTTGCAATCTCAACTACCTCAATGGATGGTTGAAGATATCAGCATTTCCCCATACTTTACGCCGTGTAATGGGCATTTAAATTCAAATTCATTTCCATCGAATGATCAGGATGAAATTGACGGATTCATGCAAATGCAAGCTTACTGTGTTCGATGTAAAAATAAAAGTTTGTATTTTTAATTACGTTAGCAAAAACATAGTAAAGAGATCCACATATTAATTGAAGTTTTTTTTTTGTTTTAGCAGCTCAACAGCAGCTCTCAATAGTTCTGGAAAAAAAAAGAAAACTGTCCCTGAAAAGATCAACTCGTCTATCAAGAGCGCACGCATTGAGCCATCCGTGTCGAATGAAGCCTTACCCACTTCATCTACAGCTGCCACACAAAATGTGAGTACAAGCAACAATAACCAGATTGAATGTACCGTGTGCGGAGTTTTTGTGAATAAACAATTCCATGCCAGTCATTTAAAAAGTAATTTACACAAAAAAAACGCAGCATCTGCTCATCCGGAGCTAAATAATGTTCGCATAATAGAATCAGCTTTTGGAAACAGAATCGTAACATATAGGATAGTATCTGAAAAACAAGATTGTGTTCAATTTCAAACTCCCGAATTATTTTTACAGGGAATAAAAGACACCATGTATAAATTAATTAAAAAAGGCATAAACGAATTAACGGTGATTAAAGTTTTATTTTGAATGCCGATTTCGTTCAAGAAACAAAAGACATATCAAATAATTTTGATTTCCAAACATTTAATTACATGTTTTGTCAAGGCGATGATATCGATACTATATTTAATTTATTGGAAAAAGAAATCTCTAATAAAGTGAGTAACTTTGAGAAAAAGGATAACGGTTGGAGTCTTGACAAAATAAAATATCTTGATATGAATGTTAATAAATTCAATCCACTTCGGGGATCATCATACATTGATCTACCGCACTGTATTAAGTTAAAAAAAGCCGTTAAAAATGTTAAAAATCTTGATGTACAGTGTTTTAAATGGGCTGTCTTATCTGCTTTATACCCAGCGCAACGTCACGTAGACAGGGTAACTTCATACATGGGGCATGAAAACAGATTGAACTTTGATGGTATACCGTTCCCTGTAAAAATAAAAGATATTGGGAAATTTGAAAAAAATAATAATATTAGTATCAATGTATTTGGGTTAGAATGTGATACTCAGTCAAAATCTTACAGTGTTGTGGGGCCGCTGCATTTTACTAAATGCCGTAAGGAGACTCATATTAATCTTTTGTATATCACAAGTGGAACCCGGGGGCATTACTGCTACATCAAAAATATCTCACGATTAGTAGCTAGTCAAGTGACATCTAGAAATATAGCAGTTAATATTTGCGATGGATGTCTTTTAAACTTTACAACGCGCAAAAAATTAATAGAGCATCAACGGCGCGATTGTGGACATATTATACGTGTAGACTTACCGAACGAGAAAAAAACAAAAAAAAAATGGTTTAACGAAATAGTACCAGATAACGTTCTGGAATTCGATAACTATCAACGACAGCGTAAATTACCTTTTGTAATTTATGCCGATTTTGAATCATTTTTAATGCCTATCGCAACTTGCGATAACAATCCGGAAGCTTCATTCACTCATAACATACAAAAACACGAAGTATATAGTTACGGATATTATATTAAATGTGCATATGACGATCAAAATTCTTTATATAGGACATACAAAGGCAAAGATTGCGCTCAACACTTTATGCAGTCTATTAAAAGTGATTTACAAAATATTTGTACCAAAAATTCATTTCAAAAAGAACCTCTACTATTGTCAGAAGAAGACCTGAGATATAGAACAAAGTGATGTATGTAAAATCTGCCAGAGGCCCGGAATAAGTAAAGATACTCATGACTATGATTGGCATACAGGGCGCTACATGGGTGTTGCTCACAAACTATGTATTCATAGGTGCATTGTACCAAATTATGTCCCAAATTTTTTGTCATAACCTCAGTAACTATGACGCTCATTTCATAGTACATGCTTTGAACTTTGAAAAAGGGGAAATTGAAATAATTCCCCAAAACAAAGAAAAATATATTTCGTTTACTAAGAATGTAGAAATAAATGGTCGTACAATGAAATTAAGGTTTTAAGACTCGTTCAAATTCATGTCAAGTAGTCTAGAAAAATTAGCAAAAAACTTAAAACCGGAACAGTTTAAAGAACTCCAACTGAACTTTCCTCATGAAGAAGATTTAAAACTTCTTATTCGTAAAGGTGTTTACCCTTACGAATATATGATGTCATATGAGTCATTAAAAGAGACCGCTCTCTCCTCCAAAGAAATTTTTTATAGTTCGCTAACTAAAAGTCATGTATCCGACATTGATTATGAACACGCCCAGAAGGTGTGGGCTCACTTCAAATGTAATAACATGGGAGATTACTCAGATTTGTATCTAAAAACTGATGTTTTGTTATTGGCTGATATTTTTAAGAATTTTCGTAGCGTTTGCCTAAAAATATATTGTTTAGACCCTGCTCACTATTATACAGCTCCAGGATTAAGCTGGGATGCAATGCTAATATACACTAAAATAAAACTTGAATTTCTAACTGACTTCGAAAAAATAGCATTCTTAAAAAAAAGGTATAAGAGGGGGGACGTCTCAATGCAGTAACAGACATGGCTTAGCAAATAATAAGTATATGGATAACTATGACAAAAAAATGCCATCAATTTATTTGTCTTGGTACGACGCAAATAATTTATATGGTATATCAATGTCACAGTTTCTACCTACTGGTGAATTTGAATGGGTAGATAACAACACAGATTTTAATATTCCTGATGAAGCTGATTTTGGTTTTATTCTAGAAGTTGATTTGGAATACCCAGAAAAGTTACATGATGATCAGTCAGATCTGCCATTTTGCCCAGAACTTATATGTCTGGGGGAAACTAAAGATAAAAAATTGGTTGCAAATCTTCACAATAAATTTCACTATGTGATCCATTTAGAAATCTTAAACAATGCCTGCGAAATGGATTACGGCTATTGAAAGTTCATAAAATACTCAAATTTAAACAGAGTCCCTGGCTGAAAAATACATAGATCTTAACACATCGATGAGAGCTCAATCATCTTCTGAGTTTGAGAAAGATTTTTTTAAACTTATGAATAACTCAGTTTTCGGAAAAACAATGGAAAACATTGAGAAACGAGTAAACGTAAAATTGTTAAATAAGTGGAGTAACAATGGAAAAACACCCGGTGCCGAAACTTTGATAGCGAGACCAGAATTTCATAGTTTGTCTGTTTTCAGTGAAAGTCTAGTAGCGGTGCAGCTAAATAAAACAAAAGTTTTTTACAACAAACCGATATATTTAGGATTTTGCATTTTAGATTTATCAAAAACTTTCATGTATGAATTCCACTACAATTACATGAAATCTAAATTCAAAAATAATCTTAAACTTTTGTATACTGATACCGATAGTTTTGTATATCAAATATTTACTAATGACTTATACAAGGACTTGAAACCCAATCTTGATACCTATTTCGACACATCTGACTACCCCGCTGACAATGTGTATGGCTATCCTCAAGTAAACAGGAAACGATTAGGATTCTTCAAAGATGAATGCAACGGAAAAATCCTAAAGGAATTCGAGGGATTACGATCAAAAATGTATGCAATGGATATACAAAATAAAATAACTGCTAAAGCAAAGGGGGTGAATAAAAGCGTGACAAAATGTTTCAAAATAGACGACTATAAAAAATGTTTAATACAAAAATCTAAGCAATTTTGCGACATGTTGAGATTTAAATCTATAAAACATGTGATATACACACAAAAAATTAATAAGGTTTCATTGTCATGTAATGATAGCAAAAGATTTTTAATACCGAACTCTACGGACACTCTGGCATGGGGTCATTACAAAATAGATTCAATTAAAAAACAATGACGGATACATTCAATCTGAAATTATTGCTTGTACAAAATTTTGTTTTAAGTTTTAGTAAATAAATATTTTTTTTGTAAAATTATTTGAGATGTAAAATACTAATTAACCGATTTTTAAAATTATGAAATATTTTTTTACATACTTAATGTTTGCTCAGGGCGGGAATCGAACCCCCGAACCCTTAGTTTAGCAGGTATGAGTACCGACCACTGGACCATCGAGTCAGTCAGTAATGCTATTTGTAATTATTCTACTTTTTTGGTTGGAAGATATTTTTAAGATGTATAGTCATCATATCAGCCGAAGGACGTCCATAGGCCTCCCCCCCCAAGGATTTCCACGACGACCGGTTCTGCACTGCCCGCATCCAGCGGCTTTCCGCGACCTTCACCAGGTCATCGGTCCACCGAGTGGGGGAGGCCTGCCTGCACTACGCTTTCCGGTGCGTGGTCGCCACTCGAGAACTTTACTGCAACAACGGCCATCTGTTCTACGAGTTATGTGTCCTGCCCACTGCCACCGATGAAAGATGCACAGTAGATAAAAATATTAGTTAATGTTCGTACTGGTGGGAACCGAACCCACGAACCCTTAGTTTAGCAGGTATGAGCACCAACCACTGGATCATCGAGTCAGTCAGTAATTCTATTTTTTAATTATTGTACTTTTTAGGTTGGTAGATATTTTTAAGATGTGCAGTAGATAAAAATATTAGTTAATGTTTGTACTGGTGGGGAACCGAACCCACGAACCCTTAGTTAAGCAGGTATGAGCACCGACCACTGGACCATCGAGTCCATTGTACTTTTTAGGTTGGGAGATATTTTAATATGTAAAGTAGATAATAATAGTATGATGTTATTTTTGAGATGCAAAATATAAATTATGAAGGTCTTTTCAAGTTGATAAATGTTTTTAATTGTATCATTTTCATAGGTATTATTATATTATTTGTATTTTAATGCAGAGTTTCTTGCCGTTTCTTCTCTGCGACTAATTTTCTGAAACGGTGGTAGAGATCAACAAAAAATAATTAAATAAACTTAATATTTGATAACTATAATGATTAATTAAAATAGAAATTTAATATGAGTCAAACGTATTTACAGTTTAATTCTTAAATATCAATTGAAAATATTGTCATATATAATTAGTTTCTTAAAACCCATTGTGAACTGGGTGACTCGTCAAAAATGCCCCCCCGGGTCATACCAGCCGCAAAAGAGCCCATGACACACATCGCGTTGCCGCGTTGGATGGCAATGGACATCCTTTGCAGCAGGTAGGCCCCGGAGCGAGCGTCACAACCCCTCTCACGAAGCCGACGACCCACCTCTTTTATGAAGGCTAAAGCCTCTGATCCCCAGCAGCCTGTAGTTTCACACGCCAACGGCACAAAGCAATAGCTTTCCTTAAGAACTGAGTACTTGTCGTGCTTTTTGGCGGCTGCGAACTCAGCGGCGGCCCCAGCCAACGCCGTCGTACGGCTGAGGTACGAGGCAGCAAAAGTGTTGACGCACGTAGCGTCCCACAATAGACACTTTCCCTTTTGCCACGGGACCAACGTTAAGCCATCCGGCCTTTTGCCATCCGACCGACAAAGGCCAGGTGGCTCCATCAACGACGGAATATTGGCCGAGACCAGTGCCCTTCGGGCGATGTCATTTAGGGCGTGGTGGCGTGGAAATCTTCCCAAACAGCGACCGCAGCTCAGCGCGTGATGGCCTGTTGCTTCCACCTTGGACCCGCAAATGCATTGATGAGGTTGACATACATCGCAGCCCAGGCGGAGAGCAACAGCCACATGCAAAGAGTCGCTGTCGAGAAGGGTTCCCATATGTGGCGAAGGCAAAGCCTGTAACCAAGCGCCGGACTCTGCCCTTGACACCGCCCGGAGTCTAGCCAAGTCCGCGCCCACAGCCGCGCCCACAAGTTGACCCAGCGCATCCTTTATTCCCACCTCATCCCATGCCCGCTGCACAGCAGAAACTTTGGGCACGACTGCGTTTGGGAAGCGAGTAGTCCACTCATCCAGCGCCTCGGCAGCAAAGGGCAGGGCCCTGTCTCCATGGGAAGATAAAATTTCAGAGACAAGATCCGCAACCCCGTGCGCCGAAGCGAGGAATGCCGGAACACCCACATCCCTCACACGTCGCACCCCCAGCCCCCCACACCGTATGGGAAGAGATGCCTGACTCCACTGGTCGTTGCTCAGTGACACATTCAACAGTGTTTCAACTGTATCTTTTAAAGTGGCATCGAAGGTAGCGACGGCATGTGGGTACATCCATGTAGGGGCCGTCCTTAAAAGATACATAACTTTGGGGGCTGCGAAACACAACCTCAACAAAACCAAGGCGACATGCGCGGAGACACTTCTAAGACGGTCCTGGGCGAGGAGAAGGAGACGTCTCCTAGATTCAATGGCATCTGGTATAGCCTCTGGAAATATAGGTGAACCCAGGAGACTAAAAGTTCTAGGGGATAGTTCTCTCAACCCGGGGAGAATAGAACTGAAAGAAGAAAAAGAATGATAAGCTGCAGGGCTGCAGGGGAACAACTCGCACTTGGACGTGTTTATCTCCAGACCCAGCTCCCTGAGATGGGGAAGCAACGTGAGCAGGTCTTGTTTCACGTCCTCTGGCTTTCCCCCTAAGGTGCCATCGTCTAAGTACCATATATTAAGCGGTGATTTCAAATTGGAGATCGCTTTATGGATAGCTAGGCTGAAGACAAGTGGACCGAGCGGGTCCCCCTGCTGCGCTCCAACTTGAGAGAGTATCAAAGAGTTGTGATAGAAGAGGTTAGAAGGACGTAGATAGACTTGGTGAAGAAAGGGATATAATGACGGAATATTTTCCCTCACCTCGCCCAGGAGTACGTCTCTTTCCACACTATTAAACGCATTTCGAACGTCCGCGTTCTCGCATTCCGCAGTGAAAGCGCGCGTTGCGTGGATCGCCGCTTCGCACCCCCTCTGAGTCCCGAACCCCAACTGATGCGGCTGCAAGTATGACGTCATAAAGGTCTAAAGGTTGTCTGGAAGAGATCGCTTGTTAGCGATAAGACCGCCTATATGTACAACTTCCTTAATCATTGTATCTTTTTTTTATTCTCTTATGTTGTGCAATAAAGTGTTTTCAATCAATCAATCAATCAATCATATCCTCCCTGACAGCTCTGCACCCCACCTTAGCCACCAACCGGCGAAAAACGCTTCCAACGGCGATTGGCCTAATACCCCCTTCTTTTTTGGACAAGGCACAAAGAGTAGCTCCATACATGTACGGACAAACCTCGGGGTTTAACTGTCCGCCAAGAAGAAAATTGGTCAAATTTACCAGCATCTCAAGCAATCGCTGACCATTATCGCCAGCGGATCCCGAAGTCAACTCCTTTAAATGAGCTGGTCGAATCCCATCCAACCCCGCGGCTGAGCCGTTGTGAAAGCTACCCAGTGCCTGGGCCACGTCCTCAACCTTAACCACCAAAGCGGAGGTGGATTGATCCGGCGCCTGAGGGTTTACCTGTGGGCGAGATGGCGCTGGGTGCTTTGACTGCAGGGAGGCAAGTGTTTCTGGGCCTGGGGCAGCTATTGAGTCGTCAGACATCAGCACACGCACGGCCCCCCTTAGGTCACCCTCCCAAACTTTGGATTCGATTGTTTTTACCACTGAAGGCAAGCGTGGCGAAACACTCTCGTCTCCCATATCTTCGAGCGTAAGACTCAGGGCCGAGTCTATATTGGCCTTTACTTTGGTTGTAAGATTGCCCGGTGTACCTGAGTTCGGCATTCTAAAAGCCAAATATGCGAAAGAGAGTAATGCGCACCAATCATTAGTTTCGTTGGTCTCGAGACACTTGCTAATAAGGCCACACATCTTTCCGGCCGCCAAATTTCTTGCCCCTTTAGGAATATGACGGAGGACCCGCGTTGATCCCCTAAGGGTTGTAAGACTCTCGAGCGTAACACTGCCCGTTTGCCGAGACTGAGGGCTTGCGTTGACGGCGTCGCGCCGAACAGAAAGGGGGGCGACCCGTGCAGGGGGCGGGCGAGCCACATCCTTGTGCATGCGTCCAATGTGTACCTTAAGGCCGTGCGCCGTAAACGTGCGCAGTGAAGGGGAACAGTGGGGGCACGTCGACTTCATCAACGTCGAATTCATTATAACATTTGAAGGTAAAATAACAATTAGAAATGAAATTACAAAAATAAAAGTAATAATTTACAAGTCAATAATTAAAAAATGTATCATCAATTGGCAACGTGATCCAAAAATTACCATAAAATATATATATATAAAATTATATCATTAATATTCTACTCTTCCTTTTAAAAAATAAAAGGAGTCATAATCACAAAAATAACAGAAGAAACAAGGTATGTATAGGTACCTTGCGGTCAAAAAATTAATAAATATTAAATTCTATCCTAAACTAAGCGACTAGATGGTGACCAAATTAATAGTGGCAAGATAATATAATGATTCAAAGTAACTAAAATATAAATAAAATAAAATAAAAATTCAGGTACAATGCGTAGAAAAGTCGTAGCGAGGTATTCCCGTTAAATAACTCTTGCTGCTCTTGTGGCAGAAGAGAGCTAAAGGGCGAAACCCCACTCACGATGAAACGCCGTCGTCGGTCGTCGTCCAAGAAAAAATATATGTGTCTGTCTCTGTCTTCACACGGACAATGTGCTTGAAGATCGGATACTCGGATACGCAGAAGTCCACGCACGGCGGGGCTATGACTGTCTTACTCTAAACCCGCTAGGGGAGCACCTTACGGTCCAGTAATGCACGTGCGACAAGAAGGCACCGATGCAGGCGCCACAACCAGTCGTGCGAGACACCGCGGCCCCAGGCTGGCGTCCATTTGCAAGAGGTCTTCCTTACTGGTTTTTTTCTATAATGTGTGATTTTATTTTTTCACGTTCTCATAAAACCGTTCCTTTTTTAAATTCGGCTCATTTATTAATCATTTTTTTATAGGATATACGTATTTTATTATATTAAAAAATGTATCACTTTATTCACCCTTTTACAGCCATAGTAGCAGGCCCCAGTGGCTGTGGAAAATCTAATTTTGTTACCAACTTTTTGAAATATACTTCACAATTATGCAATGTTGAGTTTACCAAAATAACTTGGTGTTACGATGAAATGCAACCATTATATAATTTGAGTAAAGTAAATTACAGTCAAGGTTTACCGGATCTTAGTATGTTTGATGGTGAAGAGCCCCAATTGCTTATAATTGACGATCTTATGAGAGAATCTGATGGTCGTATTGTAGATATTTTTACTAAAGGGAGCCATCACAGAAACCTTAGTGTTTTTTATCTAACCCAAAATCTATTTCATCAAGGCAGGGGCCAAAGAGATATTTCATTGAATTCCAGTTATGTTGTATATTTTAAAAGTCCTCGAGACAGAGCACAAATACGCTACCTCGCGCGCCAAGTTTCACCTGATAATTCCAAGTTTCTTGAAGAAGCTTATGGAGATGCGACTACTGAAGCACATGGTTATTTAATGATTGATCTGAAACAAAACACTAATGACATGTGCCGCTACAAAACTAAAATATTTCCTTTTGATCAGTTTTGTGTAGTGTATGTAGTTAAAAAAGGATTTAAATATGGCAAACATCATCAAATCCATATCAGTTCTTAACCATACATGGTAGAGTAACAACTCATCGTGACTTTCTAAATGCTCTGCATACTCTTAAACCTAAATATCGTAAGGTTTTACTAAAGGCGTGTGATAAAGAAGAAATCAATTGCATCTGTGAGTGTATATTTAACGTCTTAAATGGGAAAGTTTCCCTTAAAGAAAAAGAAAAAAAGAAACTGAAAAAATACAAAAATATACTACGAAAATTGGTGTCTAAAGGAGTAAACAAATCGAGAAAAAATATTATAATTCAAAAAGGTGGTGCCTTTTACCGATTATTTTGGGTTCTGTTTTAAGTGGTTTACTGAGCTCTTTTCTCAAACAATAATGGAAAATACAAAGAAAATGTTATTGGTGGAACCGGGTGTTTTTGAAAGATTAAATAACAAGGATACCACCCCTGAGAATGCTTTGTCACGTTTGGATAAGGAAATGCAAAAAATCCTTAATAGTAAAGTTGAAGACCGTAAAAAATGGTCATTATACTTACAAAGTTTACAGAGATATTTACATTTTACGGAGGAGGACCGCCAACCTGTAAAATTACTTATTATTATAGAAGAGAGTTTAACGAATTCGGATAAAACTGATAGTGAACTCGATAAAACTATAGTTAAAGATACATCCACAACCGGAAAACACGTACTTAAAACAAAAAAAATATCAAGTTATACCCCTAATCATCTGTTTAAATTAATACCAAAAACTTATAAAAAGAAAGGTGATTTATTACTAGCAGCATTATTAAGTAATGAGGATAAAATTCAATGGAATGATGAGGGAATAGTGACAATCAACAATGAAATGATACCTGGTAGTAATATAATCGATCTAGTGAATGATACATTGCGTCCATTAAAACTCCCCAAACCAATTGGGTGGGAAAAATTTGCTTGTGAACTAAATGATATAAAAGTACCTCTACCCTGCATTGGCAACCCACAAACACTGGAATTTATAAATTAAAAAAATACTGAAACTAATAATATAGATTTACTTACAGAAAAACTTATCACGCCAAAAACAAAAGTCTCTTATAAAGTACTGAAAAGTAATAAACATAATCCGCGCAGAAAAATTGATTGGCAAAGATGGACCCCCTATTAGATGTTTATCGTATTTATTACGACGTTTCACATCCAACTAGTTTTAGCAGTGTGGATAAACTAGCAAAGTCCATGCAAGGTCGAATGACCAAAGAAAAAGTAAAAAAATGGCTTCAATCTCAAGAAACTTATACCTTACATAAACCAGTCCAAAAAAATATTCATAGAAATAAGTATATAATATTATCTAATTTCAATGAACTTGTCAATATAATGATGGTTTTAAGTATATTCTGTGTGTTATAGACGTCTTTAGTAAGTACGCATTTGCTAGAGCTTTAAAAAAGAAGAACTCAGAGACCATTAAAAAATGTTTTAAAAGTATATTTTCAGAAGCAAAAGCTACTCCTAGACATATTCAGTCTGACAAAGGAACTGAGTTTGTATCAAAAGATGTTAGGAAATTCTTTAAAAATAATAACATTAATTACTACACTACAAACAACCCTGATATCAAAGCAAGCATTGTAGAAAGATTCCAAAGAACTCTAAAACTGAAAATGTGGCGCTATTTTACATATAAGAATACAAATAGATATGTTAAAATCTTGCAAGATATACTACATTCTTACAATCACACATATCATTCAAGCATAAAAATGTGCCCATTTGAGGTCAATTCTAATAATATTATGACTGTTTGGCGAAATTTATATGAAAAAAAACTATCAAACACTATCATAAGAGTACCTAAATTAAAAGTTGGTGATCATGTTAGGATAACAAAATACAAACATATTTTTCAAAAAGGATATGAAACGAACTGGAGCGATGAAATATTTATTATTGCTTCTATAATATATAGAACACCGTGGATTGTTTATACTTTAAAAGATTTGCAAAACGAACCAATAATAGGCACTTTTTATGAAAAAGAACTTCAAAAAGTTAATTACGACCCCACCATTCCTTACAAAGTAGATAAAATACTACGTACCCGGTACTCTGGTCACAGAAAGGAAGTATTAGTCAAGTGGAGAGGATATCCTGACAAATTTAATAGGTGGATCCGTGCATCAGACCTAGAGGAAATATAATAAACCAAGATAGTTTTTATCTCACTTTGCTGAGCAACAGTTCAGTATCATATTTTCCAGATAATACTACGACTAACTTTGTTACAAAGTTGCCAAAAACCATTACTTTGGAGGGAACTTGGGCTGTTGGATTAGTTGAGTTTCACTATCCTTGTACAATGCTTAATGTGCGTGAAGGAGAAAATATTATAACCATTCAGAAAGATAACATGGATATGCCAGACGACTCCGTAGCAAAAGTAGAGTATAAAAAAAATATTCCTGCTACTAACTATGATAATATTAATCTTTTCTTGAGTGCTTTTAATCAAAACTCCTTGTTAAAACATCACGTATTACTAGAATACAATGAGGTTACGAGACTAGTACATGTTAAGCTATTAACGGATCAACTTTCATCTATACAACTTACACCTAAACTTAGCATGCAGGTTGGTTTCGAACCAAACGTTAATTTATTAAAAAATACCGTAGGTAAATTTCCTGTAAACCTATCTATGGGTGTGCCGACGCAATTTTTTGTATACTGTAATATAATAGAACCTCAAATAGTAGGAGACGTAAAGACTCCTTTACTAAGAATATTAATATTTTAGAAATGGCGCTAGTTTCTTCACGTTTTAAAAAAATACGTTTTTTTGTATGGAGATTTTCACTTTCTCTGATTTTTAGTACTTGTATTGCATAACAGCGGCAACAAAAATACATCACCTGGGAGAATTTCAACTGTCTAGCTATCACGGTTCATGAAATACAGCCTGGTTGGTTACAGATGGACAGAAGGACGGACAGCAAAGTCTTAGTAATAGGGTCCCGTTTTTACCCTTTAGCACACCCCGGACACTCCATACAAACGAGCGAGAAATGATATACATAATTATAACTGACGTATCTATAGGCAAGAATGCAGGTAGGGTTGAATCACACCGGCGGTATTGGTCACGAAATGTTTGTTAGTTATTTACTGAATGCAACAGTGTGAATACTAAACTCTTTTTTTTCATACTTTTCTGTTGTAAACAAACACCGTTCGAACAAAAAACACCACTTTCCGAATACACCATACACATTATGAGACTAAAAAACATTGTAAATGGTAACTGCGATGTGGACGTATGAATTAACACTGAAAACTGCTATTATTTTGTACATCTTTAAACACTTTTTCCATAAAATTGCGAAATTGATAAAGGATTTTGTCTCAGATTAAAAATCGACATGATAGTTTTGTTGGTTTGGTGTAGAGATGGGACGAAGTGAATGACTGATTTTGAACCGTTGTTGCGAGCTGAAAACTGATTGTATTATTTGATTCCAAAGATTCATAATATGGGGTCTTTTGTTAGGTAGTCTTTGACCGACAAATCGCTACCGCATATTAAAAAAAGGTCATCTACTTCTATGACGCCGAAAATCGCTGCCGCTTAATAAAAAAAAAAGGTCATCCACTTCTCTGACGGGGTGACAAATCGAAAACTAAGGGGGTAATCTTTTTTGTTAGGTAGTCTTTGACCGACAAACCGCTACCGCTTATTAAAAAAAGGTCATCTACTTCTATGACGCCGAAAATCGCTACCGCTTATTCCAAAAAAAGGTGTAAGTCAATTTGATCACCAAGATTCATGATATGGGGTTTAACCCATTATCCGAGCGGGGAAAGCACGCGGGGCCCGGACCCCTAAAGGGGGCCTAGCCCCCGCCACCCATTTAAAACCTCCAACAAACCTTCGGGATCCGAGGGGGATGTGGGAGAATCAGGGCGGGGAAAGCACGCGGGGCCCGGACCCCTATCGGGGGCTTAGCTCCCGCCACCCATTTAAAACCTCCAACAAACCTTCGGGATCCGAGGGGGATGTGGGAATATCAGGGCGGGGAAAGCACGCGGGGCCCGGACCCCTAACCCATTTAAAACACCCAACAAACCTTCGGGATCCGAGGGGGATGTGGGAGTATCAGGGCGAGGAAAGCACGCGGGGCCCGGACCCCTAACGGGGGCGTAGCCCCCGCCACCCATTTAAAACCCCCAACAAACCTTCGGGATCCGAAGGGGATGTGGGAGTATCAGGGCGGGGAAAGCACGCGGGGCCGACAAACTCGGGGCTCCTACTTCTTCATTCTCATGTTAAACCTAACACTACGACTGTGCGGGGAGGCAAGCTAAGCTCGCCTCCCCGCACAGTCTCCGAACCTAACGGATCCAAGTCGGGGTGCTCCGAAAGTCCGAGCTCGCTTCGCTCGCTCCCGCTTCTATTTAGAACTCCCCGTACCTCACTCGCGGACCCCATATTATGAATCTTTGGGATCAAATTGACTTAGACCTTGACCTTGAAATGACCTTGACCTTGACGGATTACCCCCTGGTTTTCGATTTGTTACCCCCAAGTTTGTCTGCCCTCAAGTCGGCCTCACGTGCTTTCCCCGCCTTGATACTCCCACATCCCCCTCGGATCCCGAAGGTTTGTTCGGGGTTTTAACCCCATATTATGAATCTTTGGAATCAAATTATACAATCAGTAATAAGTCATCTTTGGTCCTACATAAACTCACAAAACAAAGACCAAAGAGTACCTAAAATTACAATACCGCTGGTTTCCTAACCTTGAAATTAGGTATGGATGTTCAGCTAAAGCCTATCTCTTACCAAAAAATCGCGGACTGCCAAATCGATGTACCCTATTGTACAGTTGAGCCCAAAGATGACCCAGTTTTTACCTCGCAACAACAGTTCAAAATCATTCATTCACTCATTCACTTCATCCCATCTCTACACCAAAGCAACAAAACTATCATGTCGATTTTTAAAATGTGACAAAATCCTTTATCAATTTCGCAATTTTATGGAAAAAGTGTTAAAAGATGTATAAAATAATAGCAGTTTTCAGTGTTAATTCATACGTCCACGTCGCAGTTACCATTTAAAATGTTTTATAGTCTCATAATGTGTATGGTGTATTCGGAAAGTGGTGTTTTTTGATCGAGCGGTGGTTGTTTACAACATAAGACAAGTATGAAAAAAATAAAAAGTTCAGTTGGGCCTTTACGTTCGGTAACTGGTTGGTTTTTATGCTTGTGAACGAAATCACAGCGGCGCGCAAAGTGAATATAGTGAATAAAAGTGCTTGCGTAGCTCGTCCTTTACGTTTGGTACTCAATCTACAGCCAATCTGAGTGACGGGGGGGTGAGGTCGAATCTAGAGAGCGGCAGGGAGTGTCCATACTGTACGTTAGTACTAATATATATACTGTGCCTTTAGGTACGGAACCCTAAAAAACCGGCCAAGTGCGAGTTGGACTAGCATTCCGAGAGTTCCGTACCACCACATCTCTCCACACAACTACATTCTATACAAATGACAATGATACTTATTCACATTTCAAACAAAAGACATCAACGCGCGCTACAAAAAAATGTTTTTTTTTTCATTCAATTCGGACTCCTTAGCGCGAGTACGACTTACACTTTGCCTATTTTTATAATTTGTTATTTTACCTCAGTGTTAGTAATATAATCACACCAAGTTAGAGCTAAATAAAAAATACTTCTAAAGACCTATAAAAAACACGTTTTCCGTATTTATTATTTTAAAATTTTTAATAAATGTTGTTATAGCAGTAACAGAAATACACATTTTGTGAAAATTTAAATTGTTCACGTTGTAATAGTACGGAGTAGGTATGCAGTCTATTGTCTCTTTATTATTTTCTTACTTTATATTTTTCTTTTAGAAATATTTTTGTTTAAGAGATGTTTTGTTCCTTTACAATATAGCCGACTGTATTGTAAAGGAACCCATGGCTGATGGCGGGAGTTCTTCATATTAAGACAAGATACAATAGCGAGGCACGTCGTTTAAATACAACAAATATTCCCGGCTCAATAAAGTCAAATAAAACGAGGAACTGTCCTTTGTTAGAACATCCTGCCTGGGCGGGTTTATTGCTAGCTAATTTCCAGAATAGCCACGCGGTATCTTGTTTGGATATTTCCTTTGTCTGTAGTGTGAGAATCTTAGTTTTAAACTACAGAAAGGATGTGTGACAACTTCCAGGAACTGTGCGCTGCGTGCGCGTGGAAGAATGCTGTACTACAGGCAGGGGTTGGAGGCAGCCAATCAATGCGCGAGAGTGGCGCGTCAGGGGCGGAGCCTGGGAGGAATGGAGAGCCGACGGACCGGACACTTGGGTCGGAGCTGTCTGCGAGGCAACTGGGGGATCGTGGAGAGAAAGCGAGTGATAAGCGTGTGTGGTCGGTACCCACGTGTGCGCAAAATAAAGTTTTACCTAACTAAACAAGTGCGGTGTTAAGTGACGCGGCTTAGACGTAGCAGAGTGACAGTGAGGCGGACCATAGTAGATAATCAGCTAAGTACCTATTATAATTTAGACTAAGTACACGCATACCGTGGACTCTAGACCCTTGGAAATAATTGCCCGTTAACAGCGGACGAATAAGTTAAGACAACCTTACGGATTGAGAGAATCCACGGTACGCTGTTTTAGTAACTAAAGGATCACTTTCGTAGTCTATACTTTCGCGCCCTCTCTGTCTGAGCAGCTATCATTCCTGCAATATTAGATTCCAATGTCTATGAAAAGACATTATATGGTCATTTAACTTGCCCCCTTTTCTTAATTCCATGAGTGTGTGTACGGGTCTCTACGGGTCTCGTATAGACACGTCGAGGCCCCGAGGCGTGTGATGGGAGGCGTACTTGGTTCACCAATCAAATCATTGATTGATGAATTAAGGCCATTAGTGGAGGTACACTCTCGCTAACTAATATACTGTGTCAATCGCGATCTTATGCTATTAACATGTTTTATTGTAATATCTCTTAACTGTTGTGTCTCTAAATGTATGTAACTCGTGTCCCTATTCTATTTGTGTGTTTGTTTTGAGACATTATAAGCGTTGTTTGATCACATTTTCCTGTTTTCTTTGTGATACGCCTACTTCACACACACCATAATTCTAGCAAGGATTTAGTAATTGTATACATATTACAGCCAGTGGCCCAATGCCTACGGTTGAACTTTAATCCAGACTACTTAATTTACGTGAGCGTAAAGACTAATATAACTATCACCTGTCTGTTCATACCCTAGCTCACACAGTACCCAGACCTAGCAATCAGTTAGAGGCATAGAGGTGACTGTGAAATAAGTACAAATTAGGTTGCGCTATGATTTTGCAATGCTCAGATATTGACCTTCCGCGGGCCCGCAAACAACAGAAGTTCTAACACAATATTATGTTAGGGCATATAAAATCCATAGGTGCACCAATTATCTTATCTTGCGTACGCTAACACAACAATAAGAACTACACACTCAAACATTACGAACATTGAACACACATCATATGTTCGAAGACGAAGGCATATCTTCTAAATAGTTGAAAGGCGATTGGCAGTCCTGTGTAATTTAGCCGGCCCACCATCTCACCTAGGCATTAGCATAGGTGGCTGGAAGTAGCGACCAGGGGTCTCTCGCATTTGGGCTGTGGTTATGTACAGTCATTTCTAAGCCTAAATCTAAAACCTAAAGTATCTAATCACCTGAAATACATTTTAAGTAAACCTAGCTCACTGATAGAAACAGTTCCTTTATATCCTAAAACCAGGGATTTTAGCGTTAGTTAAAGAAGTGAGACAGTTGGGATTGATGAAAGTGCAGTTATTTCTAAATACGAGACGATCACAGATCAGTACCGGTAGGCGTAGCCAGCAAAACGCTACAACGTATTACGGTTCATGAAATACAGCTCGCTGACAGACGGACAGACAGGCTTAGTAATAGGGTCCCGTTGGTCATCCGTTGGGTGTACGGAACCCTAAAAATCATGCTCTAGACTTAATACACAAGCCGAAGCATCGCTACCGCTGGCTCGGCGGCAATAAAAAAAAATCTACTATCCAACAGGAAATAGGTGAGTTGCACAGTGAGTTTGTGTAGTGTTTACGATAATTTATGAAGTACAAGCTGTCCCGGCGAACTTTGTACCACCTTACACTACACTGCACTACCCTACCCTACCCTACACTATCCTATCCTACCCTACACTATGCTACACTACATTACACTACCCCACACTACCCTACTCTACCCTACTTAAGAACCTTCTCCTGACAATAACGAACTCGACAAAAAAAAATACGAAATCGGTCCAGCCGTTCACGTGTGATGCGATGACCAGAAGAAATAGGGGATCATTTTTATTTATATATAGATGTAGCTATATTAGAGTCTGTAAGAATCAAAAAAGACAAAAAAGGGTTATCTATGACATATTAATGTCTATGGTTGAAGGAATATTGTAGTGTATTACATATGCGTCAAAAACAGCAATGTCTCAAGAAAATTAATGATAAAAATTAAGGATGCTACAAAAACCACAATGTCCAATGGTGTAGGAGTCTGTTAGAATCAAAAACCGCAATGTCAATTTTAAGGTTAACGGTAGTGTTCAAAACGTGAAAGTGGACATTGCGATGTCAATTTTAAATTTAACGGTAGTGTTCAAAACGTAAAAGTGGACATTGCGATGTCAATTTTAAATTTAACGGTAGTGTTCAAAACGTAAAAGTGGACATTGCGGGTTTTTGATTTTATAAGACTCTATATAATAACTATGAATTATAATAACTATATATATATATATCGGCGCGGACTCAATATTAATTAGTTTTAAAATAGTTAAGTAATAATAATTGATTAATCTCATAAATTAACTAAGCGTGTTGTTTACGCAAGCAAGTGCACGTGGTGTTTGCTACCACGGCAGGTGCTATTTGTGCGAACGAGCGCAGGTGGTTTAAACAATGTTTTTGCAAATGCACGTGGTGTTTACCACTACAGCAGGTGCTGTTTGCGCAAACGAGCGCAGGTGGTGTTTATGAATATGGCACGATTTCCCACCACATTCGTTTTGTATAAAAGCGAACGGCGGATCGATTATAAGGCATTGTACCTCAAATCATTGCAGCACTAAGTTGTCCTAGACTAAGCTCTATCAATAAAAAGTCTCGTGACAATCTGAGTGTTTTATTCGACAAATGAGTGAAGATAAGGACAGTGGACATCAGCACGCTGATGGCCACGATGATTATTTGGATCCACCCATCATTACTCCAACATCAGAAGTGGGATGCATTCCCACTTCCATCCCACCGCCTACTGTGCCAAGGCCATCAACATCAACAAGCACATTAGCCGGAATGATGCAATCACAAGGGCATTCTAGTTCTATGCCAATGAAATTCATGATACAAATGATGAAGACGATGCAGCAAATGTCAGACCGCCTCTGCGCACCGCTAGAACCAAAGGTAAAAATAAATGAAATATTTTTACCATCCTATGATCCTGACACAAATGTTGGAATTCGTGAATGGTGTCAACATGTGACCAAAGCAGTTGAGATATATAAACTCAATGACTATGATGTACAAATGAAGGTTGGCAGCTTACTAAAGGGAAGAGCCAAATTATGGGTTGATGACTGGATGGTGTCCACCTCCTCCTGGGAAGAATTACGTGACAAACTCATAACCACTTTCGAACCAGAGAACAGATATTCGCGTGACATCCTTAAGTTCAGGGAGCATGTTTATGAACCAACGAAGAATATCGCAGAGTTTTTATCTCAAGCTTTGAAGCTGTCATAGGATGTATTAATGATGAACGTATTCGAATAGAACTACTGAATGCAAGAGCTGCCACAGTACCGGAACTCATCTCGGTTGCATCATCAATCAGGGCGACCGACTGGGAAATTTTAAACCATCGTTACGATAACAAAAAGCTAATTTTCTCATCCCATATGAACATTCTTTTAGGCCTACCTAATATGCAACAGCAATCGTTAGGACAAATCAAAAAGATGCATGACGTCACACTTGAAAGTCTGCATGCCATCAAGAACCTTGGCGTCGACATATCATCGTGGGATCCTATTATGGTTCATATTTTGTCTCTGAAATTGGATTCTGATTCTTATGGAGAGTACCTAGAGTCGTTAAAAAATTCTCGGGAGCTTCCCGTTTTGAAGGAATTCCTTAATTTCTTAGAGAGCAAATTCACCGTTTTGGAAACGGCTCGTCGCAAGCAAGATGGAGTGCAGAGATCAATGCAGCATAGCAACCAGAACTATAATTATCAAGCAAATTCAAAAAAACCCAATCAAAAGGCGTACAATAATTATCATCATAATGAAAACTTCTCCAAATCATTCCACGTGTCAGAATTAAAATGTCCAATTTGCAATCGAGGTCACGGTATCTACAATTGCAACACATTCTTGGAAATGGCAAACGACTTGAAACTAAAAACCGTGCATAAATTGAAGTTGTGTATAAACTGTTTATTCAATCACGGCGGCAACCAATGCATATCATCAAAGCGGTGCCGCACATGTTCACGGAAACATAACACCCTGCTACATGAGGCATGCGCTAAGCAATACACAAGCCCGGTTGCGAAACCTTCTAGCTCCAGCTTAGCAACGTCAAAATGAATAAAACCGCCCACGTGTCCCAATCACAAGAAAGCTTGTCCGAAATTTTGTTAACAACCGCAGAGGTTAAGGTCATGTCTAATGATGGAACAGAACACGTGATGAGAGCACTCGTCGATCAAGGATCTCAGATATCACTCATCACAGAGAAAGCAGCTCAAATTTTGGGTATTAAACGTCAAAAATGTAAGGGCGTTATTTTTGGAGTCGGTCAAAAGGAAAATAATTGTAAAGGAATGCTCAATATAACATGTAAATCAATATATAGTGACTTTACATTCAGTGCGGAAGTACTTATAATGAATAATCTTATTAAAAATTTGCCAAACATATCCTTCAGCAGACCGGAATGGTCCTTCATAGAGAACATTAATTTGGCAGACCCTGAATTTTATATCAGTAAGCCAGTAGATCTGTTATTAGGGGCAGATATCTACTCCATCATTTTGATGGGAGGAATCTTGAGAGGAGAAGATCTATCTCAACCGATAGCACAGCAAACACACCTAGGTTGGTTATTATGCGGTAGCGTTAAAACGTTTCAATGTAATGTGATACTAAACAACATTGACGATTTGAAAAAATTCTGGGAAATAGAGGAAATTCATGAAGACTCTAAATTATCAGTAGAAGAGCAAAAATGTATGGAGTTCTACTCTAAAACAACAACACGTTTGGAAAATGGCCGCTACGAGGTTAGATTACCATTAAAAGAAAATTTTGGGCAGGACCTAGGGTCATCAAAACAGATGGCTGTAGCTCAGTTCAAAAATTTGGAAAGAAAATTCGAAAGACGAGAATATTTCGCAAAGGAGTACAGAAAATTTATGAGTGAGTATCAGGAATTAAACCACATGGTACCAGCAGTTTGTAACAGAAAACCTGAGTGCTACCTACCGCACCATGGGGTCGAACGCGCTGAGTCAACAACCACCAAACTTCGAGTGGTTTTTAACGCATCAGCGAAAACTTCATCTTCAAAAAGCCTCAATGACCTTATGTACAAAGGTCCCAGTCTACAACAAGACATACAATCCCTTTTATTAAAATGGAGACAGTATAAATACGCATATACAGCTGACATAGAAAAAATGTACCGTCAGATCTTCTTACATCCAGATGATCAGCAGCTTCTGAAAGTGATCTGGAGATCATCACCAGAACAGCCATTACAGCCTTTCCAGCTCACTACTGTGACATACGGTACAAAGTCAGCACCGTTTTTAGCAATGATGACTTTGAAGAGATTAGCAGAAGACGAACGCGCCAACTATCCGGAAGCAGCAAGGGTTGTAAATGAGTTTTTTTACCTTGATGACGTAGTACATGGTTTTCACAACATTCCAGCAGGAAATAAAATCATTTCTGACCTAGATTTATTAATGAAATCCGGAGGCTTCACATTAAGAAAGTGGTCATCAAATAAACCAGATATATTAGAAAATATAAAAAACTATGAGAACAAAAAGCATGAAATATTTAATTTTAAAACTGAAAATAAATCAAAAACTTTAGGGATTTGCTGGGACCCTAACGAAGACACGTTGACATTTAACTGCACCATATCAAAGCAAAAATTAAAACAAACAAAAAGAAATCTTTTATCAGAGATTTCTAAGTTATACGATCCGCTGGGTTGGATTGCACCTATCACAACCAAATTAAAAATATTATTCCAAAAAGTATGGAAACTAAATTTAGAGTGGGATGACAATATCCCAGATGACGTCATCACGGAATGGTCAAAAATACGAGCAGATATGGAAAACATTAACACTTTTCAAATTCCAAGATGGATCGGATATCAAGAGCAAGATGTCATACAGTTGCATGGGTTCTGCGACGCCTCACAGCAAGCATATGCAGCAGTAGTTTACGCAAGAGTCAGCAATCAGCACACAGATGACGTCAAGGTCATGCTATTAGCAGCAAAAACAAAATTGGTACCGAGCAAAAAAGCGGTATCTTTACCTAGATTAGAATTAAGTGGAGCTCACTTACTTTCAAAATTAATAAATAAAATCATTAAATGCTTAGATCAGCATAAAATTGAGATATATGGCTGGAGTGATTTAATGGTAGCATTGGGATGGATTCAGGGCGATCCAAGTCGCTGGAAAGCCTTTGTCTCTAATAGAGTGACTAACATAACTAAAACAATGCCCAAGCAGTGTTGGAGATACGTAAATACAAGCGAAAATCCAGCTGACGCGGCGAGTCGGGGCATAAGCGTAACTAAATTAAAAGAGCACGCTTTGTGGTGGCAAGGACCAGCGTGGCTCCGAGCATTTGAAAATAAAAATAAAGGGCAGATTTTTACTACGGAATTAGAGGTCAAAACAAAGCAAACAAATGTGGTCCAAAAAGAAACCCACAAAAATATTGTTTCTGAGTTATTGGAAAAATATAGCTCATTCACAAAAATTACTCGCGTATTAGCGTGGGTGTTACGTGCATGCGCACCGCACAGCGGTAAACAAAAGCCGAGTTATCTCACGTTACGCGAGCTACAGCAAGCAAAAAACGTCCTTATTAAACATGTGCAAAGCGTGGAGTTTAAAATGGACATAGAGCAACTAAATAAGAATGGTAAAGTCAATTCAAAAAGTAAAATATTGAATTTAAATCCTTATCTCGATCAGGAAGGAATTTTGCGAGCTCGGGGAAGGCTCAGCAACGCGAATTTGGACCCCGAGATGAAAAATCCAAAAATAATACCGCATAACAGTCGACTAACGCAGCTTTTAATAGATAAGGCTCATCTACTTACCTTTCACGGGGGACCAAGATTAACATTAGCTAACCTCCGAGAACAGTATTGGATTTTAGGGGGAAACAACGCTACTAAAAAGCAAATAAGGAAGTGTGTCACGTGTAGAAAATACGATACCAGCAAAAATTATCAGTTGATGGGGGACCTTCCAGAGGCAAGGTGTAACAGCGCCAGTCCGTTCTATCACACTGGAGTGGATTATACTGGTTTCCTGCAAATCAAAACCAACAAAGGTCGTGGGTCCAAAACAAGCAAAGGATATGTGGCTATATTCGTCTGTATGGTCACTAAAGCAGTGCACCTCGAACTCGTCTCAGACCTGACTAGTTCAGCATTTATAGCAGCTCTTAGAAGAATGGCAGCCAGGCGAGGATGTCCACGTCACCTATATAGTGACAACGGGACGAACTTCGTGGGAGCGAATAAGATCCTACAGGAAGAGTATCTGGAAATTCAACAGATTTTTAATGAAAACATAATGATTGACGTCACAGACATGAACATAGAGTGGCATTTCAATTGTCCGTCGTGGCCTAGCGCCGGAGGTTTATGGGAACGAGCAGTAAGAAGTTTGAAACACCATTTAAAACGTGTGATTGGCGATCAAAAGCTAACATTTGAGGAGATTTCAAGTTTTTTGGCAATGACAGAATGTTCTATGAATGCACGTCCTCTTTGTGCCATCTCCGAAGACATCGATGACCTCGATTTTCTAACCCCATCACACTTCTTAACAGGAAGGCCGGGAACAAGCATCATTCAAACTGAAAAAGACGCCAGAACAAGGTGGTATTTAACAAGAAAAATATTTGAAGATCTATGGAAAAGATGGAAATCTGAAAATCTGTGTCAACTGAACACAAGAAGCAAGTGGATGCGACCTCAACCAAATTTAAAAAATGGCGATTTGGTTGTTATACACGAAGATAACATTCCAGCAGGTAAATGGGCCCTGGGGAGGGTAGTAGACCTTCATCCTGGTAAAGATGGATTGATCAGGGTAGTCACCCTAAAAACAAAAAATGGTTATTTGAAGCGACCAGTTGTCAAATTATCAGTTCTGCCTCTAAATAACAGCAAGCAAGAAAGTGACGGGAGCGAGCGAGAGAGCAAGATAGCAAGCAGTAATGAGAGTAAAAAGGAGAACGCATCAGCAAAAATAAATGAAAATAATATAGAAAAGGAATCAAGCAACATAAGAACTTTGAGACCAAGACAACCAAAACTGAGCTCTATTGCTATGGCGTTAATATTTTTCATGACAATCGTTGGGCAAGTTCATGGCGGTTACAACATTACAGAATTCGGAACCAATAAGTCATTATACTTTGATCCCCTGGCGAAAATGCAGTTAATAAGGGATAAATGGACCTTAGTTGTGTACTACGACATGGCACCGTATTGGGAAGGGATTGCAGCATTAAACAAAATATCTTCTTATTTAGATAAATCTTGCAATAACATTCATAGGAGCTTGCATTGTAACATGATCTTATCTCAGCTACGTCACGAGCACAAGGAACTCCAATACTATAACCAGCTGTTGCTTACGCAACATTATAGTGAGCACGTCACAAGGCAGCGGAGAGGCCTTATCAACGGAATAGGGTATATAGCTAGCACATTGTTTGGCGTATTGGACGAGCGATTCGCAGAAAAGTATGCACAGGATATTGACCTAATAAATCAAAATCAGAGGCATTTAGAAGTCTTGTGGAGAAATCAAACATCGATAGTGGAATCAGAATTAAATTTATTGAAAAGGACAGAAGAAATAATGACTAAGCAGCATAAAACTATCAACAATCATCTTAATTATTTAGCAAAAGAAACGGGTAAGCTACAGATGGAGATGGACATCGTGTCTCAGACTCAGGAATTTACATTATCAGCTATAACAGCAATGAGTATGTTAGAAAATCTGAAACGGATACAAGATACATTGCTAGACACTATTACAGATGTCTACCGCGGACAATTTAACCTTCATCTCCTAACTCCTGGACAACTTCGTAAAGAGTTAAACGTTATTTCGGGCCAATTATCCACTGAATTAAAATTACCAGTTGATAATTTACAAGCAGAATTAAAAAATATTTATCAACTTTTGAAGGTCAAAGCAAGAATTACTGAAAAATATTTTATATTTGAGGTGACTTTTCCACTTTTAAGCAGAGATAGCTACAAACTATACCGACTGATCTCAATACCGCATAAAGTAGAAAATAAAATATTGAAAATCATACCGTTATCCGAGTTAGCAGCCATTAATCTAAGAAGAGATTCATATTTTCCAATCACAACCGATGAACTAAGATCATGCATTAATAGAGGCACGGAATATCTATGTGAAATTCAGCAACCAATTTATAGCATCCGGAGCGATGATAATTTTTGTCAATTTAATCCAGATGAAAATCAATGCAAGACTGAAAAAACACCATGTATAAACGTTTGGATTTCATTAGCAGAGCCTTCGATGTACTTTTATTTCTACTGCTACAAAAAGGCAATCAGAATTATTTGTGAAGAGCAAGTCAGAATGGCCGAGTTGAGTGGAGCTGGTATCATTTTTTTAGAGCAAGGGTGCATGATAAAAGATAATGATTTCACAATTCATTCAAGACAAACTCATCTAAATTCCATGGAACTAAAATCAAATTTAGATATTTCTATTGATCAGATCAATCACATTATACAGATTCTCCCAAAAACTGAGAAATCAATCAACCAGTTTAATATGAGTGACTCGGATGAGTTGCCTAACACTATTCAAAAATTAAAACAACAAATACAAAAAATGAAAGAAAGTAGCATCGTCGATTTGGGATCGACTTTATCAGCACACCATGTGCATCATTACAGCATCAGCTACATATTGTTGGCAGCGGTGGTAGTGCTCGCGGCAGTGGGCGCGTGGCGCTGGCGAACGCAGCGGCGCCGCCGGCGCGCTGTCATCTCTCCTGACATCGAGCTACAATCGATAAACAGTAAAGTGAGTGCTAGTGCGCGAAAGCAGAGTAACGCTGACCGTATTCAGCCTAGTGATAGTGTAAGCAGTGCGCGAGTCCAGAACAAGGCTGACCGTATTCAGCCAAGTGTAAGTGCGTGTGACATGGCTACGTCGCCTATTTTTCAAAAACATTCATTTTAGACACTAAGCATTTTTTGAATCATTATGTAGTAGGTATGGTTGCAAATCTTTCTCTTCCGCCCTCGGGAGCATGTTCGGTGCACGGGCACCAAACACCCTGTATCGCGCCGCCGTCACCGCCCGTGCGGAATGGCATTAACAGTGCATTTTTGAGCAGCGCGCGGTTCGGGTGCATTCACTGTTAGCATATATAATTAGCATTTAATTAAGAATATTATCGTCTGTTTGAGCAAAATAATATACTTTCTCTATCAAAGACTCGAGTTTCCTTCACATCCTAATCACGCACCCTACATAATGGTCCTTCGAGCCGGATAATGGTCCTTCGAGTTCCAGTAACGCAATTCCAAACAAACGATCAAGGTTTAATGATGAGCGCTCTTCGGCAATGTCTTGCCAGTATTGTAAGAGGTCGAATCATCTGTCTCAAGATTATAGGTTCAAACCAACTGTGAACCCACAACAGCAAAACGCAAACAATACTCAGAAGGAGCCTGAAGCACGAAAACAAACTTGCACATTCTGTAATAAGAATGGCCATACTTACGACGTATGTTACAGACGTCAAAGATCATTAACATCAAATGTAAATTGCATTGAAAGCAGCAAACTGGCACCAATTCAACTTCAAATCGGCACGTTCACTCTCCAAGCCATTTTTGATAGCGGCGCTGAATGTTCTGTTATACGTGAAAGTGTTGCTGCAAAACTACCTGGAAAAAGATGTCAAAAGGCTAACTATCTGAGAGGCATTGGGAAACATCCAGTTCTATCACTCACCACTTTGCTTACAATCTGTGTGATTGATAATGTTAATGTCGAATTGTTGTTCTTCATCTTGCCTGACACAGATATGACAACAGATGTATTAATTGGCATGAACTTGATCAACGGAACCAATCTTGGTATGGTTATTACGTCTGGAGGTACAAAACTTGTCCACCAGTCTGTCTTCAGTTCTAGTAAACCACATGCAACAAAATAACCCTATTTTCACCAATCTGGATTGTGATCTCACAGATGAGCAAGATATCAAAACGCTACGTTTACTGCTAAATAAATACCAACACCTGTTTATACGTGGGTACCCACAGACAAGAGTAAATACGGGAGAACTGGAAATACGACTGAAGAACCCAGATAAGTTCGTTGAAAGAAGACCGTACCGTTTGAGTCCAGTAGAACGAGAGAAAGTTATGAATTGATTGCAAACAACATCGTCAGGGAAAGTAAATCGCCATTTTCAAGTCCCATCATCCTGGTAAAGAAGAAGAATGGAGAGGATCGCCTTTGTGTTGACTTCAAAAAACTCAACTCCAATACCTTACGAGACCACTACCCACTTCCCCTGATTGAAGATCAAATCGACCAACTGGCAAACGCTAAATACTATTCCACTTTGGACATGGCTGCTGGATTTCATCAGATACCAATCGCAGAAACATCGATCGAGAAAACTGCATTTGTCACCCCGGATGGGTTAAATGAATACCTCACAATGCCATTTGGTTTGAGTAATGCCTGTTCAATTTATCAACGATGCATCAACCGAGCACTCTACCCACTGCTGGGAGATGCTGCACAGGTATACGTCGATGACGTGCTCAGTAAGAGCACAGACTTTTCCGAAGGACTATCAAACATTGAACGCATTCTCATTGCCCTTCAGGAAGCAGGGTTCTCAATCAATGTTGACAAGTGTAGTTTTTTTAAGCGGACTATTGAGTATCTGGGTAACGTCATATCCGATGGAAAAGTGAAGCCAAGTCCAAAGAAGGTAGAAGCTCTGGTAAAATCACCACCTCCAACAACAGTGAAACAAGTGAGACAATTCAACGGCCTTGCTGGCTATTTCAGAAGGTATATTCCAAACTTCTCCCGTATGATGGTACCACTGTACGAATTGACCAAACAAGGTGCAAAGTGGGAATGGAATGACCGTCACGAAAAAGCCCGTAACGATGTCATTGAATATCTCACTTCAGAACCTGCACTAACACTTTTCCGCTAGGAGGCCCCAATTGAATTATATACTGATGCTAGCAGTTTGGGATTCGGCGCTGTTTTAGTACAGGTAATTGACGGACGACAACACCCAGTTGCTTTTATGAGCAAACGGACAACAGAAGCAGAAAGTTGATACCATTCGTATGAATTGGAGACTTTGGCACTCGTCCGGGCCATAAAGCATTTCCGGCAATATCTTTACGGACGCAACTTTAAGATCATCACGGATTGTAATGCCTTAAAAGCTTCAAAGAATAAGAAAGATTTGCTACCACGCATACATCGATACGCATACATGCATTTCTTCAAAATTTTGATTTTGAGGTGGAATATCAAAAAGGAGAACGTCTCCAACATGCAGATTTCTTCAGCAGGAATCCAAGTGATAACATCATAAATGTCTTAACAAGAGACCTTGACTGGCTGATAGTTGGGCAACGCCGCGATGACACCATCCGTCCACTCATTGACAGGATGGTCAATGATAACGTCCAAAATGATGATTACGTACTCGACGATGGTGTCTTGAAACGTGTGGTACACGATGCAACATTCGGACAACAAAATTGCACGGTTGTGCCAAAGGCATTTCAGTGGAGTATTATCAACTCTTATCACTCTGCACTCAAACATCCTGGATGGGAGAAAACCCTACATAAAATAAAAGAATCTTATTGGTTCGAGAAAATGAATACTATCATTCGTCCATTTGTGGACAACTGCGTTGTTTGCAAAACATCAAAGAATACATCGGATGCAGTAAAAGTTCAGCTCCATCCAATTCAAAAGCCCACTGCCGCTTTTCAGGTGATCCACATGGACATTACAGGCAAACTTGGAACGCTGGGGCATCAAGAGTATGTGGTAGTCACTATCGACGCATTCTCAAAATATGTGTTGCTTCATCATGCAACAAATAAAAGCCAGCACAGCGCACTTGGGGCTTTGAAACGAGCAGTTCATCTATTTGGAACACCGATCCAAATCATAGTGGACGATGGAAGAGAATTTTTAGGGGAATTCAAATCCTATTGCGATCAGTTTGGGATCGAAATTCACACTATATCACCAGGAGTTAGCCGAGCGAATGGTCAAGTGGAGCGAGTTATGGCCACGCTTAAGAACGCTTTGATCATGATTAAAAACTATGAGACGGAATTATGGCACAACACTCTAGACGATCTCCAATTGGCAATGAACTGCACGATTCATCGAACAACTGGAGTTGCTCCGCTTACTTTGCTCACAAGACGCAGGCACTGTGTACCACCTGAATTGAGATTGGTAAACCTGGAAGAGGAGACAGTTGATGTAAGCGGACTAGATTAATTAGTTCAACAACGAATGATCACTGCCGCAGATCAAAACAAACAACGTTTTGACCAACATCGAGCAAAAATACATCGCTTCTCAAGAGGAGACTATGTCTTGATTAAAAACAATCCACGGAACCAAACCTCCCTTGATCTTAAATTCAGCGAGCCTTATGAAATTTTCCGTGTTTTGGAAAACGACCGCTATTTAGTAAAGAAAGTAGTGGGCAGAGGACGACCGCGAAAAGTAGCTCATGATCAGCTTCGACGAGCGCCACTACCGGGCAGCCAACATACCGTATCGGCGCCAGAAGACGACAACAATGAAACTGAAGAAATTCAGAGCATTTCACAAAAACCCGTGCCCTCTTCATCCAGTGCCACTACTGAATAATCAAGTAAGTTCAAACTATAATTAGTTCATTTAATTCCTGATTTAGAGCCTCTGTGAATCCTACATAGCATCGACCTTTTACCCACTCCTTTAGAGTCTCTGTGTACCACGGCGTACAAGACCGCCCAGAGCACAGCATCATCCATTTCTACGAGCTCTACGAGAACATTTTATTTAAATCCTCTGTGAATCCTACACAGCATCGACCTTTAACCAACTCCTTTAGAGCCTCTGTGTACCACGGCGTACAAGACCGCCCAGAGCACAGCATCATCCATTTCCACGAGCTCTACGAGAACCTTTTATTTAAATCCTCTGTGAATCCTACACAGCATCGACCTTTAACCAACTCCTTTAGAGCCTCTGTGTACCACGGCGTACAAGACCGCCCAGAGCACAGCATCATCCATTTCCACGAGCTCTACGAGAACCTTTTATTTAAATCCTCTGTGAATCCTACACAGCATCGACCTTTAACCAACTCCTTTAGAGCCTCTGTGTACCACGGCGTACAAGACCGCCCAGAGCACAGCATCATCCATTTCCACGAGCTCTACGAGAACCTTTTATTTAAATCCTCTGTGAATCCTACACAGCATCGACCTTTAACCAACTCCTTTAGAGCCTCTGTGTACCACGGCGTACAAGACCGCCCAGAGCACAGCATCATCCATTTCCACGAGCTCTACGAGAACCTTTTATTTAAATCCTCTGTGAATCCTACACAGCATCGACCTTTAACCAACTCCTTTAGAGCCTCTGTGTACCACGGCGTACAAGACCGCCCAGAGCACAGCATCATCCATTTCCACGAGCTCTACGAGAACCTTTTATTTAAATCCTCTGTGAATCCTACACAGCATCGACCTTTAACCAACTCCTTTAGAGCCTCTGTGTACCACGGCGTACAAGACCGCCCAGAGCACAGCATCATCCATTTCCACGAGCTCTACGAGAACCTTTTATTTAAATCCTCTGTGAATCCTACACAGCATCGACCTTTAACCAACTCCTTTAGAGCCTCTGTGTACCACGGCGTACAAGACCGCCCAGAGCACAGCATCATCCATTTCCACGAGCTCTACGAGAACCTTTTATTTAAATCCTCTGTGAATCCTACACAGCATCGACCTTTAACCAACTCCTTTAGAGCCTCTGTGTACCACGGCGTACAAGACCGCCCAGAGCACAGCATCATCCATTTCCACGAGCTCTACGAGAACCTTTTATTTAAATCCTCTGTGAATCCTACACAGCATCGACCTTTAACCAACTCCTTTAGAGCCTCTGTGTACCACGGCGTACAAGACCGCCCAGAGCACAGCATCATCCATTTCCACGAGCTCTACGAGAACCTTTTATTTAAATCCTCTGTGAATCCTACACAGCATCGACCTTTAACCAACTCCTTTAGAGCCTCTGTGTACCACGGCGTACAAGACCGCCCAGAGCACAGCATCATCCATTTCCACGAGCTCTACGAGAACCTTTTATTTAAATCCTCTGTGAATCCTACACAGCATCGACCATTAACCAACTCCTTTAGAGCCTCTGTGTACCACGGCGTACAAGACCGCCCAGAGCACAGCATCATCCATTTCCACGAGCTCTACGAGAACCTTTTATTTAAATCCTCTGTGAATCCTACACAGCATCGACCTTTAACCAACTCCTTTAGAGCCTCTGTGTACCACGGCGTACAAGACCGCCCAGAGCACAGCATCATCCATTTCCACGAGCTCTACGAGAACCTTTTATTTAAATCCTCTGTGAATCCTACACAGCATCGACCTTTAACCAACTCCTTTAGAGCCTCTGTGTACCACGGCGTACAAGACCGCCCAGAGCACAGCATCATCCATTTCCACGAGCTCTACGAGAACCTTTTATTTAAATCCTCTGTGAATCCTACACAGCATCGACCTTTAACCAACTCCTTTAGAGCCTCTGTGTACCACGGCGTACAAGACCGCCCAGAGCACAGCATCATCCATTTCCACGAGCTCTACGAGAACCTTTTATTTAAATCCTCTGTGAATCCTACACAGCATCGACCTTTAACCAACTCCTTTAGAGCCTCTGTGTACCACGGCGTACAAGACCGCCCAGAGCACAGCATCATCCATTTCCACGAGCTCTACGAGAACCTTTTATTTAAATCCTCTGTGAATCCTACACAGCATCGACCTTTAACCAACTCCTTTAGAGCCTCTGTGTACCACGGCGTACAAGACCGCCCAGAGCACAGCATCATCCATTTCCACGAGCTCTACGAGAACCTTTTATTTAAATCCTCTGTGAATCCTACACAGCATCGACCTTTAACCAACTCCTTTAGAGCCTCTGTGTACCACGGCGTACAAGACCGCCCAGAGCACAGCATCATCCATTTCCACGAGCTCTACGAGAACCTTTTATTTAAATCCTCTGTGAATCCTACACAGCATCGACCTTTAACCAACTCCTTTAGAGCCTCTGTGTACCACGGCGTACAAGACCGCCCAGAGCACAGCATCATCCATTTCCACGAGCTCTACGAGAACCTTTTATTTAAATCCTCTGTGAATCCTACACAGCATCGACCTTTAACCAACTCCTTTAGAGCCTCTGTGTACCACGGCGTACAAGACCGCCCAGAGCACAGCATCATCCATTTCCACGAGCTCTACGAGAACCTTTTATTTAAATCCTCTGTGAATCCTACACAGCATCGACCTTTAACCAACTCCTTTAGAGCCTCTGTGTACCACGGCGTACAAGACCGCCCAGAGCACAGCATCATCCATTTCCACGAGCTCTACGAGAACCTTTTATTTAAATCCTCTGTGAATCCTACACAGCATCGACCATTAACCAACTCCTTTAGAGCCTCTGTGTACCACGGCGTACAAGACCGCCCAGAGCACAGCATCATCCATTTCCACGAGCTCTACGAGAACCTTTTATTTGAATCCTCTGTGAATCCTACACAGCATCGACCTTTAACCAACTCCTTTAGAGCCTCTGTGTACCACGGCGTACAAGACCGCCCAGAGCACAGCATCATCCATTTCCACGAGCTCTACGAGAACCTTTTATTTAAATCCTCTGTGAATCCTACACAGCATCGACCTTTAACCAACTCCTTTAGAGCCTCTGTGTACCACGGCGTACAAGACCGCCCAGAGCACAGCATCATCCATTTCCACGAGCTCTACGAGAACCTTTTATTTGAATTTTTGTGTACTATTCCGTACAAGACCATCCAGAACACAGTGTCTGATTTCTTTAAACTTGATTGTTGGCGTATTTAGACGTACATCAATGTAAAACGCAAACAAAATATTACAGCGTAGGCTGTGGCTACGGATTACTAGCTCATAGAAACTCATATGCCATTATTTCAGGACCACAAAAAGAAGGCTGGGGCAGAGCACGCACCGCCTTCCAGAATGGCCGTATCGGCGCGGACTCAATATTAATTAGTTTTAAAATAGTTAAGTAATAATAATTGAATCTCATAAATTAACTAAGCGTGTTGTTTACGCAAGCAAGTGCACGTGGTGTTTGCTACCACGGCAGGTGCTATTTGTGCGAACGAGCGCAGGTGGTTTAATCAATGTTTTTGCAAATGCACGTGGTGTTTACCACTACAGCAGGTGCTGTTTGCGTAAACGAGCGCAGGTGGTGTTTATGAATATGGCACGATTTCCCACCACATTCGTTTTGTATAAAAGCGAACGGCGGATCGATTATAAGGCATTGTACCTCAAATCATTGCAGCACTAAGTTGTCCTAGACTAAGCTCTATCAATAAAAAGTCTCGTGACAATCTGAGTGTTTTATTCGACAAATGAGTGAAGATAAGGACAGTGGACATCAGCACGCTGATGGCCACGATGATTATTTGGATCCACCCATCATTACTCCAACATATATATGAATTATAACTATGAACAGATGAATGAATTATAACAGATGGTCTGCATTTCTGCAATGCTTTACCTACACATACAGGGACCCAGGGTGATTCTCAGTGCAAAGATCACGCTGCAGCCGTACCAATTATTCCTCAAAACACACAGGTCAATTCTTTGTGTTTAGAATATAATATTATACAGCTGCCTTGGATTCTATCGACGAACGCGCTAGGAGACTCATTGGCAACGAGGAACTTGTATCAAACTAGCTCCAATCCAAAGCCTCGAGTCACCTGCTTAGCGGTGCTCTACAGGATTCATCTAAATGACAGAACTCATCTCTATTAAGTATTATTTTATTAATAAATGGTTCTTTATTAAGTGAAGGAATAGTATATATACGCAACGGGAAAAATAATATGCATAATTATATAGCAGATTTATGGAATAGTTGGTCGTCTTATTTAATTGTAACGAACCTACCTAACTTCTTCAGAAACTCCGAGATTAAAATAAAAGTAGGTAACGAAGTCTTATCACACTTATCATCATTTTTAGGGTTCCGTACCTATAAATTAATTTCAAACACGGGCAAACACTTTTCGGGAAATAAGAAAATAAGTGAAAATATTGACGAACCCCCCCCCCCATCATCAAAACTGCTAAGCCATAATTTTAGAAAAAAATACAGTATATGAGGTTAAATGCAGAGATTACAGAAAAATCTATGAGAAAATCTTAAGTATATCCGTTCTTAAAGGAAAAAATAAATTTTCAAAGTCCGATTATTTAGAAACTAGCGACACCTAGTCGGATCTAGTAGTACCTTCTACATAGTTAATTTACGTAGTAATACGACAACAGTAACTAAAATTAGTAATATCTCAGTGAATTGAATGTACACTCTAAAGGCGCTTAATTCTTACCATAGTATTGTGTTGGATTAATTTGTAATCCATAAGCTAATCGAGTGTAATATATTAATGTACTATAATATTAATCACTTCCCTTTTACCTATATCTATAGACGGCGCTGTAGATGAAAAATGAAGTGCGCGAATTTGACTGGCACTTGGCTGGTTTTTTAAAATTTGATTGCCCCTACCTACTGTGAAACATCAGTTCCATATAATACTCCCTACTATTTGGTACTAGTGGGAACTAACGCTTACTGCCACTGTCACTGCTTAGTAATATTCGTCCTAACTCCTACTTAAGTAATTTAAGGTCCTTGAGTGAGCCAGATACCCCCGAATACCCCATACAAAATCTTACTTTTGAGAGAAACGCTGAGATTTGTAAATTTGGAAAAAATATTTAAGAATATTGATGATATTATCGTAAAAGTGGGTCTGGAAACAAACTTAACTCTTTACAAAATTGGTGTAGGTCCCGTTGACTGGGGCTTCCCCTCATCATACGATCAGCTGATTGACCAATTTTGTGCATTTTTGTACGGAGCGTCGAATTTCTTTTTGAGAATTGACTATGGGTTCCCTGGGGAAAGTTGTTCAGTATGATGAGTAGAAGCCCCAGTTAACTGGTCCTACACCAATTTTTTATACCCTGTATATACTTAATGAATCTTTATAACACTAGGTTGAAAAATCGGTCATTAGTTCAATATTAATTTTACAGCGGTATAATTTTGATATCTCACGGAAATATTCTTTATTAAACAAATTCAGCTAGAAATCACAGAAAATTCGATATAGCGCGTTATTGCTTTTTTTTTTACTCTCTAATGAATGTAGATATTATGGGAAAAGGGGAGAGGTGAGGCCCTGAGGCTGGCTCACGGAATGGGCCTAAGAGGAAACATGGGCGCCATTTTTTCCATACAAACGTAGTCCACTGTTTTCTCCCTGGATAATGACAAAAGACCAAAAATGTTTTTTCCATCAAACCTATATCTACCATGGCCATGCCCCAATGTTTTTTTCTTTCCCATATTATAATTATAATAGGAAATATGAGCCTTCAAAAACTGAGAAAATTGCCCAATTAAAACGTAATTTTCAGACACCCACAAAAAACCCGCATATTAACAATAAAATGAAAACATAGACGCATAGGTAAAGCGTTTAATTAATTATTTTTGAAAAAATATTATTATTGCTCAAGTTATGGAGGAGGAAATAGGGGACTACGAAGTGCTGTTTTAGTATATTTTAGTGCCTATTATCGGGTCTGCGCTACATTCTCCCTTTCTTGCTGTTTACGGAGAGCTTTGGGCGAGGGAGACAGCAAAATTTTATTCAAATGCATCATCGTCACTTACCATCAGGTGAGACGATGCCAAGGGCTTACCAATTGAGAATAAAAAAAATACATAATATTCTTTAGACCGCATTTCCTTTTAACCGGTAACACCCCTGGACATTTCATACAACGAGCCAGAAATGACATTACAAAAAACGAATGACGGAACAAACAAAATGGCGGCGAAACCGCCTCCGTAGCTCAGAGGCAAAGTTCACTGGCTTTACACAGGACGTCGCGGGTTCGATTACCGGCGGGGTCAATTGTAAGACTCGGTTTGGTTGGTGGTAGGGCATTTTCTAAGCCCGCCTGGCTAGCTACCACCATCTTATCTAAGTCTTGCCGCCTGTACGAGCACGCACATTAAGGATTATTTTCCGCTAATTTTATAATAAGTATTTTAGCTGACATTGCGAACTCATACATCGCCCGCCGTCATTCACTTAGTGCAGGGGTTCCCTAACTTATTTAGGCCGCGCCCCCTTTCTACCAAAAAATATTTTCGCGCCCCCCCCTTCTACCCAGATAATTTTAGTTAGGTTAATATCAGTTGAGAAAAACACTGTAATAACAAAATAAGTATTTTTATTGCTCATCAAAGTTACACAAAAATCAATAATCATACAAAATTAATTTGGTAATACCTACTTATTGGAATGTGATGGATGTGCACCTGTTCGATAAAATGGATAATGATTTATCCATTTTATCGAACAGGTGGCCCGCGCCCCCCTTTGAAGGTCTCTGCGCCCCCCCTGGGGGGCGCGCCCCCCACTTTGAAAACCGTTGACTTAGTGCAATAAAGACGCTTGACAAGAGCACACACGTTTTACATACAAACTCTCCTGCCGTCCTGCACTCATACAATCCACATACATCGTTCGGGGACCAGCCCGAACATTTTGGTCCTTCGGTCCTACAGTGTGACTTCCAGTTGCCTACGGTTGCGTTCGGTTTGCCGGCCTCCCACCTCCCACCAGCGGGTCTCACCGGCAGATTGAGAAGCGCTCTACGATATCGCAGGTAAGCTGAGGTTACAGTGAAACCTACAAACCAGTAATAAGTGAAACAGTCCACTATATTTTTTGGTGTTAACGATTGCGCTGTCTGAAACCTTCGAACAAACTACAACAATGGAGGAACTATTTCAGCGTCAGGAGATCATCGCCGAGAGCATAAGAAAAATTTTTACAAACTTGAAAAAGGATTCTGCTGATCGAAAAACAATTGACTACGCCAACACAAGGCTAGCCACACTCAACAATCATTGGCAAGAATTTGGGGAAAACCACATTAAGTTACAAAAATATGAAGACAAGACACACAGCTACTTCACGACAATGCGTTTGAAAAACTGGAACAGCAGTATGATGTGACAAGTGCGATTCTACGTGGAATTATTTCTGGAGCTTCGCAAGAACCCTCAGTACCTGCAAAGGCTTTGGAAGAAAGAGGTATGATGTCAAAAAGTGATGAGCTAATCAAGCAGCAAGGTACAAATTTCCGTGCTTTTATGAGGGTTATTAAAAATATACAACTTAATGACATTTCTGAAAAGTGGGAAATAGAAGACAACCTACAAATGCTACAACAACGCTGGAAGGTAATTGATGATGTCCACTGGCAAATTGACTACTTACTTATTGGATCTGACGTGGACTACGAACAAGTTTTTGCTAAACATGAAAACCTCTTCGAAGATACGAAAAGGAATTTACACCAAAAACTTCTTGCATCTTCTCACCAGCATCAGTCACTTCCAAAAATGGAAATACCTACGTTTTCTGGGAACTACACTCAGTGGCCAACATTTATGGATTTGTACTCAGAAGCAATCCATAAAAATCCAACATTAACAAAAGCACAGAAAATGCAACATTTAAAAGGAAAACTGAAAGGTGAACCTGAGCGCCTGGTCCAACACCTAAACATATCTGCTGAAAACTACGACACCTGTTGGGAACTTCTGACCCACAGATACAACAACATACAACTACTTTTTACTAAACAAATTCAAATATTCATGAACCAACCTTCTGTACACAAAAATTGTTCCAATGAACTGAAGCGCCTGCATGACGTCAGCCTGGAAACCATACACGCTATCCATAATCTAGGGGTCGATACTACAACGTGGGACCCTATTTTGGTACACATTCTTACCGAAAAAATGGATTCCGACACCTACGCGGCTTACATGGAAACAAGAAAAGCCCCAAGGTCGTTACCTGCGTTTGACGAGCTGATGGGATTTTTGGAGTGCAAGTTTACTGCATTGGAACCTATTACAAGGCGGAACCGACCAACTACGTCCGGAAAATTAGAACAGACCCATAACAAGGAATTTTCTGCCAAGTTTTTGCCGAATCGTGGAAACTTCACAAATCCAACTCCAAAAACATTTCATGTAAATACCGAGAGAAGCTGTCCAATTTGTAAATCAGATCATTTATTGGTTTACTGTAAAGAATTCCAGAACATGCCGCCGGAAACTAAATTAAGGTCAATTTCGCAACATAATATTTGCCGAAACTGCATGTACTGCCACAATGGAAAACAATGCAATTCTAGTAAGCGGTGCCGAGTTTGCAATAAGCCTCACCACACGACACTACATGACATTATTATTCACGACCAATTGGAAAAAATAATGCCTGTAAATATGACACCGACTACGTCAAGGTGTACGCCGCCGCCTGCGCCGGGTACTACGCCACGAAAATCAAATCACGTGGCGGGAAATTACGAGGTTTTACTTGCAACTATGGAAATATATGTAAAGGCAGCGGATGGAACTCCAATGAAAATGAGAGCATTATTAGATCAAGGATCACAGATTAACTTGATCACAGAATCAGCTGCACAGCGCCTAGGCCTCCCGAGACGTAAAAACAACTCAACAGTGTCCGGAGTAGGTATCTCGGACAACAAGAGCAAAGGAATAATACAACTGGAATGCGATTCGATATACGGTGACTATACATTCACTACAGAAGCACTGGTGATGCCGAAGTTGCTAAACAACTTGCCTAACTACACTTTTAAAAAACAGGAATGGCCACATCTACTTAACATTAATCTAGCGGACTCCAATTACAACATTTCAAGATCCGTGGACATTCTACTGGATGCTGGAGTCTATGCTAAAATTATCATGAATGGAATATTGCGAGGACCTTCACAAGCCCCGATCGCACAGCAAACAAAGTTGGGGTGGGTTCTGCTCGGCAATTTCCAAACATTCAACTGCCATGCTGTTCTAAATGACATTGAAGAAATATCTCATTTCTGGGAAATGGAAGAAATTTCTGAGAAAACATCTATCTTTACACCAGAAGAGGAGTACTGCGAAACACTCTATCAAAATACAACACAAAGAAACTCAGTGGGGCGATACGAAGTGCGCATCCCCATGAAACCAGGTTTTGAGAAACATTTGGGGCCGTCAAAACCACAGGCGGTGGCCCAATTCAGACAAATCGAAAAAAGACTTGCCAAGGATACCAATCTGGCTGACAACTACAAAAAATTCATAAATGAATATTTGGAGCTGCAACACATGAAAGAATGTACATCACCATGCGAACCCAGCTGCTTTCTGCCACACCATGGAGTAATGAAACTTGACTCTACTACAACCAAACTTCGCGTTGTTTTCAATGGGTCCCAAAAAACGAAATCGGGCTACAGTCTCAATGAACTTATGGAATGCGGGCCTAACCTTCGACAAGACCTGCAATCAATGATCCTACGCTGGAGAGGATTACAATACGTTTGCACAGCTGATATCGAAAAATTTTACCGGCAAATCTTAGTACAAGAGATAGACCAACACCTCACAAAGATTGTATGGCGCAATACAGTCGATGACGTCATTAGAGAGTATCAGTTATGTTCTGTGACATACGGCTTAAAATCCTCCCCGTACCTAGCGATGCGAACAATCAAACAACTGATAAGGGACGAAGGTCATCGGTTCCCTCTCGCTGCAGACATCTTGGACAACCAGCTCTATGTCAACGATTTACTAGGCGGAAGTAATGACATTTTGGAAGCTAAAGAGACACAAAAACAGCTGATTAACATCCTAAAAACAGCAGGCTTCAATCTTCGAAAATGGGCCAGTAACGACTCAAGGTTACTCGAAGACCTGTCACAAGATTTAATAAGTCAAAACATGATTGACTTTACCCATGCAGAAACAAATAAAACACTGGGAATCACGTGGAATCCGTGCACGGATCAGTTTACATTCAAACAAACCATACCTACACCTTCAAACAAAGAAGAAAATTACTTAATAACAAAGCGAACATTACTATCGGATTTATCAAAAAATTATGATCCGATGGGCTGGCTATCTCCAGTTACGATGAAGGCAAAAATCATCTTCCAACAAGTCTGGACCTTAGCTACTGGTTGGGATGACCCCCTCCCCCAAAACATTCAAAAGGAGTGGCAAACATTTAAACAAGATCTCCTGTGCATTAAGAATATAACAATAACACGTTGGATGGGGAACACTAGCCAGCCCTTTGAACTACATGGCTTTTGCGATGCTTCCGAAAGTAAAAGTTTGGATAAAAATGGAGAAAATATGATAAGACTCGTGGGCGGAAAAACAAAACTCGCCCCCTTAAACAAAACAATAACATTGCCCAGATTAGAACTATGTGGGGCCCTACTATTATCAAAACTTATGAAAAAAGTCATAGAGCCGCAACGCGTTCAGACAGTCCAAATTAAAATCCATGGTTGGACTGACTCTATGGTCGTACTTGGATGGATACAAGGAGATGTCTCAAGGTGGAAGGCATTCGTGGCAAACAGAGTTAAAACAATAGCAAGCAACATGCCATTGGGATGCTGGAGACATGTGAAATCTGAAGATAACGCTGCCGACTGTGCAAGCCGAGGGCAACTTCCATCTCAATTATCAACAAATAAGCTATGGTGGCAGGGACCGTCATGGCTGAAGAAAGAAGATATTCCTATGGAAAAACAAACATTTGAAATCCCGACAGAAGAGATCAAGAAACAAACGTGTACTGCACAAAAAATGTCATCTCCATTTATTGAGGAACTTCTAAACAAACACAGCTCTATGGCTCGACTCGTGCGCGTAATCGGCTGGGTATCGCGTTTCATTCAGCGGACGCGACGCGATGCAAATGCAACCTTAACTGCCTATTTAACAAGGTCGGAGATAGAAACAGCACATAACATCATTGTTAAATCAGTACAAAGTATCTACTTTAGCGATGAGATAGGGAAGCTACGTAAAGGTTTGGAAGTTGGTTCAAAAAATCATATTTTGAGTTTGAGCCCCTTTTTAAACTCGGAAGGAATCTTGAGAGTCGGGGGCAGATTACAACAGTCAAACTTAACTGTCTCACAAAAACACCCCATTATACTGAGAGTAACCGAAACACATCTTGGTACTGATGGAAGAGTGCGTGTTGTTTCTCTGAAAACAAAGAACGGTTTGGTGAAACGACCCATAACAAAGCTGTCACGCCTACCAGTGGAACAAGAGAGCGATAACAAAAATGAATCTGAAAACCCATCAACCAAACCTACATCAGAAGATATGCCACGAACAGGAAGACTTAACAACAAAAAGAAGTTCAACAATTACTTCTGCACATTCTTCTGGCTGCTAGTAATGTGCTTATCACCATCAGCACAACAACAATTAGTCAATGTGACAGAATTAAGTCCAACAAAACTCATTTACTTCGATAAAATCGCTAATCTACAAATAATACAAGATGAATGGAAGATGGTCGTCTATTACAACATTTCTACCTACTGGCAAAGTCTAAAAAATATTGAAAATTATGTTAATCATCTGAACACCCTATGTAAGGAGGAAACTGCATTTTTAACAATATCGGCTCAATTTCAACATGAATTAAGTGAACTGAAACACTACAATGACATTATGATAGCTGAACATGGAACAAGATACAAGAGAGGGCTAATTAATGGAATTGACTACGTAGCAAACTCTCTATTCGGCGTCCTGGACGAGAGATTTGCTGAAAAGTACGACAAGGACATCAAACAAGTACAAGATAATGAAAGGCATCTACTGACTTTATACAAAAAACATACATCTATAATTGAAGGCGAATACAACCTACTTAAGAGAAACGAACAAGTGATGAATAAGCAGTTTCACATAATAAATCAGCATCTCAAAGAAACTGAAGAGCGTATTCAAATTGACAGAAACAACGCAAATTACATAATTGCGACAGCCCTAGCCGCCAACTTAGTCATCTCAAACCTAAGAAGAGTTCAGCAATCATTGCTTGACCTAGTCACAGACGTACGGAACGGGCGCGTGGATACTCACTTATTGAAACCTGATCAGTTCCAAGAACAGCTGAATGTAATATCAGGGCAGTTACCAAGTGATTTGTCACTCCCTTGTGCCAACAGTCATCACTGTATTCGGGAGATGTATCACCTCTCAAGAGTTCACTTGAGACTAACAAAGGATTATCTCATTTTTGAAGTCAAACTGCCGCTCATAAATAACGAACAATATGAGTTAAACAAGATCATACCTATTCCGCGCATTGAGGGAAACAAGATACGAACTATTTCGACCTCCACTACTTATTTGGCTGTGAACCTGAAACGAGATCAAATCATACCTCTGGATTATAAAGATATCGCTACATGCATGCATCTTAACTCATATCAGTTGTTATGTCACATAAATGCACCTACATATGACATCAAGGTCACGGCTACTATGTGTGAAGCGCAAATTATAAACAATCGGAACTTATCAGCGTGCCGCTCCACTGTATCGGATTGCAGAGATCAGTGGACACAGTTACACAACCGGGGCGCTTGGCTCTTTATCTGTTGCAAACAATGGCCTACGCGGATATTCTGCCCAAATGGAATGACCTCACAGGTTTTACATGGCACAGGGATCATTGAACTTGCCCCAGGATGCATGCTGAAGGGTGAAAATCTTATAATACACTCACAAAACAAGTTTCAAAGTGAAGTAACGATGACTGACTACGAAATGCCTCACATACAAGAATCGAGCGTTAATCACATTTTAAACAATATTGAGCACTCGATTGTCCCCGAAGATCATGAAGAAACCTTCAAGATTTTGAAAAAACAGATTCAAGCTGTAAAAAATCAGCAAGAGACCTTGAACCTTGAGTCTTCGACCCACAGCACACACCACTACACGACATACTCATTGATGGCGGTTATTATCCTAGCTGCTATAGGTACCTGCATTGCAGTTAAGTACAAAAACAAGGCTTGCTGCGTATTAAACTGCCTCAGACACCAACGGAATAACAATCAAGAAGGCAGACTCAAGACCAGATCTTTAGAAGATGGAACCGGTGGTGACTGCAGCGAAGTGGTCGCAGTCGCGCCGCCGCCGCCGCCGCCGCCGCCACAACCAAACATGCGGAGCAAGATGGACAAGGCTACTTCACCTTCTACAGATCCTTAATAATACTTATTATTATAATAATTGACCTTATTACTTTGTTACTGTTGTTTAGTTTTAAGTTTTATTTCTTAAATTCAGCAGCAATGTACGAGCACGCACATTAAGGATTATTTTCCGCTAATTTTATAATAATTATTTTAGCTGACATTGCGAACTCATACATCGCCCGCCGTCATTCACTTAGTGCAATAAAGACGCTTGACAAGAGCACACACCTTTTACATACAAACTCTCCTGCCGTCCTGCACTCATACAAACCACATACATCGTTCGGGGACCAGCCCGAACAGCTGGGTATCGCGTTTCATTCAGCGGACACGACGCGATGCAAATGCAACCTTAACTGCCTATTTAACAAAGTCGGAGATAGAAACAGCACATAACATTATTGTTAAATCAGTACAAAGTAACTACTTTTGCGATGAGATAGGGAAGCTACGAAAAGGTTTGGAAGTTAGTTCAAAAAGTCATATTTTGAGTTTGAACCCCTTTTTAAACTCGGAAGGAATCTTGAGAGTCGGGGGCAGATTGCAACAGTCAAACTTAACTGACTCACAAAAACACCCCATTATACTGCCAAACAACGACAAACTAACAAACCTTCTCATCGATGAAGCTCACAGAAAGACTTTACAAGGCAGACGCAAGACCAGATCTTTAGAAGATGGAACCGGTGGTGACTGCAGCGAAGTGGTCGCAGCCGCGCCGCCGCCGCCGCCGCCGCCGCCATAACCAAACATGCGGAGCAAGATGGACAAAGCTATTTCACCTTCTACAGATCATTGAACTTGTTACTTTTTTACTGTTGTTTAGTTTTAAGTTTTATTTCTTAAATTCGGCAGCAATGTACGAGCACGCACATTAAGGATTATTTTCCGCTAATTTTATAATAAGTATTTTAGCTGACATTGCGAACTTATACATCGCCCGCCGTCATTCACTTAGTGCAATAAAGACGCTTGACAAGAGCACACACGTTTTACATACAAACTCTCCTGCCGTCCTGCACTCATACATCGTTCGGGGACCAGCCCGAACACCGCCAAATATCAATGTTGATATCTTTGGTGTGTTCCGCCATGAAGATAAGTTAGCCAGTTTCCCCATTGCGTTGGGGAATCTTGGTAAGCCCGCTTCCATCTTCGGCAACATCGTCACTTACCACCAGGAGAGATGTTGTCAAGTGTTTACCAATTGTGAATAATAAATAAAATAGAAATCATATACTATTTTTATTTAAGAAATCATATATATTTGATTTATAGTTCAATAACCAAACTGTAACCAATCTGTATCAATCTGGGTGACGAGAGGGTGAGGTCGCAATCTAGAGAGCGGCAGGAAGTGTCTGTTAGTACTAATGTATAATATACTTTGCCGGTTTTAAAAACACGAAATTCCTGTTAGTAAAGAGGAAGGACACAAACTCCTTTTAAAGTGAAAGAAAAGTGAAAGCAGACAGAACGGAAGCAATGCTTTCGTATCAGCAGGTAGGTCGAACGGTGCCGGTGCGGTGGTAGGACGTGGTCACAATATAAATTAGATTACAACTATTGATGGTTTGAGAAGTCGTCGAAAGTGGGGAACAGGTCCTTGTAGATAAACGAGGAGATATTTAGAATTGCCTTGACACAGTGTGCTAAAAGAGTTGTGTCCTGATGACCTATATAGAGGACAGCTAAATAGGAACTAAAGGAGCCTTTTTTTGTGCCCACTGCGTATTATTACACTTAAATTAAGTTTTTTTTAGTAAGAAACAAACAGTCTCAACTTAATATTAATACTTAGGTCTATAATCTACCTAATTTAAGATTCACCCGAAGGACGTCTACCCCAAGGATGTCCATGACGACCGGTTCTCCGTTGCCCGCATCTAGCGGCTTCCCTCGACCTTCACCAGGTCATCGGTCCATCGAGTAGGAGGCCTGCCTATGCTACGTTTTCCGGTGCGCGGTCGCCACTCAATTTAAGAACTACGTATTCACTGCAAACAATTTCGAAATAGTGAAATTAGTATACCTACTGAAGTGGTTCTAGTCTAGTTAAGATATTTAAAACAGATTTTTTTTAAAATCTAGGGAATGTTTCGCTAAACATATCGACATCTATACACAGGTAATATATAAGTCATTGCATCTATACATTTTTCGTTATTCAGTCTGCGCGCAAGCCGCAGGTAGCTATTTTGTGCAAAGCAAGTAACATTAAAATTTATATGGAATAAGGGTTTCTAAAAAGCGTCGGTGGCTCAACCGGTAACGACTCGGTCCATCTAACCAGAGGTACCGGGTTCAAATCTGGACGGCCAATGTACCAATGAGTTTTTCAAAATAACTTACGTACATATACTTACCGATTGCTTTAACGGTGAAGGAAAACATCGTGAGGAAACCTGCACAGTTGCACACGCCTGCGAAGAAACTCGAAGGTTGTGTGTGAAGTCGACCAACCCGCACTGGGCCCGCGTGGTCGACTAAGGCCTAATCGCCCTGATTCAGGGTAGGCTCGAGCCCCTCGGTGGGGACGTGTATGAGCTGATATAATAATAATAATAAAGGGTTTCTTACACAATTTTCTCACACGATTCTCAACGTTCCCGGTAAGCCAGCTAAAGCTAATATAACCACTGTAATCTAGATATTGTAAGGAACAAATCGACATGAGTTTTATTACTATACGCTTCAATTTTGGGGGGGGGGGGGGGTGGAAGGGCTATTTGCCGTACAACAAAAAAATGTCTCCTTTAGATATTTGACAACGCTAAACACGTTAAAAACAACCGACTTCGATATGGAATCACTCAGAAGGAATAACTTATCTAATAAAAAACAAGGTTTTTTTTAAATTGCTCCACAATATACAAAAATATCGGTGAACGTACTTAAAAATGGAACCTCCTCCTTTTTTAAGTCGGTTAGGTAGTTCTGAAGTCTTAAAAATTTGCCAATGTAAGTAAGTAAGTAGCTAGGTACTCAAGTATTTAAAACTATAAAGGAGATCACCCAACGTCCATACAAATTTGGGCTATTTTTAAAAGTGCCGGCCAACGCAAGTAAACCCATTATTTTGTTAGAATATAATACATGGAATATTTTTTAGTACTTTTTTTTAGTTTTTTTTTTAAACTAGCCGTCCGATGTAACAGAAGTTGCATGGATAACTAAACTAACATGAACTACGACTTAACTGTGTACTCACTTCCCTTCAGCTTAATTATACACGTTATAATAAAATAGTTTGACCGCGAATAATAGCTCGGAGACTTAATGTAGAACTTTGGTGTAGAACTAAAAAATATTCCGTATTTTATATTCTAATAAAATAATGGGTTTACTTGCGTTGGCCGGCACTTTTAAAATTAGCCCTATTTGGGTGATCTCCTAGGGTGATAGACAAGTTTGGGCATCTAGTATGATATAGTTTTAAAGGTATTGATTATAATAACTTAAAATAAATTGAGTTAGATCTTCAAGTTGATCTTATTTTAATATACACGCCACAGATGCATAATTACATATAAGAAAAATGTTAATTTATTTATTTCTAATTAACTATTACACAACCCTGCTCGACCTGGAAAGCCCTACCACAGTATTACGATATGGCTTACAGTAGCGCAACGCCTTTGATGTCGCACGATGCCACCACGGCGTAGGTACTATTAGTACTCACGGAGTTTGCCAGGCTGTGCCCCGCCGCCTGCTGCCCCGCAAGTACCCTTCCGTTGCTCTGCGTAAGTACATTCGTTGCACTACTGTAAGCCGCTACATTGTAATACTACGCACCCACACCCTTCCCTAAGGGTGTAGGTCGCTCCAATGAAGGATTTTACAGGTCTTGATTGACCTAAATCCATGGGGGGAGTTTTAGTGGGTAGGTTCAGCCTTCAGCTGTAAGTCTCACATAAGCCCAGCCGGGCTGTACTGGTATGCATGATGCATCACTCCCCCTCCTTCCGAATAAGGGGAAAAAATGTAATACTGTGACCATACTATAATTCCTACTGTGTCCAGGCGGTGCAGTGTCTGTGGAAAGGATAATCTATCCGGGCTGATGATGACTCATCGTAGACGAAAACGACACTCTTTATCCTTAAAAATACTTTAAATATTTCTCTCGTCGTGTTCATTTGTTTATGAAGTCACATTGAATTTAATAATTACCATCACTTTTCTAAATCATATCACTATAACACCTAGATCAGGGAAATAACTGTCAAAATCGTTGGGATTAACCATTAGTTCATCTATATCCAACATTCCACATTTCATACTTGTCGTCAATGGAGTATCAGTCTTCTCATCATTATAGGAAAGACCATCAAACTATCATCTACATATCATCATCATCATATCAGCCGAAGGAAGTCCACTGCTGGACATAGGCCTCCCCCAAGGATCTCCACGACGACCGGTTCTGCGCTGCCCGCATCCAGCGGCTTCTCGCGACCTTCACCAGGTCATCGGTCCACCGAGTGTTCCCCATCATCTACATATCACGGAATCTTATCTATAGGCAACATTTTTGACACTTTCTCCTTCTTACCACTGATTTGATACAACATTGCCTGCTGATTATCTTTATCTTGATAAACTTTCATCATATCGTTGAACGAATACGCTGGCTTCACGAATTCTTCTATTTGATCATTCGGAAGCTTGTAATCAGGTTGGGGTATAAGGACTATTCTAGGTGACGTGAATTTTTTCTTCTATCCGTTTTAGTTCGATTATGGTGTCGTTTTCTTTCCGCTTGACGCTTTCGTTTGAATCTAAATTCATGTCGGGTCGGTCGCCTCGGTTGGGCAGTAGGACGGTGTTAGAAAACGTTCTGAACACTTTGGAATTCCTTAGGGGACTCATTTCATACAGGTTCACCAACACGTTGAACTTCTGATTTGAACGCTTCTGTCTGATCGTGTATGACGTGATTTCTTCTGATATCTGTGAAATAGAAATGAGTTTTGAGAAATATTCCGAGAATTGTAATATTACCCACACTGATGTTTTTTTAGGGTTCCGTAGTACAACAAGGAAGCCTTTTAGTTTCGTCTTGTCTGTCTGTTCGTCTGTCTGTCCGCGGCCTAGCTCCTAGACTATTAGTGGTTAAGAGCTGAAATTGGGCAACGCGGAGAGAACTCTACTTTTTTTTTATTAACATTTTTAAGGGTACCTCCTCTACAAGTAAAGTGGGGATGTACCTCCCCTACAAGTAAAGTGGCGATGATTTTTTTTCTCGGCAAACCCAGTCGTGTGGGGTATCGTTGGTTAGAGCTTTAAAAAAAGTTGTGGGTCTGCTAAGACCATTTTATAATTTAGGGTTCTGTTTTCAAAAAATAGGCTCGAAAGTGCAAAATTTTGTTGGAGTCGACCGCTGTATTTGGAAATTTGAAAATTAGATATGGACGCGATAATGGCAACTACGGAACCCTACATTGCGCGTGGCCCAACACGCACTTGACCGGTTTTTTAAATTGAGTGCGTTTGACTCCTGATGGAAAGTGATAATGTATCCAAGGATGGTACACGAAAACTCAAGTGATGCCTATTCACTCTCGACTTGAAGATGCCCGAATTGTAAGAGTCAGAAAAAACAGACGGAGGCAAGGAGTTCGACTTGTAATTTCCTTTAACAAAAATAAATTTAATTGAAAGTATATTTTCTCTCTAACGATGACCGCAATTTTAACAATAAAGGGGGGGGGGGGGGGTGAGGGGGGAAATAACTTAACCAAGTCAATAAATTAAAAGAATCCGACTCCTTTAAATGTACATATCCTAGTCAATAATCCAAATAACGGCAATACAAATAAAACAACTATTAAAAATACAATCTTTCTTGATCCTTATAGTACAAATGAGATTAAAAACATCATATCGGCACTCAACAACACTAAGGCGGAATGTTTTGATGAAATATCAACACAAGTGATGAAATACTGTAAAAATGAACTAGCTCCTGTACTGACTTACTCAATCTCTCCTTTGAAACTGGATGTTTTCCCAACCTCCTTAAAACTTCGGTAATTAAGCCTTTATACAAAAAAGGAAATAGATCAGACCCGAAAAATTATAGGCCTATCACGCTAATACCTATCATATCGAAAATATTCGAAAAAGCAATGCATAAGAGAATAACAGAATTTGTTACTAAATATGAAATTATAAGTAAGGTGCAATATGGATTCCAGTCAAAAAAATCCACTTCTTTGGCATGTTATAATCTTATAAACCAAGTTACAAGAGCTTTGAATGTGAAAGAAAGGGCAACAGTAGTTTTCTTTGATATGACAAAGGCGTTCGATTTCGTTTCGCATCGAATACTTTTACGCAAACTAGATAGATCTTCATATCTAGAATATCGAAAACAATGTGTAGAGATTTCAAGACTCAGCAAAGACTTAGTTTTAACAGCTCATAGATCTGAATTTAAATTTAACCATTATGGGGTACCCCAAGGTAGTATTTTAGGACCTCTACTTTTTAATCTCTATATTAATGACCTTCCTAACGTGACTAAATATGATTGCACTCTATTTGCCGACTATGTGTCTATTGTTGTAACTTCTAATAAAATTATTGACATACAAACCTATGAATATGACATTATAAATACTATTAATTTAATCGTTGACTGGCTGAATAGTAATAATTTACAATTGAATTTAAATAATACAAACTACATGCAATTTGTTAAACACCGTGAAAATGTTGACAAGATTAGTTTGAATTACAATGGACACTTTCTTCAACAAACACATGAAAGTAAATTCTTAGGACTAATTTAGGATGATTTATGTAATTGGAAGTCACATACAGAGAGCGTTTGTAACAAGATAAATAGCTATATTTATGTTTTAAATAGACTTCGTAGAGTAACTTCTCAAAATGTCGTTCTGTCTGCATATTATGGCTTTGTTCATTCTGTACTCGCATATGGCCTCTTGTTGTGGGGCAACAGTACTGATTCTCCTAGGGTTTTCATAGCGCAGAAAAAGTGCGTTAGGGCTATGTGCGGAGTAGAACCAGATGAGCCATGCAGACCTCTTTTTAAAAAGTTGGGCATATTATCACTTCCATCTATGTACATATATACCATAGGTAATTTTGTTAAATCCAACAATCATTTATTTCTTAAAGCAGGAGACATTCATTCCCGTAATATTAGAAATCCAGATCGATTGGTTTATGAAGTGAGACCTTTGACCACAATGTACCAAAAAAATTGTCATGCTATGTGTGTCAAAGTATATAATGCGCTTCCAAGTGAAATAAAAATCTTACCACAACCACGCTTTCGTAAAAACCTCAAAAAATGGCTTAAGGAAAAAATATTCTATTCAATCAAAGAATTACTTGAACCAAACACTTGATTATTCTGTTGATGTCAAATCATGATAAGAATACGATTTTCATTTTCATTTTGTTTTTTTACATGAATGCCATAATTTATATTTATTTTTTATTTTTTTGTCGTACTAATGACTAAATGTGCTGAACCTCACTATGTTTGTAAGATCTATTGTATTTACCACATTTACTGCAATAAAATATCTTTATCTTTATCTAGTCACTCGGAGGGTCAAGAGAAATCTAAACCATACACGTCACGTCACCTCGCACTCCAATACCCATCAATGCCGTTTAGGCTGCAGGCTCAGTCAAAGAAAAAAAAAACCACACATACACACACCCGAAAAAACATTAACCTCCTTTTTAGGTAGTCGGGTAATGACTTCTAACATGCCTGCTTGGCTACCTACCAACGAGCTATGTTGGCAACTGATTTTGAAAATAGCCCTATTTCGATACAGTTTGGTCGGGGTTTTTTGGAATGATAATGCCTATAGCTACATGTTTTTTTTGTTTAGAAAATGTAAAAGGTAAACAAAGAAGTACTATTAGGCGTTTACTCCTTTTTTACTTCTTTTTCATAAAAAAATAATTAAATATCATTATTAAGAGCAGGCTCCCAGTGCGGCACTGGCGAAAAACCTGATATTTAACGTTATGAAATCAGCTTTGCAGTTGAATTTCGCGTGAGTGTCTTAACGCGACTAACGTGCTTTATACTTCAGGCGTAAATGCACATTTTCGTTTATTGCTAGCCTAAAATTTAGTCCTAGCCGTTTTATCGAAAGCTTTATTCTCTTACTGTCGGTATTCGTTTCATGCGCGTATCTTATGTAATTTAGGAGAAAAATCTAATAATCTCTCTAAACTACATAGTTTCACCAAATAAAAAGTATCGAGCGAAAACTAGTAAATAGTGTTTTTGTTTTCGCCATACGAAAGATAAACGTTCAAAGAATCAGATTTGTAGTTTTCACGTTCAGCAAGCTCGCGGCTGACTCAACATATTTAAGCAAAAATGCACTAATTTTGGGAGCCTGCTCCTAACTTACGCACACAACACTCAACTCGCTTTTGTTAAATGAGAAACTATGGAGTAAATTAATGTTTTTTCAGCCGGAAAAGGTTAAAAAGGATAAGTTATGTTAATAGCATAACCAAATTAATTAAAAATTCAGAATCGGACTACTTAAGAATATTACATAAGCTTTTTGTCGTCGCTTTAAAAGTAAATAAATCGCCATGCTGTGTATTATTTTTCTTAGTTTAGAAGTAAAAGTCGACCAACTTAAAATGTGCAGTTGGATTTGTAAAAAGTTTAAGATTTGCCCTACAAAATGTTCTACTAAGTACTTACCTACCAACTGGAAACATAATTTTGTTTTTAAAATAAACATTTATTTTTTGAAAATATTACGCAACCCTACTTTGCGCGAGTCCGATTCGCACTTGGCCGTTTTACTTATTATGTCGTTATAACAATATTTGAGAAAAAGTAACAAACAATACCTCATACCGATTTTTCCTGGAATAAAAACTATGGCGTAAAGTGGACCATAAATAGTTACATCAACGTACAGAGTTTTATCAAAATAAATAGAAAAAAATACTATTTTTTACTAGGATGGCAACCCTAAATAATCAAGATAGAGAAATTTGAAAAAAAAAACGGCTGGAGACAAAAAAATATAAATTGCGCTAGCCCACATTTTACCTAAATCCATCCAGTAGTTTGGGCACTAGAGCACCGGACGAACACATAGACACACACACATACACATACATACATATTTTTTTTGTTTTTTTAGACTATCAATGTAATACAATCGATCCCCGTAAAAAATTTCAACTTTAATTTTTTTGCCATCACAATACCACTTTTATTGAAAACGCTAAACACGTTAAAAAATCGACTTCCATCGCAACAACTTAGTACATTTTGCATTAATTTTGTTTTTTTTAAATTTTCTAATAAAGTACTACACCGATTTTGATAAAATTTATATGGGACCGCACGGGAAGCACTAGCTTTCAAATAAAAAAAGAATCATAAAAATCAGTTCAGCCAGTCCAAGGTTATGAGGTAACATACATAAAAAAAACATACAGACGAATTGAGAACCTCCTCCTTTTTGGAAGTAGCTTGAAAAACACAAAGAACATCACATAAATAAAAACAGTTAAAACTTTTACCAGCATAACTATGAGGATTTTATACACGAAATAGTACTCCATCAGTAGTAACTTTCCACTGTCCAGCTACTGCACTTAATAGCGTGTTTACAGGACCAAAGTCTACCATGGACTTTTATTTTGAAAACACATCGCAGCCTGCGATTTGAAAGGCATTGAAATTGCATTGGTGTTGCATCTGGTAATACCGATTGATAAAGAATTTGAACAATGGATGACTTGCGAAAATTCGAGTTTTAAGTAATACCATCATATCAGCTGAAAAACGTCCATTTTTTTTTTCAAATCACAATTGGTAAATTAACCCTTGACAACATCTCGCCTGGTGGTAAGTGACGATGTTGCCGAAGACGGAAGCAGGCTTACCATATTCCCCAACGCAATGGGGAACTGGCTATCTTATCTTCATGCCGGAACACACTAATGTTATCAATATTGATATTTGGCGGCAAGACTTAGATAAGATGGTGGTAGCTAGCCAGGCGGGCTTAGAAAATGCCCTACCACCAACCAAACCGAGTCTTACAATTGACCCCGCCGGGAATCCAACCCGCGACCTCCTGTGTAAAGCCAGTGAACTTGCCTCTGAGCTACTGACAGCTGTTCACAGCGGCTTCCCTCAACCTTCACCAGGTAGTCGGTCCACCTTGTGAGAGGCCTATCTACGCTACGTTTTCCGGTGTGCTTACTTTGAAAACATAACCTTACTTAATATTATAGATTTGAAAATGTGCTTGTTTGTTTGTTACCTTTTCACGCTTCATCACCTTAAGTACGTCAGCACTCAGCAGTCTCTTCGTACGTCTTACGGCATACGGTCGCTTCCTCGGTAAACCTCTACTTACCTGCGGGTTAAACCAGTGGTACTAAAACAGTATAAAAGCCGAACTACGTAATCATGGAAACGTCAATCTGTCCTCGCTGTAATGAGACGGTAATGGAGGGTGCCCTTTGCTCAGAATGTAAGAAGCAGATGCACTTTCACTGTGTCGGTTTAAAAGAAGGTGGCTACAAAAAACTTGGTGACAGGAAAGCAACATGGCGTTGTCCTACCTGTAAGCAGTCTAACCCAACGCCGCCCGGTGGAACTGCGGTGGGCGGGTCTACTCATCAACCTGATCCTCAGCGTCAGACTCATGCGGACTGTGATGTGATGAAAGAATTAAGATCCATAGCAGCTAAACTAGCACCTTTGGAGTTCCTTGCAGATAAAGTTAAGGGACTCCGAACTGAGTTGGTTGAACTAAAGTCGTCTGTTGCTGAAGCCACTAACATAGTCAGGGAGTTCAAAGATAAAATATCACGCATAGAGGGAAGACTTTTACAAGTAGAAAAAGCGCAGGAACAAATGATTAATTTGCAGACTAGACTCGACCAACTGGAGCGTGATGCTAACGCAAAAGATCAATGGTCCCGTATGAATAACCTGGAAATTAAAGGATTACCGCAAACCAAAAGTGAGAATCTCTTGGATATTGTAATCAACATTGGATCCAAAATAAACTACACCACCACAAAGGCCCAAATCAACTTTGTCACACGGGTCCCTACCCGCGATCCGAACCAACCGAAACCAATCATTGTATGTTTTATCAACCGGTACGTCAAGGAAAATTTCATCGCTGCAGTCAGGGCCTCTAACAAAAAAGGATTTCTCACACCGATGGACTTAGGACTTCAGGGGAATCACAAAATCTTCATAAACGACCACCTTACCCCGAAAAATAAGGATCTGCTAACTAAAGTGAAAAGATTGGCCAATGAGCAGGGGTTCCAATTCATTTGGGTAAAACATGCGAAGATACACATCCGCAGGAACGACACATCCCCGATTATTATAATAATAACGGAATTAGATCTCAAAAAAATTGTGTGATTGAGTTAATAACATTATTTTTAATTATCGTGCTAAAACCAAGTCAATTCGTAAGTCTGCTGATATTATACAGTGTTCAAAGTTTGAGTGCCGCAGTCGTCTGTGCCGCGGTCGCTTGTGCAGGTATAAAGTTGTCGCATATTTATTATTACCGGTTTGAAATTGCTCTGTCTATAAACATATTATACCTTATCGCTATAAACGTCTGGTCGAGAATGGAATGCTTCACTCTATTTATTACGGGTCAGTATGGCAAGTCACTATTATCGCTTCGCAATGCTATTGTATTCGTGTTAATTTGCTTATGGAATTTATTTGTAAGGTATTTTTTTGCTAGTGCCATTATGCTATGCTACGGTTTGGTTTGCTTTCATATTTTTCTGAACTACCGTCCGTCAGGTATATTATGTGTTTTTCACATCAAACAAGCGGGTAGCTGTTACTTACTAAGTCGCTTATCATCACTTCACTATCACTATCACATAGTATAAAACAAAGTCGCTTTCTCTGTCCCTATGTCCCTTTGTATGCTTAAATCTTTGAAACTACGCAACGGATTTTGATGCGGTTTTTTTTAATAGATAGAGTGATTCAAGAGGAAGGTTTATATGGATATAACATCCATTAAATAGTGGAGAAGTACTGTTATTTTTGAGGTTTCTAATGTGATGTCGTAAATTATTACATTTTTTCCGCTTACATTGCAAACGCAGGCTGAACCCTACGAGTTTTATCAAAATAATGTACTAAGTATTGTACACATTGAAAAGGTCTACAGAAAAGTCCGTGATGGTATATGTCTATCTCTTATGGATAGCCCACAATAACTTTTTTTTGTCATTTACTTTTTACGACAAATAATGGCTAATTTTCGAAGCGATTTTAACCAATACAGCATTAATCCATAACCAATTAAATACCTTATATACATTGTTCATTTAATATACATCTATATGGCCCGTTACACCGTATAATTTAAGTGAATATTTTCGAAGATATTACAGATTTAAAAATTGCGGGACGTAGCGTTTGCGGCGGTACCGGCCGGCCGCCCGGTGCGGCAAGAGCGTTATAGTTATCGGTCGATACTGTTCTCGATTTGGAAGAAGCTGTTCATTTTCCTACAGAATTTCTAAATTCTTAGAACACGTCTGGACTCCCTCCTCACAAAATGGTGTTGAAAGTAGGTTGTCCTGTTATTTTATTAAGAAACCTGAATCCACCTAAACTTTGCAATGGCACGCGTTTGCTGGTAAAATCATTGAAAACTTTCATAATAGAGTGCACAATACTCACAGGATGTGGTACCGGAGAAGATTTATTGATTCCCCGAATCCCTCTGATACCATCGGATTTACCCTTCCAATTTAAACGTTTACAGTTTCCGGTAAAGACATCTTTTGCAATGACCATTAATAAATCGCAGGGTCAAACCTTCAACGTTGCAGGCTTAGATTTAAGCGTTGACTGTTTTTCACATGGACAACTGTATGTCGCTCTTTCAAGAGTGACCTCCAGAGAAAAAATGTTTGTATTGTCTAATGACAAGAAAGCTGTGAACGTTGTTTATAAAGACATTCTGTAATATGTTGTAAAAATAAAATAAATAGTTAAAAATGTAAAAAGTAAATAAGTAAAAATGTAGTGTATGAATTTAGATATTCCAAAGATAGCAGGAAATCTTCATGGTATAGGGAAAGGGGGATTGTTTTACTCCAAATTTAACGCGTGCGGGCCACGGGCAGTAATGAATAAATCAAAACTACTGAATCGATTTTAATCACATAGGCTATATATTTTATACCCGTGCGAAGCCGGAGCGGGCCGCTATGTTTTTATATACAACGTTCTCAGTTTTTCTGTAGTGTATTTAGTATCAGCATTGCACCCGTGCGAAGCCGGGGCGGGTCGCTAGTTATGTATATTATCTTATCTTTGTACATTCAATTATTCTGTTATAGGTATCTTTAAAGTTGACTCATTAGAACTTTATTACCAGAATACTCGTGGCTTACGTACGAAGACTAGTGTAACAGGTACAGATATTAGTTATTGTATTTTACATAACAGTTATATTTAACTATATTAGCCACTAGTGCTGCAAGTTGCAAAGAGGATATAAAACTACTACGTTGTCCATCCAGTCCGGAGCGCTGTCTGAGTCTTCGTCAGAGTTTAGTTTTTGATATGGCACTGCGTGCCTTTCGCTGTGGATATTATAATATTTAAGATCGATGGAATAAAACAATGTGAAGAGGATTCCACGACTTTTATTGGAGTAAATCCCTGAAGGTTACAACTTTCAGAAGCGGGGATAACACACCCACACTGGAATTTAAAGGTACGAATTATAAATTTTATATGTATTGCTGGAGTTCTATTCCTAATCATTATTCTTTTAGTATAAACAAACAGTTTAGAAATTAGAATAACCTTTTGTTGTACGACGCGATGGTGTCCGTACAGATGTTATAGAAAAAAATGATAAAAGAATTGAATAAACTTATTGCCACTGAATTTAATTCATATTATCTTGGCCGTCACGTAAGACTTTTTTTGTCTTGAGTTTTTTTTTGCCCGGTTTGTTCTGCATTCTGAGTTTTTCCATAAGAAAATCTATCGTAGGTAAATTCTGATTAAAAAAAAACTGTACCTTTACCGTATATTTGCGTGATTTTATGTTTGTAGATTGAAATGTTAGCTTAGGCATAGATTACTAAATAGTTACTTCGGGTTGGGAGATATTTTGTCGCAATTGGATTGTTAGGCCACAGTATGAATTGCTGCCCGAATTAGAAAATGTGTGGTTACTTACCTATTTTATGATAAAATATCTTACATAGTTATAAACTACCCTCGACTTAAATTATCACAAATTATTATTTTTGGGGCCAGAATTATATTACATTAGATAGTAGGTACTTGCTTTATTTGTTGAGTGTAATACTTTACAAAAGGTACATTTTTACTGGAAATATTTACTGTGGTTTTATGAAAAGAAATAAAGAAACGGTCACATCGTGTTATTCATTACATTTTATATTTTGGTTACTTACATTTCTAAGTCGATGTTATTAACACTTATTATTGTTTTTTTTTTGTTTCGAGTTTCAATGGGCTCCAGTGATGAAATGGACGTAGTGGCACAGTTGCAGCCGCAATAGAAACCAAATTCCTACGATTCGTCAGGAAAGATACTTAACCAGATCACAACACACAACGCCGTAGCCAAATTGACGTCATATTCGAGATGGTAGCCGGCTTATTCTCGAATCACTTAAAGTCTGTTTCAAAGCTTGCTATCTTCTATTTTATAGAAGATGAACTGGAGTAGAAATGGAGGCTAGAGCAATGGAAAAACAGCTATGACTCAGTATCAGTCTTATTTAGTAAGTATTTGATATATTGTATAAAAGGTAGACCCAGTGAACGCTAAAACTTTTTGCTACTGTGCAATCCCGAATTCCGTCCCCTGATAAAAGAACAAACAATTGACGTTTGACAAGACAAAACAGATATTAAAACGATAAGCAGACTACCCACTACGCTTTGCACAGACTGGTGGTAAAATATAAAATACAGTATGAAGACTTGCCGTAGAAATAAACATACATGGGTGGAATTGGAAGCAGCTTTTATAAAATATTTCTTTTAATCAACCAAAAAAAATCTGTAATTGTGTTGGTATTTTAATCGTCTCAAAGTACCTATGCTAAAAAATGGACTAATTATTGAAGTTGACTAATTTGAGATGCTGTAAATTGGTCGTGCTAAGCTCCTTCCATATTCAAATGTGATATTTGTTATTATTTGACTTTGATACTACACATTTTATCCGTGTCCAATGAGCAAAAAGCCTAAAATCTAAACACTGACAAAAAGTGAAACTGGAGACTTCAATGTAAAAACTATCAATTCTAGGTCATATCTACTAATTTGAGTGTTGTGAAAAAAACTGTATAATTATGGTAGTTGACTGCTAATCACTTGAGTTACTTTTTATTATCTGTAAAAAAAAAAAGGAGTTTTGTTCTATAAATATTTTGTAATAACAAGGCACGAGGTGATAGTTTTTGTCATCATTGAATTGATGCGCTTACATACTGTATAAAATAAAATCAAATAGGTGGTGTTTATTTAAACTAAACAAGAGTTCATAATTAATTTTTGATGCGGTTAACTACACGATTTTGTTTAGGCCTCCCACTCGGTGGACCGATGACCTGGTAAAGGTCGCGGGATGCCGCTGGATGCGGGCAGCGCAGAACCGGTCGTCGGAGATCCTTGGGGGAGGCCTATGTCCAGCAGTGGACTTCCTTCGGCTGATATGATGATGATGAACTACACGATTATCATACCTGCTACAGAGGCTAAAGAAAAAAAAAACACAATTTAAAGAAGTTGTTAAGAGTAACTGTGTAACATTAACTTTACATTGAAAAAAAGTCATAGTTATCTTTGCCCGACATGGCGTTCCTTATACAATAGTTTCCGAAAATGATCCCCCATTTAATTGCCAAGAATTCAAAGTATTCTGTAAAGGCTGGTATATATAAAACATACAATGTCTAGCCCATAGCATAGCCAGTCCAATGGATTGGTAGAAAGATCAATTGAAACAACTAAAAATATGTTATACAAATGTCACAAGGATGGTTCAGACCCTTACCTAGAACTTTTACAGTTAAGAAATACCCCAAAAATATACTTTTGTCCCAGCACTACTTTGTTTTTCTAGACATCTTAGAACAAGAATTTCTGTGACAGTTAAACATCGAAACCAAAACTAGTAAATTACAAGGATTTGGGAAATAAAATACAAGATTATAAGGAATAACAAAATTAAAATTTATTATGATAAAAATAGTAAAAACTTGCACTACATGTTGCTGATAAGATACTATACAAAAAAAATCTCCCATATGTAACTGGTTTCCGGTTGCCGTAACGAGCCAGAACCACGTAGTTATGTAGTTCAAGGATCCGAAGGATCAAACCGCAGAAATCGTAAACACTTAATTGTTCGTAAACCAGACATACACACTAAATATGTTCCCAAAACAATATCTGAAAGCGTTTCACATTCACATAAGCAGTTCATGTCAAACTCTGTAAATAAAAACAACAGACAATCACTAAATATGGTCGAGAAGTCCGTTCGCCAAAACGCTACTATGGTTTTTAGTGATTAATTTTGGTTTTTTTTTAAACTATAATTAATATAGGTAGGTTGCATTTAGAAGGTCTATAATTGTTTACAATTTACATACATAGGTACTACGAGATAAAATGAGTAATCTTTGTATGCGTCAGATGACAGTATTTCTTTAATACGTAGTGAGTTCCTTTATACGCATACCTACTTTGCCAATAGTCAAGATTGCTGTGTTTCAAATTGTACTTATGTAAAATTGTTTTGCGAAGGAGAGAAGAGTACTAGATTTAAATGTCAATATTTTGAAAACACTGTTTTCCAAAAAGAGGAAAGGACCTATTGTAGGTCATCTTTGTTTATGACAACTGATTAATAATAGGTCATCTTTGATAACACCTTAGTAATTGCGTGCCAAACTGACTTTTTCTCACACCAGGTGGCGCACGATCGACTGTACTATACCTTCATTTGTTAAACTGTCAAATCGCATGGATTTTTTTTGTGTTTATTTGCGAAAAATTGTTGTGTTTTCAAAAGTGCCTCAATGCAGTGCTTTAAATTGTAAAAACAAGGGAGTACACTTGTTTCCCAATGATGTAAAACGAAAGAAACAGTGGGAAATTGTTCTCTCTCTCTTTTCGTCCTAGCCTCGACAAGCACAGCGATTTCGCAGACACTTTTGTGTGAGTCAATACAAAAATAATTAATAGAAGGTTCTCTTGCCAAGGCACCTCAGTACCCACAACCCAACGTAACAGATACAAACAATGTACATAATATAATGTTACTGGTAAATTATTGATAACATGATCCTAATTGTGTTTAGGTAGTAAAGCTGCTTTGGTACGTGAGATGCTGAAAAGTGAAAGAATAGAGTAGAATAGAAAGCTGCAATGGAAGAGCGTTGATGGTCTATTCTTTCAATGATTAGGCAACGTAGGTACCATGCCAGTTGGTCTCGCAAAACTTGTTTTAGAGGTAGGTACATGGTTCTCATGAAAAAGAAGTAGATGTTTATGTTGTAGATATTCAAATTCAAATCATTTTATTATCAAGTCAGATATACAGAGCATATCCCCATTCGCGAATTATTAAAACTACGACAGACCTCTTAATTAAGTTTCCCTGGGCAATACTACAATCTCAGTGAATCATTTGTGTAAAGTCCGCCACTTTCAATGATGGAAATATTTATGTGGCTAGGCCAGTGAGGGATGAATTTGGTAGTGAGAATTATTTATTACCTGATTAATGTCTTAATACATTAATCAGGTAATACATAAAAGAAATTTAATTACTCGGAGAATGTTATTTGCTATATTGCTATAGTTCATGGCTTAGGAATTAAAACTACTTTCTTGCTAGAAGTAACTCTCTTCACATTAGATCTATTATGATTAAAATTAATTTTCTATTAACACATTCCCTGCCACGATGATGATGATAATTAGATAGCAATGATTATGATAACTAGAGTGGACAGGCACCAAAATAATTAAATATGAATTTGTTAAAAAAATAATTGAAAAGGCTAAACACGTTAAAAAACCGACTTCCATCGCAACAACTTAGTACATTTTTGCATAACTATTTTTGGTTTTTGTTAATTTTCTACTAAAGTACTACACCGATTTTGATAAAATTTATATGGGACCACACGGAAAGCACTAGCTTTCAAATAAAAAAAGAATCATAAAAATCGGTTCACCCAGTCAAAAGTTCTGAGGTAACAAACATTAAAAAAAAAAACATACAGACGAATTGAGAACCTCCTCCTTTTTGGAAGTCGCTTGAAAATTAAATTACTGCAGTAGATATATAAGAGCAAAACTGCAAGATATAGATAAAACTGAGATATAAAATTTGCTTCACATGGGAAAATATTTCCCAGTATTACAGTTTTAATTACGTAAATTCCGCAAATGCTGGATATAGCACAAACACGAACGAGCGATGAATTGAATTGATATTAGCCTAGTAAAGTTGTTCACAGCAAATCTTAGCAGAATGACGCATAGCCAGCATAGTTTTATGCTTAAACTGACAATAGCCCTAACTTTCGTTGATTGCACGTTCACTGGCTACTTCTTTTGCTATAATATACTTTGCATAGATGATTGTTATGGTCATTGCAGTCATTAGAGATGACACTGTAAAGTAGGTGCATTTTTTTGTCATTTGAGATGGCACAGTAAAGTAATATCGTCATTTGAGATGACGTAGGTTTGAAATGTTGTCATTTGAGATGACACGGTAAAGTAATATGGTCATTTGAGATGACATGGAGTTGAAACCTACAGTAATCAATTTGAACCGGTGTCATAACCAAAGGTGATCAACGGGAAGCACAATTGTCTCATTGCCAGTCACTGGAGGGCAATCTTTGTAGGTTATTTCTTTAAATTATTTTTATCTTAAGTTAATGCATTTTTTATTTAGTTTGACGTTTATTTTGCTTAAGATTTTTTTTAAATTATGATACTGTTGGCATTTAACTAATTAATTATTTTTTTTGACGGGTTGAAACATGATTGAATTGTATATTTTACTACTATGAAAATTAATTTCCTGAAATAAAATGTTTGGATTAAATTGAATTAGACATGAACAGATTTAAAAATTTTAAAAATCAACATTACAGATGACAATTTTATAAGTAAAACTTGTCATTCGAGATGACACAGTAAGTTTTAGTCATTTGAGATGACAAAATATTACGTATGGATTATTTGATTTTTATTTAAAGTAAATAAATAGTGTTACATAAATTTGTACGTATCTAATATTACAATCTAATGATGAGCTATAAATTAAAGTACCAAGTGTCGTTAGAGATAGATAACTTGTGGATTTAGGTTTTGCATTGAATAAAGAAATCATGGTTAAAATAGTGTCATTTTCGATGGCAAAGTTCTTAATTAGATATTATACAGATATGTTTATCATAAGATGTTTTCAAGGGTTTACCAATTGTGAATAAAAAAAAAAAAAGAGATGACAAAGTTTTAACAAGATGATAGACTAAAGCGTTTAGAATTACTGGTCAAAAAAGGATTTAAGGTGAAAGATGTTAGATGTAATTGCTGCACTAATTATGTATCAATGTTAAGTAACAAGAAAATAACAAATAATAGAAAATATATTTGATATACAACAACACAGTAAATGAAAAAAATTAAAATCACAATTATGGTTTAAATATAGAATGTTACAGTTAATTAGTGCAAAGCAATGATTCAAGTATTATTAAGTCTAAGTTCAAATAATGAAATGTTTAACATTGTATTATATTTTAAAAAGAGTAGATAATATTCAATGTATGTTTAAAATAAGTACTGTTGTTATTAATTAAATAAAATATTTTTTATTTAATATACATAATAATAGAACAAACGAGAGGACTCGTTCTAGGAAGGATGGCCGACTGTAACAGGTACAGATATTAGTTATTGTATTTTACATAACAGTTATATATATTAGCCACTAGTGCTGCAAGTTGCAAAGAGGATATAAAACTACTACGTTGTCCATCCAGTCCGGAGCGCTGTCTGGGTCTTCGTCAGAGTTTAGTTTTTGATATGGCACTGCGTGCCTTTCGCTGTGGATATTATAATATTTAAGATCGATGGAATAAAACAATGTGAAGAGGATTCCACGACTTTTATTGGAGTAAATCCCTGAAGGTTACACTAGTAACTTTTTTAGGAATGTTTGCTTAAATAAATACGACATTATATCCCTGACTGAGACTTGGCTCTTAGATAGCATTTTAGATGGTGAATTGTTTGACGGGAGGTACTTGGTTTGGAGGCGGGATCGAGACTACTTGTGCACGGGGCAAACTATGGGAGGAGGGGTTCTGTTGGCCGTACGCCATGATATGAGGCTGTCGAACGACCCGAGTGGCGCAGTTCTGCCGAGGATCTATGGGTCACCATCCTTCTCAAAAAGTCAAAGCCCAAAATGTTGTACAAAATACATATTTGTGTAGTTTATCTTTGTAAACAAGAAAAAGGCAATTCTGTGGTCGCCGCTTCTGTAGATCTTCGATGAGCAGATTTGGAGATCATCCACTAGTTGAGAGGTAGATGGAGGTCCTCAAGTTGCGAGGTAGTCCTCAAGTTCCGAGGTGGTTGATGCATCTAGTTGAGAGGTTCTCGCAGGTCCGCTAGTTGAGATGCAGTGGAACGGCGAACCGATGCATAGGGGCGGTGTCAAATGAAACAGCTGCTGGTACAATGAGAGCCGCAACCGAAGAGCGAGGTAATTCTTCAAGCGAGTTTTTTCTGGATTCTTTTTCCTTTTTTACTGCTAGGGCGGTCGGGTGCTAACTATGTCGGGAACCGGCAACCGGCCCTGTATTTATACCAATTTTTGCTGGCCAGCGATCCCTATTTTCGCCCTTTATAAGCAAACTCGCTTGGTGAGCCCCTCACCCCTGGAATGCGTTTTTATTGAAATTATATCTTAAACCTAGTTTTATTTACAATTTTCATTTAAATCCTTATTCTAGGTCTTATTTCTAGTGTTCCTAGATCTAGGTCTTATCCCTATCATGTCTAGTCTTTGACTGAATCGCAATTTCCTTATTTTTCATATTTATATTACCTCACCCCCCGCCTCAGGTGTATAAATATGTCGCCCTAAGCGGAAAGCCTTTCAATTTGTCTGCGACTTTTGTGAGCTAAACACCTAGATCTCTAAGTTTGTACCTATTTTTTGTGCCTTAATCTTATTCTAGTTTATAATATCTACAAAATAAACAACTTTATTTAAAGATTTCAGTAAACCTACTACGAAAAAACTAGCTTTAAACTTCAAAATTGAAATATTAATAACTCCTAAACTATCTGGGCCTACTTATTCGTTTTAGCTTTAAAAGAAGCCTAACTAAGCCTATTTTGTTCTGGGAAAATTAAACCACCCTAGCTTATTAGCCCTAAAAGTTATTAACATATTTACATAACAAATAATTAACCTACAGTTTTCCTCATGCTATCCTACTCTAAAGGTATAGTTGTCTTTATTTGTCATTAGAGAGACTTAATAAATTTACATTTTAAACTTAAATATTTCAAAAATACTATCGTCGTGTTCATTCTCCCGCCGTCGCGCGAGCGATCATTCTTGTATCACGACGATCTTCTTGGTCGGCCTCCGGAGGACGTGCCCGCCCTTGGTGATGACGTCCACGACTCTGGTCTCGCCATCCTTCCCTGGATACACCTTGCTGATGCGTCCTCTTGGCCATGTATTTCGGGGCAGACTGGAGTCGCAGATGATGACCAGGTCCCCCTCCTTTGGTGGAACGCCGATAGTGCGAGGCTCCCGCCGGTGCTGAAGTAGAGGAACGTACTCGCGCACCCATCGCCGCCAGAAGATGTCCGCGAGCATCTGGGCTTGTTTCCATTGTTGTTTCGGCGTGATGTCTTTGTCCTCGTAGCGTGTGAAGGTGGGAAGTCTGTTATTTGGTCCAATGAGGATAAGGTTGGGTGTGATTCCTTCTGGATCTTCTGGATCGGAGCCGACGTGTGTCAGAGGGCGTGAGTTGACTGTATTCTCAGCCTCGGTCAGGAGAGTTAGGAGAACTTCGTCGCTCGGATACTTGTCCTGCAGGGTCACTCGGAGAGCTTCTTTTACCGCCCGGACCATGCGTTCCCATGCTCCTCCCATAAATGGTGCTCCAGGAGGTATGTAGCGCCAAGTAATTTGACGATTTGCAGCTTCTTCTTACAGAGCTTCTATTGCTGCCTCGCTGAGCTCCCTTTCAGCGGCCTTGAAGCAAGTGGCGTTGTCACTCCAGAGCTCTGTGGGACATCCTCGTCGGGCCATGAACCGGCGGAGTGCTGCTATTGCGGAGTCCGCGCTCAGTGAGTAGACCACTTCGATGTGAATTGCACGGCAAGTCATGCAGGTGAAGAGTGCTCCATAACGTTTCTCTCTGTGACGTCCCACAGTGACTTCGATTGGCCCGAAGTAATCAAGACCCGTGTAGGTGAAGGGGCGTGCGTGATGTGCTAGACGGGCTGCTGGGAGGTTTCCTGTTGATGTAGAGGTTGGCTTCTTCCTCCGGAGCTGGCACGAGATGCACCTCTTGATTATCTCCTTCACCGTCGGCCGGATTCTCAGGATCCACATCCGCTGTCGAAGCTCGTTGATGACTATTTCTACTCCCTCGTGGTGAAGTTTCTCGTGGACATATTGGATGTAGAGACGGGTGTATGGATGTTTTCCGTTCATAAGAGGTGGATTTGATGCATTCTCGCCTATCTGGTGTGCGGATGTTACTCGTCCTTTCAACCGCAGCGTTCCTTTTTCGTCGATATATACACTGAGGGTGCTAAGACGATCGCTGCCATGTGGAGTAGCTTCGCTACGGACTCGCTTCATCTCGGGTCCGAAGCTTTCTTCCTGCGATGCTCGTATCCAATGCTCTTCTGCTGCTTTGATGTAGTCTGCTGGAACGGTACGGAATGAAGACTTCCTTTCTATTATTTTCCCTGGACGCCTCGTCTTGACGAATTTTTGGTTCTGGCGCCAATCTGAGTCTTCTTCCTTGTTTTTTATGGTCCTTTTCCTCTTAGCTGCGGCGACTGTTGACTTCCATGGACGACAGAGATCGATGAATTGGAGGACTCTTGCTGTAGTTCTTATGAGTCGTAACCACCGGGAGAACTTGTTTATGTCTGGCAGGTGATTATGCTCCCGCCGGTCTTGCGCGACGTTGCATTTCTCCTTTTCTTCTCCAGTTTCTGTGACTTCGGTGCTTTTCTGTTCCTTTGGCCATTCTTTTTCTGGAAGATACAGAAAGTCTGGACCGTTGAACCACCTGTGGCTAAAGTCGAAGCTGTGAGGTGTTGCTCTGGTGGAATCGTCAGCGACGTTCTCTCTGGTTGGTAGCCATCTCCATTCGTTCTTCTTAGTAGTGTCCTCGATTTCCGCTAGCCTATGAGCTACGAAGGTTTTGAAGGATTTTGGCTCCGCTCTTATCCAGGCTAGCGCAGTTCTGGAATCAGACCAGTAGGTTTTGCTGGTCACTTCGAAATCATGTTCCAGGAGTACAGTCCATGCTAATCTTGCGCCAAGTAGAGCTGCTTGTAGCTCTAGCTGGGGTATTGAGATTGGCTTTAGCGGTGTCACCCGGATTTTTGCTGCTGCGAGTGATACGTGTACGCTGCCATCGCTTCTAGTCGTTCGCCAGTAGACTGCTGCTGCATATGCCTCTTCGCTGGCATCCACAAATGTATGTAGCTGGCGTTCAGCGGCAGGTTCGTAGTCGTAACATCGCGGTATTCTGATGTCTTCTACTGCGCGAAGAGATGTGATCCAATCACCCCACTTTGACTGCAGCTCTTCCGGTAGGTCTTCGTCCCAGTTCGACTTGTAGCGCCATGTGTCTTGCAAGATTCGCTTCGCGGGGGTGGTGATAGGTGAGATCAGTCCCAGTGGGTCAAAGAGAGACGTGACCACACTTAGGGCTTCTCGCTTCGTCGGTGGCCTTATGTTTTCCAGAATCTCTGGTGGAGTCTTCCTTCTATTGATGCGGAACCCGAAACAGTCTTCTGATATATACCATTGGAGGCCCAGCGCTTTTTCTGTCTCGCTTGCTCCAATATTGACCGATGTTGTCCCCTTGTTGACTCCTTCGCAGTCTTCTATGACTTCCTTGTTGCTGAAGACCCATCCATTCAGTATGAAGCCAGCCTTTCTGTGGACAGTGTCTACTTCTTTCGATATTTTCCTGGCTTCTTCTACTGATTCAAAGCTTTGGAGATAGTCATCCATGTAATGATTCTTCTTTATTGCAACTACCGCTTCTGGATATTCTGACGCGTGGTCGTCGGCGTTGCTATTCTTGATATATAGAGCGGTACACGGTGATGAGGATGCGCCGAAAATGACTGAGGTCATTTGGAAATCTTCTGGTGGTCCTTCCCGCTGTTCTCCTCTCCAGAGGAATCTAAGAGCATCTCTGTCTTCTTTTCTAATCTTGATCTGCATGAACATCTCCTTGATATCTGCAGATACGGCGACTGGATACTGGCGAAACTTCATGACTACACCAGGCAATGACTGAAGTAGATCTGGACCAGGAAGCAACAGGTCATTGAGACTGATGCCACGGTATTTTGCGGCTGCGTCGTGAACCAATCTTGGTGGCTTATGTGGCTTGGCTGGATTCACCACCGGGAAGTGGGGTAGGTACCACGTCCGATCTTCTACTGGTGGTGTAGTTGCCTTCTTTGCATAGCCCGACGTGAAGAGATTGTTCATGCGTTCAGTGTACTAGATCTTCAGTGTTTCGTCTTTGTCCAGCCTCTTCTCAAGACTGATGAGTCGCTTCTCGGCGTCTTTGTAGTTATTGGGTATCTGAAAGAAAGAAAGAAAGAAAATGAATTTATTTTGACAGGCAAGTAAGGATGTACAATTATTATTCTTATGTATACTTTTATTATAGATTTAAATACTCTGTCAAAAAGGGCACCGTCTCAGCATAATACTTTGGCTTTAATAAGCCAAAGCGCTGATTTCAGCCGGCACCGGAACTACGTGGGTAGACCCACGGACGAAACAGTATATTTTATATTGTACCTAATCAAATATGTTCCTAAATAATAATTATACGTGTACAATGATGCATGATGAATATTAGTTTACTTATAAATTATAAAAGAAAAAAAAAAATGCATGTTTAATAATATTTTGCTTTTTAATGCTATTTTGTATAAGTTTGATCTTTCTAGCTTAGATTTACCTCATTTATACTTTTATTTATTGTTTACCTTCCATACTTATCCAAAAAATAATATGCTTATATTTATATTCTATGGTAGTTGTTAGTGCACAGCGGGGGTGTAGCCTAAAGTACGCCGGTCATAGATAAGTGAGCAGTACGATTTTCTTTCTGCTCTTCTAGACAGAACAATGTTAGTTTCCTCTTGAAACCAAGCACAGTTTCACTTTCTCGGATCGGTGGCGGAAGGTTGTTCCATATCTTGCTTGCTGCGTACTTAAAGCTACCCCTAAAAGCAGTCGTCTTGTGCCTGGGAATCATCAAACCATACTTAGATGCTCTTGTACAGTATTTATTGAAATCACTAGACCACTTAAGCTTAGAAAATAGATATAGCGGACATCGATTTTTAATTACACCGAATAAAAGTGAGGCCAGGTGCATATACCGCCTTGAAACCATCTTCAGTATGTTTCCATCATAAAAGAAGGGTGTCACATGGCTTCTTGGTGGTATATTAAAACAGAAACGCGCTGTCGAATTTTGTACTCGCTGAATGAGACGCTGTAACTCCCCCTACCCCTATACATATAAATACATATAAATAAATATATAAGTAGCTAACTAAACCTACCTATAACACGCATACGTACAAACAACATACAACCTACCACTATCTACCTATAAGAAGTATGTAAACTATACTTGATTTTTATTGTATTTTAAAATATAATTAAACGTTTGGCCAGATCGTCTAGAGAACCCTAATTTGCGATCGCAGTAACTCAGAGTCTTTTTGAAGGTGAATGACAAGTTATTTTTAAGAGATTAATCTATCACGTTGTGTTTGGACGAACGTTGTAGTCTAACCCGTAATTTTGAAGTATTTCGCGCGGAACCCTAATTTCCCAACTGTGATTGGTCCCTATTTTGGGCCCCCCCAAATTGGGAAGGGTAGCTGGCCCCCAGTGCTCGGAATAACGTAATACATAACTGACGTCAGTACTACATTATTTTGGTGACTAAAACAATATACAGCTAATGCAAAATAAGTGAACGAGCGATTTTAGCTCAAAACAAGTATTTAAGGCTACGGTGAGACTCGCCAGCTACTGTCAGCCTCAACCTCTAATCTACTAGGCGTCCACCCCCTTAAGTGTAATTTAATTAAGCTACACGACATTGTATAGTGTACTAAGCCGTGTACCACCCGAATCCCAAAGCTAGTGTATATAAAACGCTTGTGAGGCGCCTTATTATACGTGTATAGTGTGAACTATGACTGAGTCTTTACAGCCATAGCTTGTCCATCCCTATTCGTCAGGTAGGATTAATACCTTCGAACAGCGATTGATCGCGAATACATGTTAGCACTAGGTACTAAAATAAAGTAGATATTCCGCCTTGAATGTCGCTCATCCTGTGAGAAGAGCACTACGGAATGTGAATTAAGTAGATAATCTACTAATATGGTTCTTAGACCTGGAACTGTGCCATACAGTTGTATATAACGGTATAAAGACCTACGGTCTATATAGCTAAGCGAAATGGACAAAATATCCACCGTGCTGCCGGCTCCAAATAATACATAGTGTTAAAGATCTGTCTTTAGACGTAGTAAACCCTTGATAAAGGGCGAAAGTACTGACAGTCCAGCAGGTTTGCTAAACGTAAAAGAACAACGAACCAACACAGTCGCAACCCATTGTGACACCCACGCGAATCATAGTCGCAGCATCACAATTAGGTCAAAGCGAAAAGGCGTGTAAGCCAAGTGTTTGGTCGAGACGCTAGTTCAGGACGCAATAGAAGCCGACAGGACGCGGACACCGTGAGCACCCGTCCATAATAATCAAAAACTGTAGAATAGATTTAGTTTCTAAAACTAGCACATATTAACTGACCCTAGCTATGGTTACCACCAGGATGGGTCGGCTTACCTACATCATAATCGGTCTTACTAAAATCACTAGTAGTAAGGCGCGAACGCCTAACCTATTCGTTTGTTTGCTCAATACTTTCCTAGACGCTCGGTCCGATTCGGGTGAAATTCTGCCAAGGCATGCTTGTGATAAGCTACAGATAGGACCTACCTATCTATAATTACATTAGTATCAGAATAGGCGAAGCTCGAACGCCTATAGTTTGTTTGTTAGTCCATTACACTTATCCCATAAAAGTGTGGACAGATTTAGCTAAAATTTGGTAAAATTAGGAGTTGTTCATATCTATGAACCACTAAACTACATAACTAGCCCATATTGCATGGAGCTTGGCAAACAGTCATTTCAAATATGAAATGGGCCTTCCCTTCGATAGCATAGCACTGTACTATCCCGAATGAGATTAGTGAACTGAGTGGACCTCGTGTTCACGGAACCCTAAAACTTACGATGCCGCGTGTCACCTGCAGTGACGGCAGTTCGCAAATAAATAAAACGTGGGCATCGCTTAGACCTACCTACTACTTATTCAATAGTATGACTCGCATTTCTTCCTAATAACGTTATTCCAAAACCTAATTCGCTATTCCCTAGTAATAGATTATTAACTAGATTTCCTACAGATCGCAATCCCCCTAACTCATCCCTAGTTTTTCCCTATCCTAGCGAGATAGCTAAGTATTACGAGAACTAAATTTTATTTGGATGTCCATGTTTCAACAAACAGTTACAACTCGTGGCGGCTTTATTCGTCTTTCCCCCGGGGTACTAAACCAACCGTGCCTTCGAGATGAACCAAATTAGGTGTAGTGTGTCATGGTGTGGTGCGTACCTAAAGCTAACTTGTGTCCTAGTTCCCTACGAGTAAAGTGTACCTGCCCTGAATAAGAAATGCCGCTGCCACGACAGACCAGGTCTGCCGCTTCGCTGCACCTCCTAAACAGTGTGTTTGGATGGGATTTGGATAGGTAAGGCCTGTCCCAAATACGGTGGCTCCGTACATGAGTGCGCTAACGCATGTCCAACCTGTGGTCCTCATGACGGTAGGTCGTAAAATGGTACAGTCAGGATGTTCCGGCCATAACCAAACTTGGGCCGCTAGCCAGGCAAGCCCTCCTGTCAGCTTGTTTTCGGCACTTGCATTGATAAACCCACGCTTCGTTGTCACGGTTGCGTATCCACGTGAATTAAATCAACTAGCCTTCCTGAAAACATGAACTACCAACCTGGTCACCTGACGAAACCTTCAGCTAGCAACCGACCTGGCATCTTGTTTCAATTCCTAGATCCCAGCTCGATTGCCCACTGTACCTCACTTCCTAACTGCACTAAACTATGGCTTAATCCCAGGTAGGAGCCTGAACTTTCGAAGGCAAATAACTAGGATTTCGGCCACACTAAATTCTATTCTAAACTCGCAATATAAAGTGAGATTCCTAAGTTAATTCGCGACTAATAAGTACTTGGCGTGACACTTGCCCGGGGCGTGCGGCAGCTGTTCTTCGGATACGTCCTTCTCCTGTGGTGGTCTGTTCGACTGAGTGCCGCCTCGTCCGCGTGTCCGTGGTTTTATAAGCTTTCACACAACCACAGCCTCGGCAGCGCGCGGGCCGCCGCACACATGCATCCGACCTCGTGGCCGATCTGCGCGAGCGCCGGTCGCCGCCCGGACCTAGACAGGGCGACGCCTCTATCTCTTCGGCCTCAGTTTTCGCGCCAATTATTACTTAAGGCAACCTGTTATAACGTGCGCACCGCGTGGTTCGACTGACGACCGACAGGCGGCAGCCTGGCTTCTCGGAAATAATCCCTGAGCTAATTTGTTTCAATAACTGTCTAATCACTCGACTCGAGGTTAATCCTCACCCGACTGAATAAAACTTAGTTATGTTTTTCCCAATAGACAGATTCCTTTTAGTCTATCAAGACTCACTGTAATACCTATAGATATTTATTTATACATATGGATCCGTTACAATCCAACCCCCTGAAAATTTTTAAAATTAGAATTCAGAGAATTGTCTTTTTTAAAATTTTCAAAATAGCTAATAACTATTAAAATTTCCTTTTGGCACATTCTCCCCTAAGTGTGGTGTGTATTTAAACCAGGCATGTCATTTATTGTCCCTTGATTGATACACTCAACCATAAACAAAACCGGATTAGCACAGGACCAGCTCCTGCCATCACAGAGGAGTTCGAACGGGCATTTCGGTTGTGAGTCGAAGCCACTGCTACGTTTCGCTCATAGGCGTTTACATTGAGTGGACCACTAGCTTCCAATTCCCCACGCACCAGGAAACTCTACTGGCATAAACGCATTAGTAAATTGTCAATCTAGTTTACCTCTCCAAACAGTCTGTGATCTAACTGAAGCGGCTCCCGCGACAATCAGCCAAGTTCTCCGAATAGTGCTTCCCCCAAGTGACAATAGAATCTTACCTTGGAGTATGTATAGTGTATAAGTCCAGTTCTTAGCTTCTGGTAGAGTAAGTAGCCCAAACCAACGTAATGTAAGACTCAAAAGAACAAATTGCTGGTTCGCACTATTTTGTTTTCATGATGTAGGACAGCGTGTGCCAACAGCTGACCAAGATAAGCGGGTTGTTGTCCACTCTCTCCTTCCATTCTGACGACAAATTATCCTAACTAGCTTACACATCCACAATCCCTCGCTCTGTCTTACTTTAATTTACACCCTCGTTTCATGATACTGAATAAACAACAACCACCAACTCCGGGCCAGAAAATACTCATTGCCTTTTATGTACCTTTATAACTAGACAATTCTCCAATAATCCCCAAACATAGACACATTTATGACTGACATTTTCATTTCGCAATTAAGTTACGTTCCGAAATTACCTTTCAGTATTAAATGCCAGTATGTATTATAGCAACAAAGCTACCCTAAACCAACCATTTGAACAAGGTTATCACGCATTTCCCTTTTCAATCAGAGTTAACTACGACTCTGTGCTGTGCATTACTGACCTCCACCTTCCCCTCAGTCAGTCCGCAATCCAACCAATAGAAATGCATGATTTTCCTTACAAATAGAATGAAACTATAACCTTTCGTCTTACAAGTTTAATATACCTCCTGTACCTGAAAACCAATTACCTTTTTACCTTTTACCTAGCAAGAATATAATAGAACTCTACCACTATATTCAAGCTGTACCTTCTGTAGCAAACCCAATTTTATTACCGTAATTTACCTTGTAGCGGGGAAAATAAAATACAATTCCTTATGTACATTTATTCTAACAGTACTCCTCCTTTGCTAGTCAATTTCTATCCTAAGATTTATTTTACCTTTACCCCAGGCGAACTAGATTACTCTAACACTAGCCAATGTTTCGAAACCCATTATGTACATACCTACACACATACACATACCCATATGTAAAGGCAATAAAATACTGCTAGAACTCTACATATATTTATTATTCTTAATTAACACATACTGTGAATCCTTAACTTACTACATTATTTCCTAGTCCTGTTATATCTCTATCTATTTACCTATCCTACTTGCCCACTATTTAGATAATGAAAAAATTAACCAATCTTAAATCAACTTAATGCTTGTAACGCGTTTTAATTACTCGAATTTCGGAATCAACCTCTCAAACTAGTTTCTGTCCCATCCCCGGTCCTATTTACTTGTAGTACCGTGATAGATTAACGGCATTGAAGTTTCCCCTAATTTCACCCGTATTAGGGTGCATCAGAGTGTACACATTTTGGAACGGTATTGAAGCTACCCTAAACGGACCCTCATAGAGTAATTCAAATTTCTTTGTCAATTTCTTTTGAGCATCCGATTTATTCAATTTCTTTAATTTAACTCAATCCCCTATTTGAAACTGTATAATCTTATTCCTCTTATTAAATGCCCGTTGTCGAATTGAGCTAGCCTTCTCTAGGTTTTTCTTTACCTGACCTCGTATCTCCTCAACATTACCCAACCTCTGATACCCTAATATTGAATCATAACTCATTCGCGTGGGACTTCCATAAAGAATCTCGCTTGGTGTGAATCCCGTGCTTTCATCGTAAGTATTGTTATATAACTGTTCCAATTTTGGTAACATAGTAGCCCAACCCCTGTGATTGGTATGGCAAAAGGCACGAAATAACCTACCCAATTCCCTATTTACCCTTTCTGTGATATTTGGTCTAGGATTCCTCACTGTAGTATAAATTGCCTTGATTCCTAGTTGCCTCATGCCATTTTTCCATACATCACTACTAAATTGAGTCCCATTGTCCGTCATTATTGATTGTGGCCATATGATTTGTGCAAACTGCCTTACTTTTCCCACGACAGCCTTAGAAGTTGCCTTCTTTAAATCATAGAACTTTACAAATTTACTAAACGAATCCTGTACAACCAGAATGTATGCAGATCCGAATTTCCCCTTAGGCAGCGGGCCGTACAAATCAGCCATTACTAACTCCCCTATTGCCTGAGTTACCACACTTTGACATGGTCCTACTTGTTTAACATTGTTACTCTTTGACATCTGACAAATGTGACATAGCCTTAACCACAACTTTATATCTCTGGACATGCCGATCCAATAAAACCGCTCCCTTAGGTATCTCACTATCTTATAAGGCCCCTGGTGCCCCATCTCTACATGAGTTTGCATAACTACTTCATCCCTCAAACTTCTAGGTAAATAAGGGACCTTACTAAGATCGTTTCTTCTGAAATAAACTATGCCATTTTCCTCAACGCAACTTGACGCTACTCTACCTAACCTACTCGACTCAAATAGCTGTGCCTTGATTTGCATATCAATTGTTCTAACTTCCTCGTCTTGGCATTGAAGCTCGGCCAACCTAGACAACTTTTGTTCTAACTCCTTATTTTTCCCCGTTTCGATATATAATATTTCCGGTTGTATGCTTTTTTCTTCCTGAACCCTTTCCCCTGTAGGTAAATATCTCGACAGAGTGTCAGCTACCACATTCTCCTTGCCTTTTATATGCTCTACCCTATACGTAAACTGTTCTAAATACAAGATCCACCGAGTTATTCGTCCATTATACAATTTCCAGTTTTTTACGAATTGCAAAGCTTTATGGTCCGTTTGTATGATAATTTCGGCAGCCCTAAGATAAGTCTCGAACTTCTTAATACAGCTTATTACAGCGAAAAACTCCTTTTCCGTAACTGTCCAATTTTACTCTGACCCTCTCAATGACCTACTGTAGAAACTTATTATGCGCTGTTCAAAAGCGTCATTTAATTGGAACAGCACCCCAGCAAGACCTATCCCCGAACTATCAGTTTGTAAATAGAATGGCCTCAAGAAATCAGGAAAATGCAACCTAACCGTGTCTATAAAGGTGCTCTTAATTAATTCAAAAGCCTCCTGTTCCACTTGACCCCACGTCCATGGCACGCCTTTCTTTAATAATTTACATAATGGTATGATATAATTATTATAGTTTGGTATGAACTGCCTGTAAAAATTACACAATCCCAAAAAGGCCCTTAACTGTTTGATCTTCCCCGGACGCGGGAACTCTTGTATGGACCTAACCTTTTCAGGATCCGTCATGACCCCCTCAGTCGAAATTATGAACCCCAACATCCTTACTTCCTTACACAAGAACTCACACTTTTCTAAATTACATGTCATACCTGCAATTTCTAACCTCTCCAATACCTTGTCAATATGTTCCAAGTGTAAACTTAAATCCCCACAAGTAATTATAGCCAAATCGTCCAAGTAGTTCACGCAGAACTCGCGTACCTCTGTACCTAGTATTATATCCATTGCTCTACTAAAACTACCTACTGACGTTTTTAATCCTTGAGGTAGGACATTATAAACGTAACTCTTCCCGTTCACTGTGAACCCTGTATACTTTTTACTAGCTTCCGTAAGTGAAATCTGAAAATACGCGTTATTAAGGTCAATTATAGTCATATACTTAGCTCCATAGAAGGCATTTATGATATCTACTTGCATTGGAGGCTTTTCCGAATCGGATACCATGTACTTATTTATCTCTCTTGCATCTAACAAAACGCGTATCGAACCGTCCTTTTTTAGCGTGAACGTTAATGGGCTACTATACGGAGTAGCTGACCTACTTATGATCCCTAACCCTTCCATTTCGCCTAGTTTCTCATCCAACTTGGCCCTGTACGCATACGGAACCGGATATGATCGCTTCATAATAACAGGATGTTTTCCCATCTTAATCTCATGCTCATAACAGTTGGCCCTTCCTAATTTCACCGTGAAAAGCTTCGAGTGTCTGTTTAATATGGATTCCAATTTTATCAGGGCCTCATGGTCCCTAATATCCCCTATTTTCACGTTAAAACTCCTATTTCCATTTCTCACTTCATTTGAATTATTCTTCTTTTGTTCCGACCTACTGATGGAAAATTCCAAAACCAATTTTTCTTGCCCATTTTTAATAAGTACACCCCTTGTTTCACTACTCAAGTCTAATATCACTTCATGTTTCGTCATCCAATCAAATCCTATTATCAGTGGTCGCGACAGGCCTGGTATAACCAGAAAGCTTGTGTCAAACACTCTACCTCCTAGTTTCATTGGCAAAAGGACCATGTTTTGTATTTTCGCGCTTTTCTGCCCTACTGCCCCTTTTATATGAAAAGGTTTGACAGGTAGTATAGGTATCTTATCGACTTTATTCCTAATTTCATTCCAAAACTCCTCAGATATACACGTAACATCACTACCTGTATCCAACAACCCTAGCAACTCATACTGATAAATCTGCACCTCGATCTCCGACCTAAAATTATCATCCTCATCCTGCGGTTCGACGGTTTCATCGAACACTGCATTTGATATTGGTCTTGCGAAGCTTCTATCACTAAACAACTCTGACCTCAATTTTATCCTATCTACAAGACACCTCGCTATGGATTCCCCCTCCTTGGCTTCCTTTTCCCACAACGAGCCTGTAAGCCCCAATCCAGGTCTATCAGTTTGACCTACTCCTTTCAAGGGTATACTTAACCCCCTTCCGTTTATTCCCAAAAGGTCGCCTGGCCTCCAGCCCATTTTTAACATTAAATTTAACGGAACATCCCCTTTTTCTGAAGTTAACCCGGGGACGGGACAGTCAACTTCATTTAATTTAAATCACCCTGGTTATCATTAGTACAATCAATAACAGCAGTAACCTTGCTAACATTATTATTGGGTCCCTTCCTAAAATTACTGTTTCCGACTTGTTCGGGTTTCCTCAAGCTTTGATAATTGCGTTGTATATCACGCTTACGCTTATCTATTGTACTCTGTTGCCCTGGTACCTGACTAACATTGCTATTCTGCTTAATTTCCTGCTTACTAATATCATCCAAACCCCTCAGGAACTATGCCGTCTCAATTATTGTAGTTATTTTGGAAAAAGACCATAAACTCTGTACATTCCTAGGGTAATGCCTAATTACGTCCGTCACTAATTGAGTTTCGGGTATCTGAAACGTGAGCATTTGAGCTTGTCCTGTCAACTGCAAGAAATGCCCTAACATCGTCGGATGTTTCTGCTTATCCCATATGCTATGTGTTAGCTATCAAAGGAGCTAAAAAATCAAGTTAGGAAGTAAGTGAGATCCTTGCCAACAGATAGGTAAAAACAAATCACTCACCATTCCAGCATCCACAGCCAGCCTTGAGATGGTCTCCGGAACGTCCAGGCACCACAACAGAAAACGCACGGCAAAATCTAGGCTAGCCCTTTTTGGAAAATTAAAAAAAACACCATATACGATAGGTATATTTAGAGCTGTGTCCGATGCACGACTGCCACGCCGATGTATAGGCGCTGGCTAGGATCACAAAACAAAACCGACGGTAGATACATAAAATAATGAGTGATTTTCTTATATTCTACCCATCTTTAAGGCTTGGATCGCACATACCCCCCACCGAGAGCATGGTAATGATCTCAGGAAGAAAGAAAACTACAAAAAAATAGGAAAATGAAATAATAAAATGAAACTCTTAAGTTTATAAAACATTTAACCAAAAAAAACCTAAGAGAGCAGTATATAAACACGTTTCTACGAACGAACTTTGAGACTTAATTCACTAAATATAATTAAATCAGTAAGATTAAAACTAACGAACATGTGTTCAGTTTTATATATATCTCGAAGGAAGTGAGTGGTTAGGTTATGGTTGGCCTCGTGGTTCACGTCCTTAACTATTTCGGTATTGGGCGTCGAATTAACAATGCAGCTATATCACAGAGGTCCTTCTTCAATAGTCTTGATCATTTGGTAATCGAAATTGTACAGGATGCCTTGGATAACAATGGATGCAAACGCGGTGATCACAGCGATGGCGTGACACGTCCATTTTGCTCACAGATCACCACTACTTGTGTTCTGCTCGACGCTCCGTCAAAAAGTGTCCGCTCCGAGACTGACGTCCAGCTAATGTGGCTTCTCCACAGATCTAATAAATTCTCAACTCAGTGTGGCAGCACAAACAGCCTTCCGTTAATACATCATCTATGCTACCACAAACGATCGTCTCACGAGTACAAGCGATCGTCACGCCACCACCGGTTTCACCCAGGTACTAATACCTGACGTTTGATCCAAACAAAGTGTAACTATGTAAACTTATCTCGAGCTGGTATTGGTCGCGTTTTCAATGACACTCCGACACGGCCATCCTGCGAGTCACACGTCCTCGGGTGACGAACCTGAAAAAGAAAAGGGTAGCCAGTAGATTCCATTTCGTTCGGCCAATCCTGACCTTCATTAGGAAGGTCCACAGCTCAAGGAATAAAAGCAACGCTAATAATGTGAAGCTTTAATTCAAGACTACAATCATGGTGACAACACATTTTAACAGCCTCAAAAAACCAAAATAATTTCACTCTCGTAAACTAAATAAACCTCAGCATTAGCATCGTAACTCAAACAATCTCAAATCAGTTTAGGTCTCCAAGGTAAATCACAGCTGCAAGGCTTGAAACCTTACAACCATTTACAACTTTTAGGGGCACATAGAACGGAACATAATCATCATCGCAAATCACAAGCGACGGAACACCAGAACTAAACATCACCACATCCGGGTGGCGGGACACCACAAAGAATCATCATCACTAACGCCAAGCGACGGAATACCAATCAGTCATCATCACCAGTCCAGGCAATGGAACACCATCATCGCCAATACAGGCGACGGAATACCATCATCGCCAGTACAGGCGACGGAATACCATCAACAGTTTTAGCCGGTAAACGGGATACTTCTTTTTTACAAAAACACGAATGTACCTGCTACACATCATGACAGAACGAGTCTGACAAAACAAGCAGCAGCCAATTCATGCAAACATATAGCGCCATTCAGCACTCTTCATTTACCGCTGAAACATGTTGGAATACTTCAGTACTACACACAAAAATAAACGATAAAGAAAAAAATTACAACTGTACACAATTGATTGAGTTACGATCTGTCAATACAATTAACATTGAAAGGTAGACGCCTCTGCACCAGATTCATCGTCAACATCCGGAGGCAAATAACCTTCGGACATACTACGTAAACGGTCATGGGCATACTTGTAACTTCGTCTCAAATTCAAAGCTTGTAATTTGTATCTGTCACCTTCTAAGACCTCTACGACCCTGAACGGCCCTCGGTATTTGGGATCTAACTTGGTTTGGTTACGCTCCTTATTTTGTATCACCACAACAGTCACCCATCTTGGCAACTCTGGGCCACCTCCATCCGGTGCCCAAACAAACAACAGTCACCCAACCTGGCGACTCTCAGACACCTCCATCCGGTGCCCGCCCAAACACACAGTCACTCGACCTGGCGACTCTCAGACAACCTCTCAGGTGTCCGCCCAAAAACACGGTCACCCTACCTGGCGACTCTTGGACCACCTCCCTCCGGTGTCCAACCACACTATCGCTTCCATGCGGCGATCTCAAACATCACCTCTTTCTGGTCATTGCCAACATCACCTCCCCGGTGATACGCCTGCGAGCCAAACGCACGCCACACACAGTTGTGGCCGCACAGCAACGAGAAAATCAACTCGGTGTTTTACGCCTACGTCTACGAATGGCTGAGGCTATTGGCATCCAGTTGCGAAAAATTGTTTACGTCTAAGGTTCAAAATACAAACTAGTGAACGTTAAAATCACGGTCAAGTACAAAAGTCCTTAATCTGCACTAGTAGATGGTCGAGGTTCAGTCTCTCCATCATCAATTCTGTCCAAGTCAATAATACTGTCACTATCGGGCATTTAACGTAGTCTGTCCTCAATAACTGACGGTATTTGATATCTAAAGTGGTAGGTAACGCATAACGTTGTGGTAACAACACAAAGTTAGGTAACTTGTGAAACTAAGCTTTTGTCTAGAAATCAGCCAGTGGCGCTGCCTCAGAGCAATACACCACCCCATCTCTTCCCAAGGGTTTCACAAGAAGTGACTAAGGGACTAAAAATTTGAGGACAAGCAACATCGTCCTTCACGCTCATACTGTACCGCCAAACAGCCCGCCAAGCGTAGCGTTTTTTTTTTGTTTTTTTTTTTTTTTTTTTTTTACAATTGGTGAAACCGCTCCAACATGGGGGAGGCCCATGTCTATTATCACATCAGCAGCAAGCTGATTAACAACTCCTGTAATAGGATGCGTTACTCTCCGTATTATCACTAGTATGTTGTCGTGCTTCACTTAGATAAAATTACAGCCTGTGTGTGTAATCGACAAACATGACATTTAGAGGTTAGGCTACTTTACTCGTACCTAGAAGCAACTCCAGGAGGCTGTACTTCGTAACTCGGTTAACCCAACAGTTTGGTTGCTGCCAAATGATCATCATGGAAGGACTTGTAACATTGAAATCTCATTACTATACTCGAAGGAAGTGAGCATATTTTAAAGGACACTTAACTAAGAGTACCAACGTTTAAACGTGCTAAGATTCACCTGACCGTTGCCACGCGCCTAAAGCGTTTATGAACGTAAGTTCAAATACAAGGGGGCATTACGTAGATAGAATGACACGTGGACGTATTTGAACAGAGGTTACAAAATCAGTCATTTCGATTTAATAGGTAAAGAATGCACCTGATGTAACCACTAGCTATGCCTGACGTGGTTAAATAGTGACCACCTATGAAGTCAATCGATGTTCCAAGCTATCAGAGGAAGCAATTTCCGTTCAGGCATGTTGTTATCATTTTTTTTTCACGGTTATCGACACTTGCGTTCTATGCTATCCTTTTTCTTTACCAGCATGATAAGGCCGTCAAAAAGGGAAAGCTTCGGGGCTTATGACATTCGCAGCCTCCAGCCCATGAATCCTGTATCATCATCACATCAGCCGTAAGACGTCCATCACGGCACTCCACATACTACCCTGTTATTATTCTTTTTTTTTTTTACAATTGGTAAACAAAATATTTTATTGGGGTCCCCGAAACTCATCTACCTACATAGGGTCTATACGATAGCGGGGCATTAAGGATGCCCTCGACAAATTCATCACGAAAGCTATTAAAAATAGGCAACAACTTTGGCCTATGATCAATGAGAATATCAGTCCCAATACTACGAAAGCTAATAAAGGTTTTTTTTTACTCCATGTAAAAATGTCAGTCTCAATATTATAAAAGCTTAAAGGGGTTTCAATACTTTCAATCTTGGTTTAGGTTTGTATAACCGAAACTAGTTAACTAAATGAATCATCATATTTACAATGAGTCCTCTTTTTAAATCTTCCGTTCAATCACGACGTTGTGTCACAAGTAAAAATCCGAAAGCATGTGAAAGAGTACTTTCCATAAGGCATCATTTTAGCTGCTAATGCAATCACTACTAGAAGGGTAAGGGACTAACTACTCTATTCGCATCCTTACCGACAGTCAAGCTGTTTTGTTATTGACAGACTCGTTTAAGAATACCGTCAATCCTAGATTTAAAATATCTGAGTCGATCATAATATCGTTCGTACTCGTCTGGCATAACAAGATATGACCATTCTGAACGATGCCCGTCAATATTACCCTCACTCGATATTTGTTCTGTACAGTAAACTTAAGAGTTGCCTACAAAAGTCAATAGTGCGTTAGTATTGAACACACTCCCGAAAGTCTATACACGAAACTTTCTTTAACGAGAGAACACTCGGTACCACCACAGATTAGGTAATAGTACTCGTACCACAACTATCAAAACAAAAGGGGTACGACTCACCTGATTTTCATAGCTCCGCGTACATCACGCACTTCGCTGAAGCTGCACGCGCCGCTTGCGTGGATCTCCGCTGCTGCCAGCGCAGCCCATACTGTCGCCCATTTCCAAACAGCGCATCAGGAACAGGTTTCTAAACTGGCTCCGAGTCATTCCGGAAGCACAGGAGCATATGCCTTTCAACGGTTTGCTAAGTGAAATAAGCATTGCACCTCATTGCAACTGTCGTTCCGTAAGGGAGATGTCGACAAACGAGCACCGTGAACGTGGATTAGCTTCAGGTATATTCTGGTTGAATTCTGGCAGTGTGATTGCAGCAAATGTAGTCGATGGTGCTTGCATAACCTCAATCAATCGCAACATGTTCTGTTTCTGTAGCACAAAGAATTGTTGCCAGTTGGTTTTTATTTCGCTGCTCCATTATCATTTTTCACATTTTCCCGTCGTTGTCCACTTGTTGCGAGCGCTGGGAACAATCCAACTTCTGATCTCGAAGGAAGTGAGTGGTTAGGTTATGGTTGGCCTCGTGGTTCACGTCCTTAACTATTTCGGTATTGGGCGTCGAAATAACAATGCAGCTATATCACAGAGGTCCTTCTTCAATAGTCTTGATCATTTGGTAATCGAAATTGTACAGGATGCCTTGGATAACAATGGATGCAAACGCGGTGATCACAGCGATGGCGTGACACGTCCATTTTGCTCACAGATCACCACTACTTGTGTTCTGCTCGACGCTCCGTCAAAAAGTGTCCGCTCCGAGACTGACGTCCAGCTAATGTGGCTTCTCCACAGATCTAATAAATTCTCAACTCAGTGTGGCAGCACAAACAGCCTTCCGTTAATACATCATCTATGCTACCACAAACGATCGTCTCACGAGTACAAGCGATCGTCATGCCACCACCGGTTTCACCCAGGTACTAATACCTGACGTTTGATCCAAACAAAGTGTAACTATGTAAACTTATCTCGAGCTGGTATTGGTCGCGTTTTCAATGACACTCCGACATATACATATATATATATATAAACGCTACTTTGGGCACATAGCTGATCCAGCCGTAGCCCCGAACATTTCTTACTCCACCTTTAAACCGTAATTTCTTGGCTCTGGTTGAATATTTCTAAGTCGGAGCGGCAACGTCTCAATCTCGTAGGCGAGGTTGCCAAACATATTCGGTCACAAAACTTAAAACTCAATATTTTGAAGATTCAATTCCCGAGTCTAAGTTGATCCCTAACGGAAATTTTTCGCGTACTCGTAATTACTTTGTGGCTCCGCGACTTTTCAGAATTAGTACAAATGTGGCTCCATTTTATATAATAATATATTCAATATATGACGGTTATTTTAAGTTACCTTTAAGATTTTAATGACTATGTTGCTCCAATAGATTTTATATTCCCAAAGCTTGGTAATTTTTAGATCCATGTTTCATACGGGGGGATAAAGGGGCAGGAGGGGGAGGAGTGCTTGCTTTTTTTACACTATATTTCACCATGGAATATTATTTTAAATATTGAGCGACTTTTGGCCGACTTAATGGAGAAGAAGAGCCTCTTTATGATGAACTCCTTCTTTAAAAAGTCAAAACAGCGGAAGTGGACATGGTTGCATCCCAATGGCGTAACAAAAAACGAGATAGACTTCATCTTGTCGACAAGGAGGCAAACATTCAATGATGTCTCCGTGATCAATTCAGTCAAAACAGGACGCGATCACCGGATAGTCAGAGGCACATTGAATCTAAAGACCAAGCTAGAAAGATGTCGACTGATGAAGTCTACGCTCCGACCAGCGCTCATCCAGCTCCAAAACCCCGAGAGCTTTCAGCTCGAGTTGCACAATCGTTTCGAATGCCTAGGAGACTGCGAGAATGTGGCCGATTATAACGACAGGTTCGTGGAAATTGTTCAAACGGTCGGGTTTAAGATTTTTAAAACTCGCCGTTCAAACAGAACCAAAAAAATCTCCGACTTCACCAGCAACCTCATGGAAGAAAGAAGCAGATTGGTTTTGCAGTCCTCAGAAGACGCTACTCAGTATCGGCAACTAAACAGGCAGATCTCTAAGTCCCTAACTCGCGATTTACGCCAATATAATACAAATTGTATTAAAGAGGCGATTGAGCACAACAAAGGCTCAAAAGTGTTCGCGAGAGATCTGTCTGTTGGACAAAGCCAACTGACCAAGCTGAAGATTGAGGACGGCAGGACCATATCGTCTAAGACTGAGTTGCTGGAAGAAGTTGAGAAGTTCTATGGACAATTGTACAAGAGACCACACGTTTGCCTGTCAGCGATCTGGCTGAAGACCCAAGAGCCAGACTAACCCGACACTATACCGAAGATATCCCGGACGTCAGCCTGTACGAGATTAGAATGGCTCTCAAACAGCTCAAGAACAACAAGGCACCGGGTGATGATGGAATTACGGCTGAACTTCTGAAAGCAGGTGGATCACCGGTACTAAAAGCTCTTCAGAAGTTATTTAATTCCTTTATACTCGAGGGACAAACGCCTAAGGCATAGCACAGAAGTGTGGTCGTGCTTTTCTTCAAAAAGGTTGACAACACCCTGCTGAAGAACTACAGACCCATCTCACTTCTGAGCCATGTCTACAAGCTGTTTTCGAGAGTCATTATGAATCGTCTCGTACGCAGGTTTGACGACTTCCAGCCTTCCGAACAAGCCGATTTCCGAAAAGGCTTTAGTACCATAGACCACATACATACGCTGCGGCAGATTATACAGAAGACCGAAGAGTACAATCAGCCACTATGCTTGGCGTTTGTGGACTATGAGAAGGCCTTTGATTCTACATACTACATTCTTTGTGCTACAGTCTCTCCAGCGGTGCCAAATTGACCATCGATACATCGAGGTGTTGAAGTGTCTGTATGAAAACGCCACCATGACGGTTCGCCTCCAGGACCAGAACTCGAAACCTATCCGGTTGCAGCAAGGGGTGAGACAAGGAGACGTTATATCTCCGAAACTGTTCACCGCCGCCCTGGAAGATGTTTTTAAGCTTCTGGACTGGGGTGGACTCGATATCAATATCAACGGCGAGTACATATCCCACCTCCGATTCGCTGACGATATCGTGGTCATGGCTGAGACTATGGAAGACCTAAGCACAATGCTCGATGGCCTCAGTAAGGTCTCTCAACAAGTGGGTCTTAAAATGAACATGGACAAGACGAAAATAATGTTAAATGTCCGTGTCGCACCCACTCCTCTAAAGGTTGGAGACTCTACACTGGAAGTTGTTGACGAATATGTATACCTGGGACAAACAGTCCAGCTAGGTAGTTCCAACTTCAAGAAAGAGATCAATCGACGAATCCAACTCGGCTGGGCAGCGTTCGGGAAGCTTTGCAATATCTTCACGTCCCAAATACCGCAGTGTCTCAAGACTAAGGTCTTTGACCAGTGTGTGTTGCCAGTGATGACTTACGGAACTGAGACATGGTCGCTTACTATGGGCCTCATAAGAAGGCTCAAGGTCACCCAAAGGGCAATGGAGCGTGCTCGAATCAGAAACGAGGAGATCCGCAAGAGAACTAAAGTAACCGACATAGCTCACAGAATCTCTAAACTGAAGTGGCAGTGGGCAGGGCACATAGCTCGTAGAACAGATGGCCGATGGAACAGTAAAGTTCTCGAGTGGCAACCACGCACCGGAAAACGTAGCGTAGGCAGGCCTCCCACGCGGTGGACCGATGACCTGGTGAAGGTCGCGGGAAGCCGATGGATGCGGGCAGCGCAGGACCGGTTGTCGTGGAAATCCTTGGGGGAGGCCTTTGTCCAGCAGTGGCCGATTTGTGGCTGATATGATGGAGGATTTTAAATATAAATTAATATATTTTCCGAGTTATGGATTTTAACGAAGGATGGCGCCACCGCTCTGAATCTCCACATATTGATGTTGGTTGATAATAATAATAATAATAATGACGACCCCATCGCCACTGAGGAAGTAGCTGTAGCGAAAGTGTAGCTACTTAATCAGTGCAGTCAGTCAGTACCCCTTGGACTCAGTGTTGAAAGTGCTGAGCTCCTAGTTGACCCCGGGTACAAAAATATTGGGGTCCGTAACGGTCATTCGTATATTGATGATGGAAAGTTATAATAATGAAGAATGTATAGGGTCGCTGCCCTGGGGCCGCCGGGGCCCGCCTGGTAATGCCAGGCGCGGCAGAATGCGAGTTAGCGCACCACGACCGGCCCGAACATCTGGCTGGTTACTTCCATCATCACCACCAGTGCGCTTGGCGCCGGCAGAGTCTTCACAGGCTCAGCATTCGGCGCCCGCCGCTGGTGGAGTACGCCGCATGAAATGGACTAGGTCTCAAAATATGAACCTCATGCGTGCGTACTACGGTGCGACGGGGGGAGAAACTCGTCAAACGGGCTACCGAGCGAGGCTGCACCAAGAGTTCTTGCGGTTAGAGCCTGCATTATCTGTCTCGGAGCAAGACCTAGCGGATCGAGTTCGGTACATATTGCGCTCGAACATCTTTAGCGTGACCGAACTCGAAGGACTACGACGCGAGGTCGTTCCCGCATCAAGATCCTCATTAAATGGCTCGCGCCGATTTCAGCCCAACCACCACCACCATTACTTGGCGAGGATCATGAGACGGAAACGGTTTCCCAGGAATTAGAGCGAATCAGGAGTACACTAGAGGAGGCGATTCAGGAATTCCGTATTATGCCTCCCGAGGAGAGGCCGCGGCTTTCACGGTTGCCCCTTAGCGTCCGAAATCGGGATGTCATTGAGGCCGTAAACCGCATGCTGCCAGAATATCTGGCGAACAGCAGCGACCTCAGTGATACGAACTCAATCCTCTTTGGCGCTGCAATGGCAGTCTGCCGTTTTATCGGTGCCAAATTGCCAGAACCGGCTCGCACATCCCGTCCGCGGGAAAAATCGGCATGGCAGAAAAGGATTGAACGTCGTATTGCTGAGGCTAGAGTCCTCATTGGCAAACTGATAGCTTTCAGGTCGGGCAACAGTAGGTCCCGAGTGATGCGCTTTGTCAGGCTCGCATTTGCGGGGTCGGATTTTGATCCCGCAGGACGTAATGCTTTGCGGTTAGTGACAGAGCGCATCGACGACCTGAAGCAACGGATTGCTGCATGGGCAAACCGTATTCGGCGATACTCGGAGTGGGTAGACCGGTTTCGCCAGAATCGCCTCTTTATGAGTGATCAGAAGAAGTTCTACAGGTCACTGGACCGACCTGCTGTGTTGGACACAGGCGAGAGACCGGATCATACGGGTATTGTAGCCTTTTGGCGTAACCTGTGGTCCCGGCCTGTGCAACACAACGAGGGGCAATGGAGGGCTGAGGTGGAGGAGGCGTGTGCTCGCATCGAACCTATGAACCCCGTGGCCATTAGTGCCGATGATGAGCTAGGAGTGGATAAGTGCGCGATCCTTCATGTAGACAGGGGTAGGGTGGTACATTCAGATGGAGTCGAAATCGACTCCAGGAACATCCGCACCCTCTCTAAAACTGATACATACCGGTATCTGGGTATGTCGCAGAGTATTGGTGTTCACGAGGCAGGGGTGAAACAGGCGGTTTGTGACGTGTTTTGGGAACGCCCGACAAAAGTCCTTGAGAGCTATTTGTCGGGCGTTAACAGGATACGAGCATTCAACGCCTGGGTCATGACTGTTCTTTTGTACACCTTCGGCATACTCAGATGGTCACAGACCGAACTGGACGCCCTGGATCGAAAAGTCCGCACTACTATGACACTCCATAGGATGCATCACCTGAGGTAGTCAGTGATGAGGCTGTATATCCCACGGAAGAGTGGCGGTCGTGGCCTTTTAAGTGCCAAACAAATGCACAACCGCGAGATATGCAGCCTACGAAGTTATTTCCTGACGAAAGTCAATAGTGACTTAAATAGAGTTGTCATAGCCTGTGATGAAGGACTAACCCCTCTATCCATGGCCCAAGAGAACTGGCAGGCGCCGGCTGTACTAGGCACTGCTGAGCGAGAGGCCATCTGGAAAGACAAAGAGCTGCACGGTAGGTTCTTCAAGGCCCTTTGTGGATCCTTCGTAGATCAGAAGGCCTCCGTGCACTGGCTGCGCTTCGGAGACCTTTTTGCGGAGACCGAGGGTTTTGTCCGTGCAATACAGGATCAGGTGGTCAAGAGGAACAACTATAGGAGGTTCATAATAAAAGACGGCACCATGGACGTTTGTCGGTTGTGCCGTCAACCAGGGGAGACCCTGCGTCATATAACCTCCGGTTTTTCCATGCTTGCCAACACTGAGTATTTGCACAGGCACAACCAAGCAGCCAGGATCTTACACCAAGAGATCGCTCTAAAGTATGGTCTCATATCTCGGCAGTTGCCGTATTACAAGTACACGCCGGAGCCGGTTCTCGAAAACGACCGCGCCAAGCTCTACTGGGACCGACCCATCATCACGGACAGGACTATTCCTTCGAATAAGCCTGATATCGTGTTGATGGATCGGGCGCAGTCAAGGGTGTTTTTGGTTGATATCACTATACCATATGACGAAAACCTCGTGCAGGCTGATGCCGATAAAAGGACCAAGTACCTGGACCTGGCGCACGAGGTTACTGATATGTGGCGAGTGGAATCCACTGAAATCATCCCTGTAGTCCTGTCCGTGAACGGACTAATTTCAGCCGACCTTGAACGTTACCTAAGGCGGCTGGATCTCCGAGGCAGCCCAATAATTGCAGCAATGCAAAAAGCAGTCCTCCTCGACAATGCCCGGATAGTTCGACGCTTTCTCTCCCCGTCGCACTGAACTCCAGCCGACTGTGCTTCTGCTGGAGATGCTCCTGCCACTTCGCCTCGTGCGAAGTAAGCAGAGTAGCTTAAATTTTATAAATTCAAATAATAATAAAAATCTTTATTTGTGTGATCGATTTGACGTTTCTTTTAACAAAATTTTAAAAATTTATTCCCAGCTATAATTACGTTAAAAAATGTTTTTTAGTTTTTAAAATTATGACTGGTATGATGGTGATTCTTAAGCTACTTTTTAAATTTATCTCCATACTAGCTGTCCCGGCGAACTACGTACCGCCTTACATTACATTACACTGCCCTACCCTACACTACACTACCCTACCCTACCCTACCCTACCCTACCCTACACTACTCTACCCTACACTACTCTACCCTACACTACACTACCCTACCCTACACTACCCTACCCTACCCTACATTACCCTACCCTACCCTACATACACTACACTACCCTACCCTACACTACACTACCCTACACTACCCTATACTGCACTACCCTACACTACACTACCCTACCCTACACTACCCTACCCTACCCTACACTACACTACACCAGGGACTATTTTTTAAAACCCCTTTAACAACTGGTTATCCTTTCGATAGGCTACCCTCAGGTCTATGTTATCCTGTAAAAAGCTTATTCAGTGAATGGCTTACCGTATCTCTCTAGGGTTACCCTAACTTTATGATAGGCTAAGCGTTTACCAAATCATTGAAAGGGTATTTTGTTTTCCGCTTTATTGATAGGGTTTTTGCCCCCCGAATTTGGGCGCGAGGCCTTTTTGTTCGTTAGTCACAGTCATTATCCGTCTGCTGCGGTTTCCCTACGCATCTGTGTTATTATTCAGATCATTTCTGATTGTTTCAGTGTGAATAAAATATTATTTGACGCGTGACTCCGGTGACGGACTTTCATTCATTATAATACAACCAATATAATACCACCCCCAGGGTTCGCCACAAGACCTATCTCAATAATATTTTCGATGGAACTCAAGTGCGGGGAAACGTACCTTATGCCGGATAAATAGTGCCATTCTGTGGCTAGTGTAGTAATAATAGGTCATCTTTAGCCAGGTTGTGGTCGGTGCGGGGCTGGAACCCAGTTTAATGCTCCTTTTACACGGGGACAATCACATCAGCTCATATACGTCCCCACCGAGGAGCTCGAGCCTACCCTGAATTAGGGCGATCGGGCCTTAGTCGACCACGCGGGCCCAGTGCGGGTTGGTCGACTTCACACACAACCTTCGAGTTTCTTCGCAGGTGTGTGAAGGTTTCCTCACGATGTTTTCCTTCACCGTTAAAGCAATCGGTGAGTATATGTACGTAAGTTTCAAAAAACTCATTGGTACATTGACCCTCCGGATTTGAACCCGGCACCTCTGGTTAGGGGAACCGAGTCGCTACCGTTTGAGCCACCGACGCTTACCGTCACACGGGGACAATAGCCGAGACAATCCAGTAAGCCAGGACACTAAGACTATGGGACAGGACAATTGGAAAATCCTATGTAGTTCACACGTAGGCCTATGAATCCAGTCGCCAGGCCACTAAGACAATAGGACAGGACAATTGGAAAATCATATGTCGTTCACACGTAGGCCTATGAATCCAGTCGCCAGGCCACTAAGACAATAGGACAGGACATTTGGAAAATCCTATGTCGTTCACACGTAGGCCTATGAGTCCAGTTACACAGTTGGATTCATACGCTTTTCTCGCGATGGATAGATGCAAAACTGCTATGAGGGCTATGTAAGTCTTGCCGCAAAACATCGAGGTCGCGGGTTCGATTCCCGGTGGGGTCAACTTTGTAAGAATCGGTTTGGTAGGTGGTGGGGACTTTTTATAGTCCGCCTGGCTAGCTACTACCATCTTATCTAAGTACCACCAACCAAATCGAGTCTTACAAAGTTGACCCCGCCGGGAATCGAACCCTAGGCTCGATGTTTGGCGGTATGACTTAGATAAGATGGTGGTAGCTAGCCAGGCGGGCTATGAAAATGCCCCACCACCAACCAAACCGAGTCTTACAAAGTTGACCCCGCCGGGAATCGAACCCGCGGCCTCGATGTTTGGCGGCATGACTTAGATAAGATGGTGGTAGCTAGCCAGGCGAGCTATAAAAATTCCCCACCACCAACCAAACCGAGTCTTACAAAGTTGACTCCACCAGGAATCGAACCCGCGACCTCGATGTTTGGCGGCATGACTTAGATAAGATGGTGGTAGCTAGCCAGGCGGGCTATAAAAATGCCCCACCACCAACCTAACTGAGTCTTAAAAAGTTGACTCCGCCAGGAATCGAACCCGCGATCCCGATGTCTGGCGGCAAGACTTAGATTAGATGGTGGTAGCTAGCCAGGCGGGCTATAAAAATGCCCCACCACCAACCAAACCTAGTCTTACAAAGTTGACCCCGCCGGGAATCGAACCCGCGACCTCGATGTTTGGCGGCAAGACTTAGATAAGATGGTGGTAGCTAGCCAGGCGGGCTATAAAAAGTCCCCACCACCTACCAAACCGATTCTTACAAAGTTGACCCCGCTAGGAATCGAACCCGCGACCCCGATGTCTGGCGGCAAGACTTAGATGAGATGGTGGTAGCTAGCCAGGCGGGCTATAAAAATTCCCCACCACCAACCAAAACGAGTGTTACAAAGTTGATCCCGCCGGGAATCGAACTCGTTGATGTGATTGATTTGAAGTTTTATTTATCAAAATATTAAAAATATTCTATATTCCTGCTGAAATAGAACCAATCCATCGAGAAAAGTAACGGGCCAATCAGGGCAGTCCTTCGCTGTGATTGGCTCATTTGAATCGGATCAACAAGTGCCCGAATGCCTAAAAGGTGGATTTGTATATGATGGCTTAATTATTATTATTTTTTGGGGCCACTTTTGTGGCTCCGAGCGGTACCACATACGTACGGAAATCTCGCTTTGGATCAAGAAAGTAGGATCGGATCAACAAGTGCAAACGGAGCCAATAATAACTAACTATATGGCACGCCTGATCAACTAAGTGCCCATGGGGATATATATATATATATATATATATATATATATATATATATATATATTGTTACTTATTAAACTTAATTGACATATGGCAATGGACAAAGTTTATTAACCGGTCTCTTAAGAATGCCTTTTTGTGTTCTCAAAGTAACAACTCTTACAATCTTATCTGGCCCTGGATGAACTTGCTCAATGCGGCCCATGGGCCACTGCAATGGCCGAGTAAGTTCTGACTTGATCAGTACCAAGTCACCGATCTTTAAATTTGGAGGGGATGACTGCCACTTTGCTCTCTGCTGGAGAGTAAGTAAGTAGTCATTAGACCACCTCTTCCAAAAGGATTGAGATGCCTTCTGCACAAATTGCCATCGAGACAATCTGTTTAGAGGAATGTCCTCAAGGTTATACTCCGGGACAGCTAAGAGACTCTGACCAATGAGAAAATGCCCTGCTGTGAGTACTTCAAACTCATTTGGATTATCTGACAGAGCACATAATGGGCGTGAATTCATAACCGATTCCGCCTTACAAAAAAATTTTGAAAGCTCTTCGAAGTTAAGAGCTTTTTCACCTATAGCCCGGTACAAATGATGTTTGGCAGATTTTATACCTGCTTCCCATAGGCCACCCATATTTGGAGCACTAGGAGCGTTGTGTTTCCAATCAATTGAACGTGCAGCACAGCCATTAGCTATACTGTATTTATTTGACTGAGATAGGAAAAAATTAGATACTTCCTTTAGATGTTTTCCTGCTGCAATAAAATTGGTTCCGCAGTCTGAGTATAAGCAGGAACATAGACCACAGCGCGCAACAAGACGGTCTAATGATGCTAGAAAACAATCAGTCGATAGGTCACTTAGTACCTCCAGGTGCACAGCCTTAGTAGAAAAGCATATAAATAAGCATAAATATGCCTTTTGTATTTTAGCATTTCTTCGGTTGTGTTCCTTTACGTAGAACGGTCCGCCAATGTCACATCCGACATGATCGAAAACCTTACCAGCCTTTTGTACTCGAGGCGCAGGCAATTCACCCATACGCGGCTGCATAGTACTTGGTTTGCACTTAAAACATATCATGCATTTTGACAATACTGATCGTATGATGCTACGAGCACAAACAATCCAGTATTTTTTGCATATAATTCCTTGCAGCGTGCGAGGTCCAACATGCAAGTAGGTTTTATGGAAGTGATCAATTAATAAAGCAGTCACATGACTCCTTTTTGGCAATAAAAGTGGGTGTTTAGTTCCGTATGGCAACTAAGATTGGGAAATTCTGCCCCCCACCCTGAGAAAATGTTTTTCATCCAGGAAGGGAGAAAGTTTTCTCAGAGAAGGTATAAAGTTTTTCTTGGCCTTTAAGTCAGCAATTTCCGATGAAAAATACTTTTGTTGGATGGTCGACACAATCAATTCATGTGCCGTCTGTAATTCACTTGTACTAAGAGGTCCATTCACACGTTGACCCTTTGATTTACGCGTATTATTTACGAAACGCTGACACCATGCCATCACGTGCTGTAATTTTCGGAAATCCGAAAATCTTTCATAAGTTTTTTCGAGGTCATCGTTAGACTCATCTTTTATTATTTGAGACGGCAAAGAAAATGTCTCATTATTTGATTTTAATTCTAAAACGTCAGACTCATTTTTAACGTAAAATGTTTTAACTGGCCACAAACGCATATCATTTTGTAACCAAGTCGGCCCGTGCAGCCACTGTGATGACTCATCAATCAGTTGCTTAGGTAAAGCACCTCTAGAACATAAGTCAGCTGCATTATTTTCGCTGTGAACATGATACCAACAGTTCGGAGGTATAATTTGTATGGTTTTAGCTACTCGACATGAGACAAAGGTTTTCAATTTATACGGTGGTGTTTGTAACCAAGCCAGTACAACACTAGAATCACTGAATGCAAACACAGGATACTCAAAATCTTTTACATTTTCTTTAGCAAATAAAACCAGTTTTGATAATAGCACGGCTGCCATCAGTTCGAGTCTAGGCACAGAGTGGGGCGGGGACATTGGGGCCACTTTAGATTTACTTATAAGAAGTCGAGTTTTTACTTCATTATTTTTACTCACGCTACGTAGGTATACACATGCAGCGTAGCCTCTTATTGATGCGTCACAAAATCCTATAAGTTGGACGTTTTCGAAGTGAGGTATCAAAATATGACGTTCGATACGAAGATAAGATAAAAGAGGTAATTCTAAGATGAATTTTTCCCACTTGATACGTATATCACTAGGCAAAGGCTCGTCCCAGCTTAAACTCAGTTTCCACAAGTCTTGCATTATACACTTTGCTAGAAAAGTGCATGGCGATATGAATCCGACCGGGTCAAAAATGCTTGCCAATAGCTTTAAAACTGAACGTTTTGTGAGTGTGTCATCCTTAAGACTGTAATTGTATGAAAAACAATCATCCTTTGGCAACCATTTTAGACCCAAAACCCTTAAAGGAGATAACGAGTCATCCTTAAAGTCAATGGACACAGTTTGGCCCGCATCTACTCTTTCTAATAATTCCGGTGAGTTACTTGCCCACTTGCGCAAGTCAAAACCACCTGATTTTAACAAGTTTATCAACTCATCCTGTAATATACAGGCTTCATCAAACGTTTGAGTTGACCATAACAGATCGTCAACAAAAAACCCATTCATTACAATATCACAAGCTTGTGATCGCGCGCCCGGCGCGCGCTCGTCTTGTGCGAGCTGCTGCAGTGTACGAACTGCTATATAAGGAGCGCTTCGTAATCCGTAGGTATTTGTTTTTAATTCATAAATTTTGACCGGTTCCAATGGAGATTCTCGCCACAGAATGTGCATAAATGATCTTTCTGATGGGTCAATAAACACTTGTCTGTAAGCTTTTGCTATGTCAGCTGTAAAACACACAGGGTACATACGAAACTGAAAAAGTATTTTCAGTATATCGTGGTGTAATTTCCTGCCAGTTAGGAGTGAGTCGTTAAGAGAAACTCCATTAGAAGTTTTTGCAGAACCGTCAAAAACTACACGTAGTGGCGTAGTTGTGCTCGAAGTACGTATCACACAATGATGTGGTATGAAGTACTGTGACGGTGTACTTCCGGTGTAGGGCTCCATATGGTCTAGGTCCTCATATTCGCGCATGAAGTCGGCATAGGCAGTTTGCAAGTCAGGTGAGCGCGCGAGGCGGCGCTCCACTTGCACTAAGCGTTTCAGCGCTAAACTGTATGAGTCACCTAACGGCTCGCGATTAGGGTTGAGCAATAGCGAGGAAATGTACCGACCGTTTTCATCACGATAAATTCGTGACGTGTAAATATCTTCAGCTAACTTATCTAAAGGATCTAAAGGAGTCTCACACGGTGAGTTCTCAATCTCCCAAAAGTTTTTCAAATAATTATTTATCAAATCATTATCCGTGGTGTACGACACCATACTTGTGGCTATATTGGATGTGACATTAGTACACGGTACTTCGAATTTTCCTGTCACAACATAGCCAAAAATGCTACTGAGAGCAGCTGGTATTGAGGTATTGATAACGATTTTTTTACCATCATAAATCTCGGGAAAAACATCTGCAGCTAATAAAATGTCAATGGGACCCTTTTGATAAAAATATGGATCAGCAAGTGTCAGATTTTTGTACTGATTGACATTTTTTTCCGGAATCTCAATTGTAGGTAGATCTGAAGTAATTTTTGGCAACACTACTGCATCAATACTAAAACTTGGGTTAGTACTGAAACGAGGCTTAATAGTACATGACGTCATACCATAATTTTTAATATTTTCGCCTCCTAGTCCAAAAATATTTAATGGACATTTTTGTAGTGACAGCCCTAACCGTTCTAAGCAATTAATTGTTATAAAGTTTGACTGTGCTCCGGAGTCAATCAAAACACGGCACGGCTGTTCACAGCCAAAGGCATCGATTGCGTGAACAATGGCGGTCCCTAGCACTACGGCATGAGATTTATTTGATAATGAAGACGCATGGCAATTGTTTACTTCATTTTCGCTGACGCGAGGTGGATCAGAAGTTGCGATCGGCGAAGGAATGTTATGTACTTGCGGCGGTACGGAAGCCGGCGCAATCGCTATAGCTGCCTGCGAAACTGGTTTATCGGCGGCAATGCGGGCGTCCACGTGGAGAAGCGCATGATGAGATTTATTGCAAGTAAAACATTTAAAATCACTTTTGCAATTGACAGACGAATGATCTGTTTTTAAACAATTGTGGCATAAATTCAAAGAATTAGCACGGCTAATACGTTGAGTCGGTGTGAGTTTACGAAACTGTGAACACCTAAAAATCATATGATTATCACCGCAATTAGTACAAATCATTTTTGATTGGGTCTGTGAATAACATTTACGAACGTTATCATAAGCAGGCTTATTGGAATTCAATGAAGCCGGTTTGCTTCGGTACGACGAAGTAGATGTGGATACGACCGGACTATTTGAGTATGAAGCAGTATGTTCAAGCACTTTGATGTGATTATGTACATGGGACATTAACTGATCATAAGTAGGTATCGTTTTTTGATCCAGGTTTTGTTCAAATAATTTTCTTGTATTATAATCACGATTCGAATTCGAAGTTGTTACCGAATATGTATACCTGGGACAAACAGTCCAGTTAGGTAGGTCCAACTTCGAGAAAGAGATCAATCGTCGAATCCAACTCGGCTGGGCAGCGTTCGGGAAGCTTCGCAATATCTTTACGTCCCAGATACCGCAGTGTCTTAAGACCAAGGTCTTCGACCAATGTGTGTTGCCAGTGATGACGTACGGAACTGAGACATGGTCGCTTACTATGGGCCTCATAAGAAGGCTCAAGGTCACCCAAAGGGCAATGGAGCGTGCTATGCTCGGAGTTTCTCTGCGTGATCGAATCAGAAACGAGGAAATCCGTAAGAGAACCAAAGTGACCGACATAGCTCTCAGAATTGCTAAACTTAAGTGGCAGTGGGCGGGGCACATTGCTCGTAGAACAGAGTGCCGTTGGGGCAGTAAAGTTCTCGAGTGGCGACCACGCACCGGAAAGCGTAGTGTAGGCAGGCCTCCCACTCGGTGGACCGATGACATGGTGAAGGTCGCGGGAAGCCGCTGGATGCGGGCAGCGCAGAACTGGTCGTCGTGGAGATCCTTGGGGGAGGCCTATGTCCAGCAGTGGACTTGCTTCGGCTGATATGATGATTATAATCAAGAGCTCGAAGAGCAATGTGACATAATATGTAGCTCGTAATTTTTTTTATGTCTAGAGCCTTAATAGCTTTATATGAGTGCTCAAAAACATTAATAAACTGATTTAAGTTTGTGGCTGACTCTTTAGACAAGGGTGTAAAGTTTAGCATTTTATCAAGGTATTTACCTACAAGAATTCGTTCATCTTGATACCTATCAAGAAGCGCCTGCCACACTACATCATAATTGTTAGCTGATATTGGAACACTTTTTACAATACTCAGCGCAGAGCCTTTTGTACATGACAATAAGTAGTGGAATTTGTCTATTTTTGACATTCCTGTTTGGTTGTGTACTAATGAGCAGAAAGTTTCATAAAAAGTTGTGAAATTTTCAATATTTCCATCAAATGAAAATAGCTCAAGCTTTGGCAATCGCGGCCGGCACTCGGAGGCTTGTCCGCGTAGGCCCATAGTCGCGCCGTTGTTACTCGCGGATGGTTGCAAGGTGGTCATACTGTTTTCGTAGGGAGCTCTCGCTAACTTGATGCGAAAATATAAGTCATCAAAACTATCAATTTCATTGCCTTGAAATTGTTTCATGGGGTCACAGACCAATTCTAATTCATAAATTTCTAGGGTCACTCAAACTTTTGATGAAGCCTGTATATTACAGGATGAGTTGATAAACTTGTTAAAATCAGGTGGTTTTGACTTGCGCAAGTGGGCAAGTAACTCACCGGAATTATTAGAAAGAGTAGATGCGGGCCAAACTGTGTCCATTGACTTTAAGGATGACTCGTTATCTCCATTAAAGGTTTTGGGTCTGAAATGGTTGCCAAAGGATGATTGTTTTTCATACAATTACAATCTTAAGGATGACACACTCACAAAACGTTCAGTTTTAAAGCTATTGGCAAGCATTTTTGACCCGGTCGGATTCATATCGCCATGCACTTTTCTAGCAAAGTGTATAATGCAAGACTTGTGGAAACTGAGTTTAAGCTGGGACGAGCCTTTGCCTAGTGATATACGTATCAAGTGGGAAAAATTCATCTTAGAATTACCTCTTTTATCTTATCTGCGTATCGAACGTCATATTTTGATACCTCACTTCGAAAACGTCCAACTTATAGGATTTTGTGACGCATCAATAAGAGGCTACGCTGCATGTGTATACCTACGTAGCGTGAGTAAAAATAATGAAGTAAAAACTCGACTTCTTATAAGTAAATCTAAAGTTATTTTTCATACAATTACAATCTTAAGGATGACACACTCACAAAACGTTTAGTTTTAAAGCTATTGGCAAGCATTTTTGACCCGGTCGGATTCATATCGCCATGCACTTTTCTAGCAAAGTGTATAATGCAAGACTTGTGGAAACTGAGTTTAAGCTAGGACGAGCCTTTGCCTAGTGATATACGTATCAAGTGGGAAAAATTCATCTTAGAATTACCTCTTTTATCTAATCTGCGTATCGAACGTCATATTTTGATACCTCACTTCGAAAACGTCCAACTTATAGGATTTTGTGACGCATCAATAAGAGGCTACGCTGCATGTGTATACCTACGTAGCGTGAGTAAAAATAATGAAGTAAAAACTCGACTTCTTATAAGTAAATCTAAAGTGGTTGTTGCCGTCTCAAATAACAAAAGATGAGTCTAACGATGACCTCGAAAAAACTTATGAAAGATTTTCGGATTTCCGAAAATTACAGCGCGTGATGGCATGGTGTCAGCGTTTCGTAAATAATACGCGTAAATCAAAGGGTCAACGTGTGAATGGACCTCTTAGTACAAGTGAATTACAGACGGCACATGAATTGATTGTGTCGACCATCCAACAAAAGTATTTTTCATCGGAAATTGCTGACTTAAAGGCCAAGAAAAACTTTATACCCTCTCTGAGAAAACTTTCTCCCTTCCTGGATGAAAAACATTTTCTCAGGGTGGGGGGCAGAATTTCCCAATCTGAGTTGCCATACGGAACAAAACACCCACTTTTATTGCCAAAAAGGAGTCATGTGACTGCTTTATTAATTGATCACTTCCATAAAACCTACTTGCATGTTGGACCTCGCACGCTGCAAGGAATTATATGCAAAAAATACTGGATTGTTTGTGCTCGTAGCATCATACGATCATTATTGTCAAAATGCATGATATGTTTTAAGTGCAAACCAATTACTATGCAGCCGTGTATGGGTGAATTGCCTGCGCCTCGAGTACAAAAGGCTGGTAAGGTTTTCGATCATGTCGGATGTGACATTGGCGGACCGTTCTACGTAAAGGAACACAACCGAAGAAATGCTAAAATACAAAAGGCATACTTATGCTTATTTATATGCTTTTCTACTAAAGCTGTGCACCTGGAGGTACTAAGTGACCTATCGGCTGATTGTTTTCTAGCATCATTAGACCGTCTTGTTGCGCGCCGTGGTCTATGTTCCTGCTTATACTCAGACTGCGGAACCAATTTTATTGCAGCAGGGAAACATCTAAAGGAAGTATCTATTTTTTTCCTATCTCAGTCAAATAAATACAGTATAGCTAATGGCTGTGCTGCACGTTCAATTGATTGGAAACACAACGCTCCTAGTGCTCCCAATATGGGTGGCCTATGGGAAGCAGGAATAAAATCTGCCAAACATCATTTGTACCGGGCTATAGGTGAAAAAGCTCTTAACTTCGAAGAGCTTTCAAAATTTTTTTGTAAGGCGGAATCGGTTATGAATTCACGCCCATTATGTGCTCTGTCAGATAACCCAAATGAGTTTGAAGTACTCACAGCAGGGCATTTTCTCATTGGTCAGAGTCTCTTAGCTGTTCCGGAGTATTACCTTGAGGACATTCCTCTAAACAGATTGTCTCGATGGCAATTTGTGCAGAAGGCATCTCAATCCTTTTGGAAGAGGTGGTCTAATGACTACTTACTTACTCTCCAGCAGAGAGAAAAGTGGCAGTCATCCCCTCCAAATTTAAAGATCGGTGACTTGGTACTGATCAAGTCAGAACTTACTCGGCCATTGCAGTGGCCCATGGGCCGCATTGAGCAAGTTCACCCAGGGCCAGATAAGATTGTAAGAGTTGTTACTTTGAGAACACAAAAGGGCATTCTTAAGAGACCGGTTAATAAACTTTGTCCATTGCCATATGTCAATTAAGTTTAATAATTAACAAAATATATATATATATAAAAAACTGAACACATGTTCGTTAGTTTTAATCTTACTGATTTAATTATATTTAGTGAATTAAGTCTCAAAGTTCGTTCGTAGAAACGTGTTTATATACTGCTCTCTTAGGTTTTTTTTTGGTTAAATGTTTTATAAACTTAAGAGTTTCATTTTATTATTTCATTTTCCTATTTTTTTGTAGTTTTCTTTCTTCCTGAGATCATTACCATGCTCTCGGTGGGGGGTATGTGCGATCCAAGCCTTAAAGATGGGTAGAATATAAGAAAATCACTCATTATTTTATGTACCTACCGTCGGTTTTGTTTTGTGATCCTAGCCAGCGCCTATACATCGGCGTGGCAGTCGTGCATCGGACACAGCTCTAAATATACCTATCGTATATGGTGTTTTTTAATTTTCCAAAAAAGGCTAGCCTAGATTTCGCCGTGCGTTTTCTGTTGTGGTGCCTGGACGTTCCGGAGACCATCTCAGGGCTGGCTGTGGATGCTGGAATGGTGAGTGATTTGTTTTTACCTATCTGTTGGCAAGGATCTCACTTACTTCCTAACTTGATTTTTTAGCTCCTTTTGATAGCTAACATATTACGCCGAAGGATACTCTGTTCTGTCTCTCCCCAATAGATTTTTAGAAAATCTTCCCTGAAATCCTCAAACGTAGCCCAACGACCCTTGTAAATCCTAGCCCAATCCCTAACTTCTCCGATCAAACACTCGACTATTAAATCGATTTCTTTACCTTCCCTAGGTAATCTCTTGAGATAACTCTTTAAATCCTCAATGAAAGTTACAGGGTGGATATTGCCCTTATTAGAGAACTTGGGCTTCTCCATATTTTGTACGTTACACATAGTGATAGCTGGTCTCAATACGTTTCCTTCACTTAACTTAGGGGCTGACTCCATCGTGGCAGTCCCCTGCGGCTCTAACCCCTGATTATCTTCTCCGCCAACAATTTCCGAAGTGGGCAAGATTTGAGGAATCCCTAGCTCCGATTCGTCGTTTTGCCCCATTGTAGTGTCCTGGCTTACATTAATGGGTACCTGAGCTAATTTTCCCTGTTCATTTAACCTATCTTCTATACTATTTATCTTAGATGAAAGCACTCCAAAAGTACGCCGCATTGAACGGTAAAGAAATCCAGTAGCGTCCATACGCCTCCTTTGTACTATAGGTGACACTGGTAGTGATGTGGAATGGGCCATATCCACGAACCCTGTTCCAGTCCCGCCATTTTCCCCTATTACATTCCCCTGCCGTTCTGTCCTCCCTCCAGGATTTACTGTCATTGCCTCCGGTTCTGCCTCCAATTGCGCTAAATTTGGAGCACTTGTCTGAATCCCTCCCTGAACTGGTATAGGGTCTGATTTCTTTCCCTTAGCCTTCCTAGTTGACCGCCTCATCTTCTCCTGAACCAAGGAGTGAACCTCCAAATCGTTCAACACTCCGCAAATATGTACTACGAGGACCTAAAACATAATATCTAACTAAATTCGATTGCCCATGCAAAATGGATTTAGCATCGCCTAAAGTTTACGTGATGTAAATTTCCAATCAACAATCAATAACCAGTGATAGGAGATTCCCTCCTTCCCATTAACATTTTCGAATGCTACACTTATACCAACACTAGTGCAAAGAGACCATCCTTTATTCTGTCAGATTGAGTGATTACTTTGGAACTTAACCATTTTTTTTTTCCTTTTCTTAACCACAACGGGAGTCGAACCCGCGACCTTAGTATGCGAAGCTACTAGCTACTCCTAATATATAACGTAAATAAATTAAAAACTAAAAAAAAATATTTTTTCCAACCGCAACGGGAATCGAACCCGCGACCCTAGTATGCGAAGCTACTAGCTACTCCTAATATATAACGTAAATAAATTAAAAACTAAAAAAAATATTTTTTCCAACCGCAACGGGAATCGAACCCGCGACCCTAGTATGCGAAGCTACTAGCTACTCCTAATATATATAACGTAAATAAATTAAAACTAAAAAAAAATATGTTTTCCAACCGCAACGGGAATCGAACCCGCGACCCTAGTATGCGAAGCTACTAGGTACTCCTAATATATAACGTAAATAAATTAAAACTAAAAAAAAATATTTTTTCCAACCACAACGGGAATCGAACCCGCGACCCTAGTATGCGAAGCTATTAGGTACTCCTAATATATAACGTAAATAGATTAAAACTAAAAAAAATATTTTTTTCAACCGCAACGGGAATCGAACCCGCGACCCTAGTATGCGAAGCTATTAGGTACTCCTAATATATAACGTAAATAAATTAAAACTAAAAAAAATTTTTTTTTCTTTCTAAATTTGCCTCCCTCGGGACTTGAACTGGCGACACCAAGTCACGAGGCTAATTACAAACTCTCAATATACAGTCTAATCAAAACAACAAAGAAAAATTATTTCTCTTTAGAATAAATTTACCTCTAACAGGAATCGAACTCGCGACTGTAAATTGCGAGACTACGGATATATTATTGTGCCACTACGCATTAGCTTGAAGTTCCTACAACAATATCAAGAGCAAACCACATATCCCTCACAGACCTCCTTTTGCGATTCCAACGACAGTAGGCATTCAATATAACAACTGCTTCTTTTACGAAATGTAAATAACTTAAATATTACTATAATATTTTGTATTTTGATTCAAAATAGTATATAACCTACCTAAAACTTACTTAAATTACTTAACCTACTAAACTTGTACTAAATAATTGCATACTAAATTAAAACTGAACCTACATGTTCACAGCTCACACAATTACATTTAGTAACAAGGCAATGTAAAACGACCTACTCAGAGCCAGCTTGCGATGTCCCTTTTCGCCCGGAATCGAACCCTGGACTTCTCAAACGTTTCGCACTACTTACTTACTTATAACCGCCTAAAATTTATTTTCTACTCAACCTATTAAATAAGTGCAACTTCACAGCCCCGTCTGCCTACATAAGTACACGCTATTCGTAACGTTTAACTACCTTATTTATCAATTATTATGAGAGAATTACCTTTTTCTCTGAACTAAATCGTTAACTACCCATCCTATACACCAACTAGAAGTTGTACCTACCAAATATTTCTTTCGAACAAATAACTTATTTAATTATTTACATCCGGAATTTTACCAACGGAGTATTGAGAAGAAATTATATTATCAATGCGTACTTTAAATACGCTGTCATATAAAAGAATTCAACGGGAGCGCTCACTCACTCATTGACTCCTGTATTAGTTCTAAGTACAAAATACGAACCTTTCAACCCCCCGGATATAAGACAATAGCTGGGGTTTAAATTAACCTATAAACTATAAAACTACATAGGATAAAAATAATAATTTTCTCTTTGTTTGATAGATCAATCATTCAGTTATAATTGTCATTCGCACTTCATTCCGTTTTCACGAACATCAAATTGTGGCTTAAACCGAAGCCAACTAAAGTTATTTATCTATGTTTATCACAAATAACTGAACACAAAGTTTTATTATACAAAACGACTACCTACAAGATTCAGTCTACGAACGCGAAAATCAGATGTCAGACATCCAAGTTCTTTGGTAGCACTGGTTCCCGCCTCCGAATCCTGATTTTGGCTATCCAAATGTAATATTTTGGACCCTCTTCTCATCCTGGTCACGGCACCAAATTGTAACCCCCCCTACCCCCCTACACATATAAATACATATAAATAAATATATAAGTAGCTAACTAAACCTACCTATAACACGCATACGTACAAACAACATACAACCTACCACTATCTACCTATAAGAAGTATGTAAACTATACTTGATTTTTATTGCATTTTAAAATATAATTAAACGTTTGGCCAGATCGTCTAGAGAACCCTAATTTGCGATCGCAGTAACTCAGAGTCTTTTTGAAGGTGAATGACAAGTTATTTTTAAGAGATTAATCTATCACGTTGTGTTTGGACGAACGATGTAGTCTAACCCGTAATTTTGAAGTATTTCGCGCGGAACCCTAATTTCCCTACTGTGATTGGTCCCTATTTTGGGCCCCCCCAAATTGGGAAGGGTAGCTGGCCCCCAGTGCTCGGAATAACGTAATACATAACTGACGTCAGTACTACATTATTTTGGTGACTAAAACAATATACAGCTAATGCAAAATAAGTGAACGAGCGATTTTAGCTCAAAACAAGTATTTAAGGCTACGGTGAGACTCGCCAGCTACTGTCAGCCTCAACCTCTAATCTACTAGGCGTCCACCCCCTTAAGTGTAATTTAATTAAGCTACACGACATTGTATAGTGTACTAAGCCGTGTACCACCCGAATCCCAAAGCTAGTGTATATAAAACGCTTGTGAGGCGCCTTATTATACGTGTATAGTGTGAACTATGACTGAGTCTTTACAGCCATAGCTTGTCCATCCCTATTCGTCAGGTAGGATTAATACCTTCGAACAGCGATTGATCGCGAATACATGTTAGCACTAGGTACTAAAATAAAGTAGATATTCCGCCTTGAATGTCGCTCATCCTATGAGAAGAGCACTACGGAATGTGAATTAAGTAGATAATCTACCAATATGGTTCTTGACCTGGAACTGTGCCATACAGTTGTATATAACGGTATAAAGACCTACGGTATAGACATAGCTATATAGATAGCTAAGCGAAATGGACAAAATATCCACCGTGCTGCCGGCTCCAAATAATACATAGTGTTAAAGATCTGTCTTTAGACGTAGTAAACCCTTGATAAAGGGCGAAAGTACTGACAGTCCAGCAGGTTTGCTAAACGTAAAAGAACAACGAACCAACACAGTCGCAACCCATTGTGACACCCACGCGAATCATAGTCGCAGCATCACAATTAGGTCAAAGCGAAAAGGCGTGTAAGCCAAGTGTTTGGTCGAGACGCTAGTTCAGGACGCAATAGAAGCCGACAGGACGCGGACACCGTGAGCACCCGTCCATAATAATCAAAAACTGTAGAATAGATTTAGTTTCTAAAACTAGCACATATTAACTGACCCTAGCTATGGTTACCACCAGGATGGGTCGGCTTACCTACATCATAATCGGTCTTACTAAAATCACTAGTAGTAAGGCGCGAACGCCTAACCTATTCGTTTGTTTGCTCAATACTTTCCTAGACGCTCGGTCCGATTCGGGTGAAATTCTGCCAAGGCATGCTTGTGATAAGCTACAGATAGGACCTACCTATCTATAATTACATTAGTATCAGAATAGGCGAAGCTCGAACGCCTATAGTTTGTTTGTTAGTCCATTACACTTATCCCATAAAAGTGTGGACAGATTTAGCTAAAATTTGGTAAAATTAGGAGTTGTTCATATCTATGAACCACTAAACTACATAACTAGCCCATATTGCATGGAGCTTGGCAAACAGTCATTTCAAATATGAAATAGGCCTTCCCTTCGATAGCATAGCACTGTACTATCCCGAATGAGATTAGTGAACTGAGTGGACATCGTGTTCACGGAACCCTAAAACTTACGATGCCGCGTGTCACCTGCAGTGACGGCAGTTCGCAAATAAATAAAACGTGGGCATCGCTTAGACCTACCTACTACTTATTCAATAGTATGACTCGCATTTCTTCCTAATAACGTTATTCCAAAACCTAATTCGCTATTCCCTAGTAATAGATTATTAACTAGATTTCCTACAGATCGCAATCCCCCTAACTCATCCCTAGTTTTTCCCTATCCTAGCGAGATAGCTAAGTATTACGAGAACTAAATTTTATTTGGATGTCCATGTTTCAACAAACAGTTACAACTCGTGGCGGCTTTATTCGTCTTTCCCCCGGGGTACTAAACCAACCGTGCCTTCGAGATGAACCAAATTAGGTGTAGTGTGTCATGGTGTGGTGCGTACCTAAAGCTAACTTGTGTCCTAGTTCCCTACGAGTAAAGTGTACCTGCCCTGAATAAGAAATGCCGCTGCCACGACAGACCAGGTCTGCCGCTTCGCTGCACCTCCTAAACAGTGTGTTTGGATGGGATTTGGATAGGTAAGGCCTGTCCCAAATACGGTGGCTCCGTACATGAGTGCGCTAACGCATGTCCAACCTGTGGTCCTCATGACGGTAGGTCGTAAAATGGTACAGTCAGGATGTTCCGGCCATAACCAAACTTGGGTCGCTAGCCAGGCAAGCCCTCCTGTCAGCTTGTTTTCGGCACTTGCATTGATAAACCCACGCTTCGTTGTCACGGTTGCGTATCCACGTGAATTAAATCAACTAGCCTTCCTGAAAACATGAACTACCAACCTGGTCACCTGACGAAACCTTCAGCTAGCAACCGACCTGGCATCTTGTTTCAATTCCTAGATCCCAATACAAATCCCGTTACAAAATACAAGTACAGAATAAGAAAAATTTTAAATTGTACAATGTAGGCGGCCTTATTGCTTAAAGCAATTTCTTCCAGGCAACCCAGAGAATGGATACAATTAAATAAAAGTATGGGCTGTGCAAAGCAAACATATGCAACAATATTGAAAATAGAACAATTTACTATATAATATATAAAAAAATAATAATTATAAAAATAATAATATAAACTATACTTACATATAATAAAAATATATACTAATATACTAATAAATATTGATCAGTAAGACAAGGAATAGTGCTAATACGTTGATTGAAGACATAAGAAGTATTTTTTAACTTGATATTTAAAAGAGTTAAGCGAAGGAGCTTGTCGGATAGAAACGGGAAGAGAATTCCAAAGCTGGATAGCTTGTATAGTGAACGAGCGAGCGAAGAAGTTAGTAGAGTGAGTAGGAATGTACAGGCAGAGATTGTCAGAGGAGCGGAGAGTACGGTTATGAGTAGAGGAGAGAAACTGAAAGGTCTCTTTGAGGTAAGAGGGTGTTTTAGGATTGGACAGGATAGAATATAGAAGGGAAAGGATATGTAGGTCCCTACGCCGGCGGACGGGAAGCCACTTAAGTTTACTTCTGTATTCAGAAACATGGTCGTATTTACGTAGACCGAATATAAACCTAATGGCAACGTTTTGGAGACGTTCAAGTTTGCTATAGAGAACTCCCGTGAGATCAGGATAGCAAACGTCAGCATAATCAAGGAGCGGAAGGAGAAGGGTTTCATTTCTACCATTTGAAAACGGTTTGATAAATAGCTATGAAACCAAAGTATTGTTTTATGATCGAATCCATAAAATGACATTTTAGAGAGCAAAAGAGAAACATTTCTGCAGTCGAACGCACGCGAAAAGTCCAGTAAAACTAGAATAGTTCCCATGCCATTATCCTGGGATTCAAGTATATTGTTTGTGACATCTAGCAAAGCAGACGCTGTACTCCGTGTCTTGCGAAATCCCGACTGAACATCCGGCAATATATTACTTGATTCGAGAAAGTCTGACAATTGCGAATAGACGGCCTTCTCGACAATTTTTGACAAACATGGTAGAATACTAACTGGTCGCAGATCTTTGAAACTAGTAGGACTGCTTGTTTTTGGGATGGGGCGTACTAGTGCAATTTTCCAAATATCAGGAAAGGTTGACGACAAAATAGACTTATTAACAAGAATAGTTATTAATGTAGTTGTATAAGGAAGAGTCAACTGTATCATTTCCAGCGTAATATTATCGATACCTTGAGCGTTAGTCTGAATATCACATATATATTTGAGTACCTTAATTTCGTCGATTGGTTTAAGACTAAATATCTCGTCATGAAATCTGTTAAATTCATAATGTGTCAATAATGATATATCCGTATTGCATCCACCGGGTACGGTGAGAAAATGTTTATTAGCCATTTCCGGGTCTCTAAGAAATGTTGGGATATCATTGTTTGGTTTTGGAGGTAAAACAGTTTGTCTAAGATTTTTCCTTAATGCTCTAGAATTATTCACATGGCGATTTATATTATTATTGAAGTAAGCTTTTTTCTCATAAAATAATGCTACATTAACCATATGTTTCAGTTCCTTATAGTAAGATTTTTTATTTTCATCTCTAGATTTAAGATACTCTGCATGTGCTTGATTCCTTTCTTTCATCATGAGTCTTATAACGTCAGTAATCCAAGGGTAAGAAGATTTTTTAATAAGTATTGTTTTAATTGGAGCATGTACGTCAAATATTTGAGTAATTAATCTATTAAAAGTTTCCACCATATCATTTACATTGTCCATGCTATAAATAATACTCCATGACAGAGTTTCTATATCTTTTTGAAAGTGCTCCCCGGATATATCTTTCAGAGGTCTGTAAATTAAGCGTCTTGGTGGTAACTTCACAGACTTCAAATGAAGCTGACAAGTTATAAAAGCATGATTTGATAATTTTGAGCCTATAACATCAAGAGTCACTTCTTAACTGGCGCATTCGTATAAACAAGGTCAATAAGAGTCTCGCTATACTCTGTAAAATGTGTTGGAGATGCGACATGTTGCTGGAGACTAAGAGTGTCAAGGAAATCAAGCAATTTTAATGTCTTTGTATCGGTCTTGGTCATTAGATCTATATTAAAATCGCCAAGCAATATAATATAGTCGCTGTATAAAAAAGAAGTAATAGATTCTGTCAAAGCATCCAAAAAAGTACCTATCAATATTTACCCAAGGGGGACGATAGGCTGTGCCAATCACAACTTTCTTAGAGTTGACATTTAGACTTAGCCACATCTGCTCTACGGTAGTACAGACTGGATGTTGACAAATCCGTACACTTACGCCTCGCTTAATATAAAACGCTACTCCACCACCACGGCCACCACGTACGTCAGCCGGCCGCGGCGCACTGCGCAGGCGGTACCCAGGCACTGTCGGAGCTTTGCCTTCCTCCTCAGGCCGAAGCCATGTTTCATTAATGGCCATTAAATCAACTGAGTGTTGTTCCATTGCCATTATAAACTCATCGTGGCAGGTACCAAGCGAACCCGGGTTGTAAATTCCAACTTTAAAATGGTTTCGGGGCATCATTTTTGACAAAATAATTGAATATAAATATTAAATATGCTATAAATAAGCATTTCCCCGGAAGAATCACAATTTTCAAGATACCTGATATGGTAAGCATGATAAATAATGCCGTTAATATACATACAATCTGCACTTATTATACCTACACGATGTAATATTTTTAGTGGTACCTTGCAACACATATGTTCAGGGTATGTACCCAAGCAGTAAAATAATATTGATAAAGGTAGTCTACAGTGGCATACATTTATATAACTTATATTTTTAGACAAGATAGCACTTATATTAGATAAACTTATTATTAATAACTTATCTATGTTTATAGTTTTGAAAGTACCTAAATTAAAACCAAATATTATCCAGAACAGAGACATACAGTATAAGTTACCAAAGACTGTACTCAGAATATGCTTATTATAACTCTTAATCTTTGTTTTGAGTGCCAACCGCACTTTTCCCAAAAATCTGTACTAGACACGCTTCAGTACGTGCTCGATGTCTGGCTGCTGACTGGCGTACAAAAATTTTACCGTCGCGCGTCCAAACGTATTTCCATTTCTGATTTGCTGCGATTTCGCGGCACTTGTAAAATAACCAACGGTTGTGGCGGGTTAAACGCTCATTGACATAAAAACGGCGTGCCTCTCCCGGTAGACCCATATCGGCTGTCGTGATGCCGCGTCGTACGCGCGCGGCGCGCAGCAGCTCGTCTCGATGGGCGCGGCGCGCCAGCCTCACCGCGATGGTGCGGGGGCGCGGTGGCTCACCTCCCTCCGTTGCGCGCACTGGGCCTACTCTCTCAGCGCTCACCACATCACGCTCCTCAAGTGGAACTCCTAACTTCGTACCCACGGCCAAGACAATGTGAACAAGGCCCTCCGCTCTCTCCTCAGGAATCCCCGCTATCTCTACGTCGTAGAGTAAGAGCTCTTGAAATGAAATGAAATGAAATGATCTTTATTCGCCTTGAATTGGGTAACATTACATGGAGGTACTGCATAAAATTAGAGCGCCAATTCAGCCATAAAATATAGCATGCAAACATTATATAACACCTTTTAGATAACATTTAATACTATTATTATTCACATATACGAGTAGGTATCATATTTATTTATAAAACTAGATTTACAATTTATGTTCTAGAAATTCTTGAATTGAATAAAAATTACGCTGAGACAGCCATCTATGCAAGCTAGTTTTAAATTGAGTCAAAAGTAACTCGCTCACATTTGCTGGAAGTCTGTTATAGATTAACCTGCACATCCAGTAACAATTTTTGGTATATCTAGTAGTTTTAGGAATTTCATCATGGACTAAGAATTCCGGAAATCGTCTACTTCTTGGCACTGTGTCCTTTGCCTGTGTGTAAAAACTGGACTGATATTGTTTCACAAATTTTGCACATTCAAAAACATACAGACATGGGAGCGGTAGTACCTTCAGCGACTTAAACAGGGGTTTGCATGATATATCAGGAGCAACGTTACAAATTGCTCGGATGCACTTTTTCTGTGCAATAAATGCCTTAGAGATATCAGTACTATTACCCCAGATTATGATACCATACCTTAATACAGATTCAATATAAGCGTAGTATGCTGTCATAGCTGTATGTCTACTTGCAATTTGCGTCAACTTATACAAGGGAAAAATAAATCTATTAATTTTACTACAAATCTTCTCTATGTGACCCTTCCAATTTAGTTTTTCATCAATTACTATGCCAAGAATTTTTGTAGTTATTTCCCTCGAGAGAAGTTCATTTTTGTAATTTATAGAAAAAACTTTGTTATAATTATTAAAATTTATGTACTTTGTTTTATTTATATTTACTTTTAATTTATTATTATTAAGCCATTTTATTGTTGTTCTCAATACATTATTTATGTCAATTTCGTGTTGTTCCCATGTCATAGTTTTATTCGTTGTCACTACAATCGAAATATCATCCGCAAATAAAACACTATCATGCTTCGTCATTTCTGACAAGTCATTAACATAAACTAAAAATAACAGAGGCCCAAGGATACTACCCTGTGGAACCCCAAATAGATTTTGTCGAAATTCAGAACGAAAAGTCAAGCATGTATGTTTTTTGTTAATTTTTTGCACCTCAACGCATTGTAGCCTATTCTGCAAATATGTTTGAAGCCAATCAAGGGCTGGCCCCCTTATTCCATTGTGATGCAGTTTACAAAGTAGTATTTCCTGCGAAACAAAGTCAAACGCCTTTGACATGTCAAAGAATAACACAGTTGTATGTGATTTTTTGTTGGTACTTTGTAAAATCGTCTTTATTAAAGAAAACGTTGCCAATGATGTGGATTTTTGTTTTTGAAAACCAAACTGATTTTTATCGATAACGTCATATTTAGTAAAAAATGCCATAATTTTTCCATGCATAACTTTTTCAAAAATTTTTGAGAAAACTGGTATCAAGGTTATTGGACGATAATTTTCCCTTAATGTCTTTTCACCTTTTTTGTGAAATGGTTTAACAACAGATAACTTAAGTTTGTCAGGGAAAGTACCTGATTCCATGGAGAGGTTCACTAAAAAGGCTAAAACTTTACTGATTTGGTGACTACATGCTTTTACTACCTTCGTGCTAATGTTGTCATAACCCTCAGCATTTGTGTTATTTAGGCTAAAAATAACGTTATTTATATCTGCTTCGTCGACAGGAGTCAAATATATAGTGTTTTGTATTTTGCTTTTCAAAACACTATTTCTATTTCTACCACATACATTTTCAGTAGTATTAGTTAGGTTTATGAAGAAATTATTAAATGATTCAGCTATAGCTTTAGGTTCATCTAACATTGTACCATTATCATTAATTGTATCTATATATTTATTCGTATTTAATACTCCGGTTTCACTTTGAATAACATCCCAAGTTGCCCTTACGATATTTTTGCTTTTAGTAATATATTTATTGTTTTTGTACTTTTTAGCATGACTAACGCAATTTTTTAAATAGTCTATTGTAATTAAGATATTTACGTCTATTATAATCGTTTTTATTCGTGTAGTAATTGAAGCGTAGGTTCCTCTTAGTATTGCAACTCTTTTTAAGGCCTTTTGATATCCAATTTAAAAATGGTTTTGTGTTTGTTTTAACTTTTATGATGGGAAAGGAGAGATTATAAAACAATTGAAACAGTTCATAAAAAATATTAAAAGCAATGTTTGTGTCAGTTTCAGAATATATTTCGGAAAAGGAAAGGCTATCCAGACATTTTTGGAGCTTCATTATATTCTCCTGTGAATAATTTCTTTTATACTGGTAAATCGATTTTGTAATATTAGTTTTACCGCGTACAGAAAATTGTAAAATTTGAGCGGTGTCGTGGTCTGACAACCAAAGAGGAAGAGTCGTGGCTTTTGTGTTTTTTATGTTACTAATGATTTGATCAAGACATGATTTGCCTCGCGTTGGCACACTAATGTGTAATCGTAAATTCCAACTATTAACTATGTCTGTAAAATGCAAAGTACTATTGTTATTTTCCAAGATATTTATATTCATATCGCCGGCTATCACTATTTTCCTCTTTGGATATCTCTTTATACATTTATGTAAAAGTAATTCAAATTTTTCAAAGAAACAGTCCAAATGACGTCTTTTGTTAGATGGAGTTCTGTACAAGCAAAATATCAAGAGGTTGTGATTAGGTATGACTATGGAACAACATTCAAAATGAAAACAGATAGCTAAGTCATTGAAATGGTCAATTTTCTGGAACGAGATACCTTTCTTTACCATTATGCAAGTGCCACCCCTTTTCTTATTCCGTGAATAACTTGAAGCCAAGTCATAGTTTAATATATTTATATTTTGCTCTTCACCAGATTTAATAAACGTTTCTGTGAAACAAATTACATCAAGGCACATACACGAATCAAGATCTGAAAGAGTAATTTCTACTATCTCCTTCTTTGATAAAAATCCTTGTATGTTTTGGTGAAATATAGTAAATTGCAAATTAGAGTTAAGGACGAAAAAATGTTGATTTATTTTCATTGTCAGTGTGCACCGGTGTCAGTGGAGCCGATGACACTGACGACTGAATCTGAACCAGTGACTCTGGATTTATATTCGGAGTAAGAGAGCCTACGCCAGGTTGTGTATGTATGGGTGGAGACTGCTGCGGAGCTGATGAAGTCGACGGCAGCGGTAACGGGATCTGAACCCGTGACTTTAGGTTTACTTTCGGGGTAATAGTAGAGCCTACATCAGGTTGGGTATGCACGGCTGCGGGGTTACTAGTTAGTAAAAAGTAATACGGTATTGTACCTTTTTTGGGTAATTTGTCCCGAATGCTGGTAGTTATTTTTTCTTCTGGTAGAGACAAGTTATTATTAATAAATTTAATTTTCTTATACTCCATAGCATTCTTGAATGTCAAAAATTGCAATTCGTAATCAGCAGTGTCAATTAATATATTTATTTTAAAACAGATGTTTCGCAGGTAATCATATTTGTCAGAATAATATTTCACGTCAATGAATGTGCAGGTTTTACCCAATTTACTCCAAAGTTTTAGATGATAATTAAGCTTATGCTCATTGAGGTAAGGATTGTTGTTTACTGGTAAAAGATAAATTGGTCCCGGTCATTCAGTTCTTGTTTCAATTCGTCAACGGTATGTTCCAGAGAACTGTACGAATGAGACGTATTATTTTCCTCGCGACATTCTAAGGTCTTAACACGCGCCTCCAGGTCATCTATTCGTTGGTCGCATAAATTCACAGAGTTTGTGAGGTTCCCAAGTGTGAGCCGGAATTCTTGCATTTCAAAGCGAAATGCTCTTATTTCCTCTCGGAACATTTTAATCTCCATCGCCAAGTTCTCAGGTTCCGCAGAGCGCACGGAAAATTCATCGATAGGAACATCGGATTTTTTTGGAGGCACGAAACAGTCGGCGTCAGCACTTTTTGCAGGTGTCACTGAAGCTACTCTTGAGTCTTTAGGGACTAATATTTTACAATCCGGACAGCACCATGTATCCTTTACTAGAGCGCGCTCAGGCAGACCGACACAGGCGTGATGGTTTACAACTTTACATTTCGGGTATGTCACGCCATCTACAAGTGACATAAACTTTCCGCAACCTCGGCACTTAGCCATATCCGATAACTCTCTGTGATCGATAGTTTACACAGATGCAGGTTACCTCTAAGTGACTTGATTCGGACAACTTTCACTAGATGTCGCTAACTACTGCACTTCGTTATTTTCTTTTTTAAGTGTGCTGATGGTACTGTAACGGATTCATATGTATAAATAAATATCTATAGGTATTACAGTGAGTCTTGATATACTAAGAGGGAACTGTCTATTGGAAAAAACATAACTAGGTTTTATTCAGTCGGGTGAGGATTAACCTCGAGTCGAGTGAAGAAAGTTATTAAAACAAATTAGCTCAGGGATTATTTCCGAGAAGCCAGGCTGGCGCCTTGTCGGTCGTCATTCGAACCACGCGGTGCGCACGTTTTAACAGATTGTCTAAGGTAACTGGTAGTGTTTGCCGCCAAAACTGGAGCCGAAGAGATAGAGGCGCCTCGATGTCGGGCGGATAATGTCGCTTAGATCACGCGATGGCCCTACGTGTGTGCGTGCGTCTGCCCGCGCGCCGCCGAGGCTGTGTCTGTGTGAAGGCTTATAAAACCACAGACACGCCGACGCTCGCGCTCATTCGAACAGACCGCCAGAGGAGAAACACGTATCCAAAGAACAGCTGCCAAGATGCCACCACGCTACGCCATCCCACGACCCCACACATGGGCCGTGCCCACGACCTGCCAGCTAAGTAAGTCAGATGACACAGAAATAGGAAGTCTTCGTTCTACGAGGCACGTGAGTGTTTAAGAGTGTTTAGTTGCTTTAAATTTATAGGTAATTACTTATTAATTATATTTCCAGGTTTCATAGCTTATTTAAATGTGTGTTAATTTCCATTCTATATTTAATAGGTTTTAATGCATTTATTTCAGAGTTTTATATTTTTATGATTAGGATAGGTAGTATGTAGGCCCACAGTTGGACAAGGGATAATATGTGCCACGCGGCATAATAAGTTTTAGGGTTCCGTGAACACGAGGTCCACTCAGTTCACTAATTTCATTCGGGATAGTACAGTGCTATGCTGTCGCAGGGGGGCCTATTTCATACCTGAGATGGCTGTTTACCAAGCTCCATGCAATATGGGCTAGTTATGTAGTTTAGTGGTTCATAGATATGAACAACTCCTAATTTTACCAAATTTTAGCTAAATCTGTCCACACGTTTATGGGATAAATGTAATGGACTAACAAAAAAACTATAGGCGTTCGAGCCTCGCCTATTCTGATACTAATGTAATTATAGATAGGTAGGTCCTATCTGTAGCTTATCACAAGCATGCCTTGGCAGAATTTCACCCGAATCGGACCGAGCGTTTAGGAACGTATTGGGCAAACAAACAAATAGTTTAGGCGTTCGCGCCTTACTACTAGTGATTATAGTAAGACCGATTATGCTGTAGGTAAGCCGACCCATCCTGGTGGTAACCATAGCTAGGGTCAGTTAATATGTGCTAGATTTAGAAACTAATTTTATTCTACGGTTTTTGATTATTATGGACGGGTGTTCATGGTATCCGCGTTCTGTCGGTTCCTATTGCGTCCTGAACTAGCGTCTCGACCAAACACTTGGCTTACACGCCTTTTCGCTCTGACCTAATTGTGATGCTGCGACTGTGATTCGCGTGGGTGTCACAATGGGTTGCGACTGTGTTGGTTCGTTGTTCTTTACGCTTAGCCAACCTGCTGAACTGTCAGTACTTTCTCCCTTTATCAAGGGTCTACTACGTCTAAAGACAGACCTTTAACACTATGTATTATTTTGGAGCCGGCGGCACGGTGGATATTGTGTCCATTTCGCTTTAGCTATATAGACCGTAGGTCTTTATACCGTTATATACAACTGTATGACACAGTTCCAGGTCTAAGAACCATATTAGTAGATTACCTACTTATTTCACACTCCGTGGTGCTCCTCTCACAGGTTGAGCGACATTCAAGGCGGAATATCTACTTTGTTTTAGTACCTAGTGCTAACATGTATTCGCGATCAATCGCTGTTCGAAGGTATTAATCCTACCTGACGAATAGGGATGGACAAGCTATGGCTGTAAAGACTCAGTCATAGTTCACACTATACACGTATAATAAGGTGCCTCACAAGCGTTTTATATACACTAGCTTTTGGGATTCTGGGTGGTACACGGCTTAGTACACTATACAATGTCGTGTAGCTTAATTAAATTACACTTGAAGCGGGATGGACGCCTATATAGTAGATTAGAGGTTGAAGGCAGACAGTAGCTGACGTGGCTCACCTTAGCTTTAAATACTTGTTTTGAGCTAAAATCGCTCGTTCACTTATTTTGCATTAGCTGTATATTGTTTTAATCACCAAAATAATGTAGTACTGACGTCAGTTATGTATTACGTTATCCCGAGCACTGGAGGCCAGCTACCCTCCCCAATTTTGGGGGGTCCAAAATAGGGACCAATCACAGTAGGGAAACTAGGGTTCCGCGCGAAATACTTCAAAATTACAGGTTAGACTACATCGCTCGTCCAAACACAACGTAATGGATTAATCTCTTTAAAATAACTTGTCATTCACCCTCAAAAAGATTCTGAGTTACTGCGATCACAAATTAGGGTTCTCTAGACGATCTGGCCAAACGTTTAATTGTATTTTAAAATGCAATAAAAATCTTGTATAGTTTACATACTTCTTATAGGTAGATAGTGGTAGGTTGTATGTACGTATGCGTATTATAGGTAGGTTTAGTTAGCTATTTATATATGTATTAAACGGGGTAGGGGGGTTACAGTACCGAGGGTAATTTGTGATAAACGTGACTCAATAAATACGACTCACCGCAGCGATAATCTTGTTTTTCCCCAAGAAATCTCAATTCCCGGCAGCAATCACTTGTAAAACACTAGTGCATCCATATAAAAACACAGGAAGTAAAATTATGAGTTTAACAGGTGATAAAAGTGATAGGTTGATTTTTAAAAACTGCTACATGTGAAGTGACTATTCGTTTCGCCCGAGGGTCGGGGGGGTAATCTGCATGTTGTCATCTTTCCAGAGGAGGCCCGTTTCATATCTTCCTCCAGGAAGTCGGTGACTTTTGGACTCGAGTATCCTTAGGGCTCTTTCTTCGGGATCATCTTTTGGTTTGCGAGGCTCGATGCCTAATGATTCGAGCTTGAAGAAATTCTTCATCTGTTCTTCCATCGGTTCTTCCTTCTTGGTTGTGAGGTGTCCGCAGAATGCCACGGTGTTCGTGAGTGATGAACTGCAGCCAGCACCCAGCCGAGTTCCGTGAGTGATGCGACAGGTTGGTTGCGTCGACCGGAGCGGATTTCTCTGGACACGATGAGATTCCAGTTGTCTTGACCGATGAGAATTTTTGGTGTAGCTCGTTCATATATAAGCTCGTGCTTGATTCCCTCTAGATGTGAGCAGGTCTCGAGGTCGTCTTCATCAATATCTTGGGATGCGAATTTCAACCTCTGTATTGTTCTGACTTCTTCCAGATTGAATTTTGCGTGTTTTCCTCTTATCTTCAAGCTGACTGCCTTGCTTTCTTCATGCTTCACTTCTGTACCGACGCCTTGGATCCACATGGTGTTTGCAGGTCCATCCACTCCCAGTACTTCTGCGATTGAAGCGTCTATCGACGGCGAAGTGACATGAACTCCTAACTTACATTTTTGTGATTTCGTGATTTTTATGTAGTTAGGCGTAAAATATCATTTTGCATGCACTCGCGAAGACACCCACCTTGATTTTTGAATATTTAGCGAGGTATACAGTAGTGTCAATATCTTCTAAACAAATCAGCGTATATCTTGCTGTCATTATCTGCTATTTAGTACTTTTCGCGTAAATTTTGCTGGCAAAATCATCTATCTACTAAGGAACACGTGCATACTCTAGTGCTGCACTTGGCCGTCTGACGACTGAGCGAGCGAAATGACAACAATGCGAAATAGTGTTGGTAGGCTTTTTCTTTCACACGATACTGACTTTATGCGGTGTGATAGAGAAAGGCGCCAGGCTTACGTTTGGGTGACAAGTAATGAGACCATTGCAAAAGATTTTGAGTTTAGTTACTGTTGTAGATAGAATTTATTGTTTTAAAATTGAAGGTCATTTCTAAAGCCAATGATTCTATTTACTATTTTATATTTACTTGAATTATATTTTTTTTCTTCTTAAGTGATTTGTGACAGTGCGTTTAATATTCCAAATTTAGAAGACCTATTGATAATTTCACTGGAGGAGTAAAAAAAGTACACAAAGATATAAGCTATTAAAGAAATAATAAAAGATATAAATAAAAAAGATAAAGATAAATAGATATTAAAGATATTAGCTGTTGCCCGCGACTTCACTGGAGTGGATAACTGAACATGATAAATTATGAAAATAAAAAAAAAACTACATGAAAATTAATCATTTAAGATCCTAAATCCGTAAATAAAACAGTTGTTTATTGTCATTGCAAGAGACGCTCACTGGTATCTGCACGCGCTTGAACTGGAACGGGAAGTTTTTCGGGATGAGCGAGATGCGAACCAAACGAAACCAGCTAACCACCATTCGAAACATTAGATTTATACATGTAATAAGTAGTCTGAGTAAAACGGCTGTGACATACAGATTACCGACGAACATTTCGTTAAAATAAATTGTAAGGTATTCTATAAAGAGGCTAGAGATGGAGTGCAAAGAAATAGGAGAAAGCTCAATAGATTAATTGTAGAGGATATACCCCAGAGCACTAGTTTTCAAAAAAACTGTTTTTGGATGGGACAAAGAATATTTAACAAAGTACCTGATGATATTACATTATTACCATTTAATAAATTTAAGAACAAATTGCATGCGTAGCTGCTTCAAAATATGTTTTATTCAGTCAATGAATTTTTGACACATAAATAACCCTAATAGAAATTATTGTTACAACTATATTTAAACATGACATGATGTGAATTAATTTAAAATATTGACATGTTTTCGTATTCTATATGTGGAGTGAAATTAATTGTTTGTTTGTTTATTAATCTATTCTTTTCTTGCTTTTTTTATGTTTCTAGTTATAAATTTGCATGCTTTATCATAATATGGCTGAACAAGAGAGTCTACAGTCTTTAAACTAACATCAATTTTGTACCTTGTTTAATGGCAAATAAAGAATATTTGTATTTGTATTTGTAAAAATTAAAATCTTAAATCTGCAATAAAAAAATTATAATTAAAAAAAAAACATTTTTTTTGTCGATAATTTTTGATCTAGTTTCACCCTCTTTCGGGGTTGCACTTTATCGCGGGATACCCTGTATATTAGTACTAACATACAGTATGGACACTCCCTCCGCTCTCTAGATTGCGACCTCACCCCCTCGTCAGTACTCGTCACACAGATTGATATAGATTGGTTACAGTTTGGTTGTCGAACGTATGTGATTTCGCCGTCATTTTGTTTGTTCCGTCATTCCTTTTTTGAAATGTCATTTCTGGCCCGTTGTATGAAGTGTCCTGGGTGTGACAAGGTCTAGATACTTAGGTACCTACTTTGCCACCGCCTACTCTATACGAGTAAATGTCTATAGGTAAGTACCTGCCGCCAAGCAGCGTGCAGCTAGCTACGTTTCGGCAGGGTGGGGCAAGATTACTGTGTAGGCTTGCCAGATGTCAGGATTTTTAGGCACCAGTCAGGATTCCGGCCGGACTTTGACAATGTCAGGATTTTTTTGATTATTTAAGTGTTTATAGGTTTTTTATCAAGCATCCCATGGACTAAAATGAATGGTGATTTTTTCATTGTGTGGACAGTTAGAGTAGTAGGCGCATCAAATTAGCTGAACCTGGACATAATTCGATAACTCGTTGTTTTTATTATTTTATCGGATATTGATATTAAGTATCAAATATGAATTAGATATATGATGTAAAAAATTCGCGGTGGTAAGTTTTTTATAAAAACCATGGGATTTCGAACACTACCTAACTTTTTCCTAAAAGCAAAATAGATAACCAAATACCTTGTTAGTATAATTTTGAGGTGAATTCAAATGATATCACCTAATAGCAAAATTAAACTGAAAACACTTTCGCATGTATGTTTTTTTTACGGTATTCATCTGATCGCAATATCTTGATAAGCAAAATGGTAACTATAATGTTTGCATCTTATTACGCTATATTGCGTCTTTTTAGTCATTTAAGACAAAAATTAAACATTTATTTTTTACGTTTTAATAATAATGTAAGTATTTCTCAGTAGTTAAAAATCGTAACTGTAATTTTTTTGTTTAACAGTGTGTTTTTGTGCACTACAGTCTTGTTTTCATCAAAATTAAACACGTTAATGTCACGCATAGGAAATTGAAAATTTAATTGAAAATACGCGCAAAGTAGTGGAGCGAGCCAGTGCTCCGTCACTCGCCTGTACCTACCGCAAAAACGAGCTCTTGCAAGTCGGGCCCGCCGCGCCCCGCGCCGCCCCGGCTAGAGAATATTCGTGTGTCTTGTGTAAGTATAGTTAACTAATAAATAATAATGTAAGCTCGAGATAGTTAGGTAGGTAATCATTATAATTATCGTGTGTTAGAACCGTGATAAGTATAAGTGAAATTCTATCTATGTGCTAGTTTTATATTGTAGGCAAAAAAGGATAAGTAGGTATTAAATAACACCTTGGGCCATTTTAGGTGGGTAGGTAATAAAAAATTATAAAAACTTTTTCTTGTAAAACTGGCTAAGAGTGTGTCGGATCATGAACAAAGTAGGGTTCCGCAGTGATAAAAAAATGTAAATTAGAAAAAAAACATAGTTAATTTTGCAGTTTAGATTTAGACATTTTGTAAGGAGTTGAACTTTTTACAAATGTTATGTTTGTATTTGCACGTCTTAAGTTAGTCTACTATCTATAACTCTTAAACTAAGAAAGCCTACTTAGCCGTGATAAATTTTCTTGTAAATACATTATGACTGTGTCCTACTATTCCGAATACTATTCAGATTTCCTAAAATAGCGGTTTTAAAAATGTTACAAAAATCAGCACTTAAAAACTTAATATTTCGTAAACTAATCATTAATCATTTATTGGGGCATGGCGAAACTATAAAGGATCTTAGTTTGACTACAAAACCTCATAAATCACCGATAAAAATAGCTAAGTTTAAGTTAAGTAAATTTTAAACGCCCGCCTCCGCAGCGTATGGTTAGTCCATTCGCTTCACACCTGGAGGTCGCGGGTTCGATCCCGGAGGGGTCAACTTTGTAAGACTCGGTTTGGTTGGTGGTAGGGCATTATCATAGCCTGGCTAGCTACCACCATCTTATATGAGTCTTGTGCCGCCAAACATAAGTGTTAATAGCATTGATGTGTTTTGGCTTGAAGATAAGATAGCTAGATCCCTATTGCGTTGGGGAATCTTGGAACTTATCACCTATGTATGCTCAAAGGTTGCTAAAGGATAATGTTAGTAATTGTGATCAAAAATTCTCCTTCAGAGTAATTGAACCACAATCTATTGTAAAAACTTTTAAATCTCTTAAGTGAAAAGAACCGAAGACCTCTGGGGATTATCGGTAAGCTTGATCAGTAATGTAATTGATACTTTAGCGGCATAGTTAGCTTGTCTTTTTAATATTAGTATTGATAGTGGCGTCTTTCCAGATCTCATGAAGCTTAGTAAAGTGATACCTTTATATAAATCTGGTCCAAAAACTGATCCAGGCAATTACAGACCAGTTTCTGTGCTGCCAGTTCTTAGTAAAGTGTTTGAAAAGATTATGCTTAACCAAATGCTACAATATTTTACAGAAAACCAACTACTGCATAATCAATTCGGTTTCACTAAAGGATGATCAACAACCGATGCAGGAGTAGCACTCATGCGAAACATAAATGATGCCTTCGAGGAATCGCAGAATGCTGTTGGAGTGTTTTGTGATTTATCTAAGGCTTTTGATTGTGTTGAACACCAAACATTACTTATGAAATTAAAGCATTATGGTGTAGAGGAAGCGGCTCTCAGTCTTTAAAATTCGTATTTAGACAACAGAACACAAAAAGTACAAGTGAATGGCACGATCTCATCTGGATCTAAAGTAAAAATGGGTCTGCCCCAGGGTTCCATATTAGGGCTTTTTTTTCATTGTTTACGTAAATGATTTGCCTTATAAGGTGCAATATCTGTCAAATATTGTGTTGTTTGCGGATGATACTTCTCTTATTTTTAAAGTGAATAGGAAAGAAAACGAAATTGACGAAGTAAACAACACTCTTTCAAAGATACTGAACTGGTTCACTGTGAACAACTTATTATTAAATGCTAAAAAAACAAAATGTATAAAGTTTTGTTTGCCAAATGTAAAAAAGGTCAATAATAGTGTAATGTTAGACAGTAATAAATTAGAATTTGTAAATACCACGGTGTTCCTTGGTATAACTTTGGATGTTTCACTTCAATGGGGACCACACATTAAAACTTTAGCGGGAAGGCTTAGTTCAGCTGCTTATGCCGCTAAGAAAATAAGACAGTTAACGGATGTAGATACTGCGAGACTAGTGTATTTTAGTTACTTCCATAGTATAATGTCTTTTGGCATATTACTGTTGGGGCATGCCGCTGATATAGGAAGTATTTTCAACCTGCATATATTAACTCGATCTTAGATAATTATTAGGTATACTTACAGATCTACTATTACAACTACCTACTATTATTACCTACACAAGAAAACGGTGGCGGATGGTCGCGGCCCGACTCGCGAGATCCCGTCCGAGTGGGTCGCTAAGCGTAGGGATATTTTGCGGTAGGTATAGGCGAGTGACGGAGCACTGGCGCTGGCGTCAGTAGCAATCGCGCCGTGGAAGCTTCAAGTTGTTCTAAAAGTTAGCTTATTTATTAGTATTATAAAGAGGTTAGTTAATTTTGGATGTAGGAGTCGGTAGCAGTCGTGGCAATGGCGGGGCGGGGTGTGCAAAGAATCCCTGGCATATGCCAGGCTACCAAACCCGACAACCTTCGACCCTGGCAACTTACAACACGCGTACACCGCCGACTGACGAGAAGCTTAAAGAACTCGAAGAAGGATTGAGCAGGTTACGGTGGGATATCGTAGGTTTATGTGAAGTCCGAAGAGAGGGAGAGGACACCATGATCCTTAAATCCGGAAACCTGTTCTATTTTAGGGAGGGCGACTAACTGTCCCAGGGTGATGCCGGGTTTGTCGTCCATAAGTGCTTCATTAACAATGAGGTCCAGACCGTGAGATCGTTATACAAGGGTAGCATGCCTTATCCTCAGAATCACCAAAAGGTATTCGATGAAGGTCATACGGGTATACACGCCGACTAGGGATTGCAAAATCCGGATATTTTTCAAATCCGGATTTTTGGATTTTCATATGATCTGAATCCGGATTATCAGGATATTTCGAAGTTTTTTTAAAAACCTAATTTGTTGTAAAATTAGTTATTTTAGTGGTAATTTTATTATAGTTAGAAGTTCTATTTGTATTATTTACTGTAAAACGCAAAAAATAAGAAAAAAACATATTTTTTAATGAAAACGGTTATAAAAAAGGGAACTATCTATAGTAAGCATTTTAATTCACGACATGACACAACATCACAATCCAAGTCAGACTTGAAAACTAAAAAAATATAACAGTCATTTTTATAATCACTGCATTATTTGCAGTATCTCTCAGTCTCTCTCTATGCTAAAATAAATTAAGGAGATCTGTTTTTTTATTTCAAATAACATTTCGATTGAAAGAGTGTCTTATTTTAGTTAACGTATTTTTTATGTTTATGTTATTTAGAACAAGGTATTTTTACCTTTTAATTGTGATTGCCATTGTCAAAAATTAGGACTCAGAGCATGGCATTCTATTTGGCAGTTTCATAAAAGATACAAAACAAAATTTAGAATAAATCTTTTGTTACGTCCTACAATTCTGACAGTAACAGTCAAAAGATTCATGAATGTAGTGTTTACCCTAATGTTCATGAAAATAATATTAACATTGACAACATCCGTCTGTCAAAAAATAACATCTAATAATATTTAACGTAGGTATTCTATTCTATCGAGTGTTCTTTAAGAAACGAGATCTCAAAAACATTAAAGCATCTAGTGTTTGATCACTAAGACGAAAATAACTAAATGTTAGCTTGTTACAAAATGTTCCAGCAATAGAAAAGGCTCAATGCTTTTTTTCCACAGGCCCCACCGTTTTCTTAAAGTGCCATTTATACGTGGAGTGGATTAGCGAAGGCAAATCAGATCCACTTGTTGAACTCGAAGGCTGACGTTGGTGATCACCAGCAGCTTCACTCACACTAGTAAGCTGTCGATCAAGTTGTTCTTTGAAACTGAGTAAAGGCGGTTCAACACCAGATTCACGAAGAGTTTTTGGACTAGAGACCAAGATTGTTGTTGACATAGTTGTGCAATCATACACATCCATAGCGAGTTGCGATGTGTGTTTCGAAGTAATTTTAGTCATCAAATTAAATGCAATCAATCATAATTTAAGTTTATCATAAATGTAACTAAAATCCGAAAAAAACGGTTTTCGATATTGAAAACCGGATTTAAAAATTGCTAAATTATAAATTCGGATTTTTCAGATGTTTTCGAATTTCGAAGTATCCGGATTGCAATCCCTAGCGCCGACCACGGAACACACCGACTACGAGGTAGAGACTATGTATGAGGACATCATTACAGCCATAAATAGCTCCAAGACTCATTATACCGTTGCATTGTTATGGGGGACTTTAACGCGAAACTAGGCAAACGAAGCGATGGTCAGCTGAGAGTGGGGAAATTTGGATATGGAGTAAGAAATGCACGTGGTTACATGCTGGCCGACTTTATAGAGCAGGAGAGCCTCTTTATGATGAACTCCTTCTGCAAAAAGTCAAACAGCGGAAGTGGATATGGTTGCATCCCAATGGCGTAACAAGGGAATTATTTGATGAAAAAACTTGTCTGAAATCTGACCATTTTTTTAAATAAATAATTTCCATTCAAAATAGATGATCCCTAACCTAGTCAAATCATATGATAATTTTATGTCTATCAAACACCCACTAGCTTCTTAAATTAGATAACTTTTGAAGGAGTCGACTTAGCAAAAAATCATCTTAGAACTTTTTTGTAGATCGTAAAATTCCCTACAAAAATAAGTATTTGTCGTCACTAGAGGATTATTTGTTTAAATGCATTAAAAATCCAAACAAAATAAAAATAACATTCCTGTGTTATTTAAATGGGAAATCAAAAATTATGAATCGTCCTGTTAATATTAATTAAGAGCTCATACGTTACCAGAATTTTTTATTCGTCATTTCGGACGATATTTTCATGGTATCTAAGGAAAAAAAAAATTTTTTTTTGGCGCACCCTACTAAATATGAAATCAAGTTGAATAATGTTCGTTGACGCCGAACGAAGAGACTGACGTGGGTTTTATGATTTTAAATCGTAACTGCAGTGAAATACATGATAATAATACATGTGTTCGCGTGGTGACTATTCATTATCTCGACTGAAGGTTATTGGAGTTTGTTATGAGGTATCAGTTTTTACTGTATTGATGAAAAATTAAAGAAAGTGGTAGCCCTAGTTTTGATAAGCATTGCTATTTAAACGGAGACGGAGGGTCGACATGATTCATATCGTTGCAACCATTCCGTGAAAATGGAGTCGCAAAAAAAATTTGCATCAATTGTGGCCGAAGTTACGACTTTAGCCCTTTTTGGAAGTGGTGCAGAGACTGTGGACTGAATAAGTTTATAGAGGAGCAGAAAAAAAAAAGTGTTAATCTTCCGTTCACTCATCACAAATTTCTTGTCTAACATTTTTTTTTATTTTTTTTTTCTCTTTAATTTTGATTTGCGGAAGTGCTGTTTATCTAAACGTACTATCCTCATAGATAGCAGTGAGAAGCCAGTGCTGTCGTTAGCTGGTGAAGATATTGAGTAAGTTCGTATTCTCAAGAACCTGGGAGCTATTATCGATCCAACTCTGCAATGATCTGAAAACAACCGGACTGATACGCTGTTATCGCCGATTCCGGGTTTCTGGAACTTTGTGCAACCTGTTGCTTCCCTGGATGAATTCAAGACGATTCTACAAGTACTTATTACTTGCTAGTATAGTGACTTGGCGAACATTAGTTTCTGGTGTGTGATGTGCTGGTAGGGCTGTCAAGTCTTATATGATACAATACTTTTTGTAAATCGTCTTGTTTCTTTTTTTTTAAATGCCATGAGTTTATATTATTTTTGTCTTTATTTTTTAAAAAAAAGGTTGAGCTAAAGCTTTTGTATTTTGTAATGATAAAGCCTACTCGAGGGTAAGCAGGCTAAAATCTTAAAATATTAAAAATTTTAAATACAGAACATAATTATAAAAAGCGTCTGATTATGGAATCTATGTACATGGAGAGGCATCAAGATTAAATTAATAAAAGGAAAGATACAGAAACCATAGATAAGATCTACCATGATTTAATTAAATTAAAATAATCTTTAAAAAGTACCGTTGTTACACTTTCTTGGTTAATTAGTTGAAAATTTAAATTTGCGTTTGTATTCATGTAATTTCAAAATTTGTAATTGTAAGTGTCTTTTAAACTTTACGATTATATTTATGTAGTTCAAAATTGACAACCCTGGTTATCTGGGTAGGTGATTTGAATGACTGACTGTATAATTTGTAATATTACCAACTGTACATAAGACCAGTGTTAGCACACGGTTTTGGCTGTCAGTTGACCAATAATAAGATTTATGAACGCATTGTTCATGTGAATTTATAATTTCTTAACATTATAGTGTTTTTTAACTAACGTTAAGATAATTAAAGTTAATTAATTAAGTTACATAGTTGGACTCACATGAGTTTATTTATTTTAATATGGTTCCAAATTTAACGGACAAAACATGTTATAAGTATTCACCGCTATAACCTGTCCTCATAACATTTTTTTTTGTTTAAAGTTTATTTACTTAAATAAACGATACATATTTTTATTACTTAAGCTAAGTAAACAAATAAGAAAACCTTATAATCTCTTTTTTAGTTATTTTAATCACAGCCCTGATTAAACAAAATCATTAAAAAGGATTAAAAAATGATTTGATTTGTAATCATTTTGAATAATTTTTAATCGTTCAAATCATTTCAAATTCTTATGAGCGTTTAACATGTGATTTACATTCAAATCCTTTTGTTAAATCAGGGAGGCTGTAGTTATCAGCACTTGAATCCAGTCTATCTCTGTGCTATGTGAAGGAAAAAAAATGTTCCTTATAGACTCCAAAACGGCTGGACCGATTTCAATGAAATTTTCAGACAATCTTCAGATTCCAAGTAGGTCCTCTCTCTCTCTTATCTTTTCTTTCTCCATTGGCCCGACTGACCTAGGGTGCTTTTTACTTTTAAATTGCATATTTTTAAGACCGTTTTTCAAACAACTATCAAATGTCCACGTAAGTTATTTATCTCTTGTTATTGAAGTCTGGTTTTCCTTAATAAATGCGATGTACAGCTGACCTCTCTTATCTAAAAAGTTTTATGTTTACCTATTTTTAGTTCGGGATTCCCATTATTAATAATGTGTTTGTTACAGTCGTTATCTAACAGGAAAAAGTATTATTTTGAGAGTAGGGAAAATTCCAACGCAAGTTCGGTACTGCTATTGGTATCTGGCAATTGCATGACACCACCTCGTGGTCAAAGACTGTACTACTGAAAGCGGGTCATGAATTCTTATGGGGACGACATATTCGCCACCTGGATTTTTAGAGCTTAACTACTGAAAAATACCATTGAGTACAGATACCAATAGACACCATCCACGGATTAGATGATTCTAGTTCTTGGAGTCCCGGACAGAATTGTACAAGTACAGTCACCATCAACCACCAAACAGTCCGTGGATGGTGTCTATAGACACACCTTAACTTTATATAGTTCAGGATCGTGTATAAAGATATGCATAGAGCTACTGTTTCGTAATTAATGTTTTATTTAAGAAGAAATAGGTCATAGATATAATTATAGAGTAATTTAGGTTTCTTCTTTGTTTGCTAGTGAAAACTGTCAATGTTTTTATGTTATCATTTATTATCTCGAGTTGTAAAAGGATGTCTTTGTTTCTGAAACTTTATATGTGTAATTAGACATTATCGTCATTAACTTTTTATAGACTGTATCGACTTCCTTTGTGACATTTGATGTGTATTTTAATTCATTCTATGAAAAGCTACAAAATTTGCGAACTAGTCACAGATTTGTAAGCTCTCAGATACCATAAAATTCACTATTTATCAACCATTATGATTCAGCATAGATCCATAGCCATCCAACACAATAAATGGTCATTCTTTAGCGCCTACATGTTTTAGAATATCAAAATCCACTGAATATATGTTATAACATTGCTATGAACAACTTGTCAGGCTGTAGAGAATATATCGCGTTTTAGTCATTATGGATTATTGTATACATTCGTGATTTACATAACCTGATGTGATGTCTTGTTTACGAAAATGCCATTACTCAGCCATAATAAATCATTTCGGATAACATCTGTTTTTCATTTAACGCTCCCTGTACAATTATAAACAGTGCGCATGGTTAAATTTTTTATAAGAATTTTCCAGTTGTTTTCTTCTAATCTTTTGATGCGCACTCACAGAAAATCTCGTCGAATTTAGATAAGTCCTTACTTTTGGGTCCGAATAAATTCTGAGTAACGAAGAATCAGATTAGTAGAGATTGACTTCATCTTGCCGACAAGAAGACAAATATTTAATGATGTCTCTGTGATCAACTCAGTAAAAACAGGAAGCGATCACCAAATGGTAAGAGGCATGTTGAATCTAAAGACCAAGCTATAGAAAGATGTCAACTGATGAACTTCGACCAGCGCTCTTCCAGCTCCAAAACACCGAGAGCTTTCAGCTCGAGTTGCACAATTGCTTCGTATGCCTAGGAAACTGCGAGAATGTAGACGATTTTAATGATAGATTTGTGGAAATTGTCGAAACGGTCGGGTCTAAGATTTTTAAAACTCGCCGTTTAAACAGAAACAAAATAATCTAGGACTTCACCAGCAACCCCATGGAAGAAAGACGCAGATTGGTTTGCAGTCCTCTAAAGATGCTACTCAGTATCGGAAACTAAACAGGCAGATCTCTAAGTTCCTGACTCGCGATTTGCGACAGTATAATAAAATTAAGCACAACAAAGGCTCAAAAGTGTTCGCGAGAGATCTGTCTGTTGGACAAAGCCAACTGACCAAGCTGAAGACTGCGGATGGCAAGATCATGTCGTCTAAGACTGAGTTGCTGGAAGAAGTTGAGAAGTTTTACGTACAATTGTACAAAACCACACGTCTGCCAGACAGCGATCCGGCTGAAGACCCAAGAGCAAGACTAACACGACACTATACCGAAGATATCCCGGACGTCAGCCTGTACGAGATTAGAATGGCTTGCAAACAGCTCAAGAACTACAAGGCACCGGGTGATGATGGAATTGCGGCAGAACTTCTGAAAGCAGGTGGATCATCGGTACTAAAAGCTCTTCAAAGGTTATTTAATTCCGTTATACTCGAGGGACAAACGCCTTAGGCATGGCACAGAAGTGTGGTCATGCTTTTCTGCAAAAAGGGTGAAAACTTCCTGCTGAAAACTACAGACCCATCGCACTTCTGAGCCATGTCTACAAGCTGTTTTCGAGAGTCATTATGAATCGTCTCGCACTTCACGACTTCCTGCATTCCGAAAAAGCCAGTTTGCCCTAAAGAGCAATTTAGCGAGCTATGCTCGGAATTTCCCTACGCTATCGAATCAGAAATGAGAATATCCACAGGAGAACCAGAGTAACCGACATAGATCACAGAATCGCTAAACTGAAGTGGCATTGGGCAGGGCACGTAGCTCGTAGAACTGATGGCCGTTGGGGCAGTAATGTTCTCGAGTGGCGACCGCGCTCCGGGAAACGTAGCGTAGGCAGGGCTCTCACGCGGTGGAGCGGCGACCTGTTGAAGATCGCGGAAAGCCTCTTGATGCGGGCAGTGCAGGGCCGGTCGGCGTGGGAATCCTTGGGGAGGCCTTTTTCAGCAGTGGATGTTTTGCGGCTGATATGGTGTTGATGATAATTTGCTTGTTATCACCTAACTTATTTTTATTTTAATAATTCTATACAGAAAACTTTGAGCCGCGAGAGAAAATAGGTACTTAAACATGATTCTACAAAAATAATCTCATCTTGAAAAATTAAGTTATTTATTATCGATCTAATTAACAATATTTCAATTTAATCTCCGCCCTAGTCCAACCGTGGCACCACGTATTTACACTCCTTTTTGAAAGTCGGTTGAGAAGTTTGACAATCATTGGCCTAATACAAAATACAACAAAATTATTCGCGACTCGCGAAAGTAAAGCCCGTTCGCTTAGCGTCATTCGTTTAAACAAAATGCAAGAATTAAATCTACTTTACGACAACTTACATAGGTATGACAGATACAAATCAAGTAAGTAATACACATGTGTCGGCATTTTTTGACGTCAAGGCGGCGTTCTCTGACACGCGGCGGCACGCGCCGCTGTGTCGGTGTTTACAAAGGGCGAGCGACGACGCTATCTACGTTCGAGAGTTAGTACACAAAGAAATTTCGACCTTAGGTTGCAAGAAATAACGTTTATATTAAAAAACGTAACTAAGAAAAAATATCAATTTTATTAATAATCGTTGTCATTTATTGTTTAATTTGTTTCTCATAGTATTAATAATATTTTGAAGGCATAAATTAAACACTTTTGAAGTAGTTATGTATTTTGGCTTTCCAGAAAATACAAATATTTGAGATTTTACAGATCCGCAAAGGGAATCTGTTTAATTTTTAATAATTCATTAACACATATAATAAACTATTCAGAATAAATTGTTCAATCACGGTTATCTATAATTTCTGGTAAGATAAACCAAAAAATCTGTAACTAACTGAACCTTCTCTATTAATGATAGTTCCGAATGATTAATTAGTTTAATTTTGATTTGTTTAACTAGAATACAAGCGTCATATCTTAACAGAAGTACTGTTACAAAGTTATTTATTATGCTGTACTTATAAAATCAAAATGTGTTCAAATTTTAGTTTTTTTGGTTTTTTACATTGACGCGGAGCTTTAAAATGTTTAACTCTTTTTATTTTAACTATAACTAACAATACTTTATGTCCTAGAAAAAGAAAATTACAGTTATCGAATTATGTCCAGGTTTAGCTAATTTGACTGGACTATTGTCCTCGGCTATCGATAATCCTCTAAGGCGGTGCACAGCAGCCCATCCCTATTTGTCACATAATATACGAGTACATCCATTTGGGCCGGCTTTGAGTCAGGGCGGGATTTCAACGTGACGAAGCCAGTGGCCGATTTAAATTCTTGTTAATAAGTGACATTTAATAAGTAGTTAACATTGATTTGTGACATGAAATAAATTATTTTTATATGACATATAATTCGTAAATAAAAACTAGTTATTTAATAGAATGCTATATAGTTAACTATTGATCACTTGCCTACGATGTTAATATAGTAACCGATGCGATATGCGCGCTCTATACCTACAGAATGTATACTCAAAGGGAGCGTCTTTCCACTGACCGGCAACGGGGACAGCACCTGCCCAATGGAAAAACGAAGCCCTGGCACCGGCACTGTCACCGGCTTGGCTGCCGGGGAAGCAAGTATGTATGAAAATAAGAATATGAAGCGTCTTTCCACTGACCGGCAACGGGGACAGCACCGGCCCAATGGAAAAACAAAGCCCTGGCACCGGCACCGTCACCGGCTTGGCTGCCGGGGAAGCAAGTATGTTTGAAAATAAGAATATGAAGCGTCTTTCCACTGACCGGCAACGGGGACAGCACCGGCCCAATGGAAAAACGAAGCCTTGGAACCGGCACCGTCACCGGCTTGGCTGCCGGGGAAGCAAGAATGTACGAAAATAAGAATATGATATGAAGCGTCTTTCCACTGACCGGCAACGGGGACAGCACCGTCCCAATGATAAAACGAAGCCCTGGCACCGGCACCGTCACCGGCTTGGCTGCCGGGGAAGCAAGAATGTATGAAAATAAGAATATGAAGCGTCTTTCCACTGACCGGCAACGGGGACAGCACTGACCCAATGGAAAAACGAAGCTAGAATACAAGCGTCATATCTTAACAGAAGTACTGTTACAAATGCTGTAAGGATAGTATTGGGAATGCCGTCTACGAGGCAAGATCGTCTGCGTGTCATAACTTACGATTTTGAATAGCTTTGCAGCTTGCAATTACTGTTGGTAAAACAGTATAAAAATTTAATTCGAATCTAGTGTCATAGATGTCGCTGGCAACAATATGGTAAGAGAAAACAAGCTGTCAATTTCTTCATAGCCTTGAAGTTCAATAACGAGTGTCGAAGGTCCCTAGTTTTTCCACAGTTTTTAATCATAAATTTCTAACCTAAAAAGTTCATAGTTGGGAATACCGTCTGGGTGGCGTTAGGAAAGACCGTCAAATGCCGGTCTTGCCTTATGACAGAGATCACCAACATTTTTCGTGGAATGGTTTGTTTCACCCACTGACGAAACGAAAAATGATTTATGATGTTTGTAAACACAAAGCCACTGGCTACAGATTATAACGCAGTTTTTTGGAGTTTACTCCTTTAAAAGAGATTTGTTAGAGCCCGTAATGAAAAATTTATGAGGAGTAAAATCGACTACTGATCGATACCACATTAATGCGAGGCCGGGCCATAGAAAGACCGAACCTGGAAAGCCGGAAGGCTGGAGGCAAATACATATGATACAAGAATAAAACACAGCCATTTCGAAGTTTTTAATTACTGAACAGATTGTTTCTAAAATCGATATCTGAAGTTCTCCGAGGTCTCTGATCACAAATCCCTTGAGAGACTTAAAAAAAGTGGCTGCCATTTTGAACTTTTTATTTCTTGGGCCGATTGGACATACTAAAAAACAAAAGTTAATCTCGGGAGATTGTTTTGATTATATTTTTTTTAATATTTCTGTTTAATATTGTTTTATATTGGAATTATAAAATTAAAACCAATGTGATCTTCCATGTTTCTTTATTCACTAATGTTGCCAACATATATATTTTGAGTACCCATTATTTGTGTTGCCACACTAATCAAACTACAATATAGGTACAATATCCAACATCCCCCCTTTCCCAATTTCAAGTTTGGACAACTATTAAAATTGTTATGAAACAAAGTTCTATTAATACAAAAAAAAAACAACTCAACTTATTTTAGTACACAAACAAAATAATCAGCTAGTGTCTAGTAAGTCACATAATCTCTTAAATAAGATGGAGTTTTAACTTGCCGACCAGACCTAGTATAAGAACCATTATTATTGTTCTCAGCTCCAGTAAGCTGAACAGACCTTGTACAAGAACCATTATTAAAAAAATGTAAAATTGATAAAGGAAAAAACAGCAAAATGCGTAACTAATAAACTAAGAGCTATTTTTGCCTCACATGGAATCCCTAAGTATATTGTCAGTGACAACATGCCATTTGGTAGCTATTTGTTCAAGCAGTTTGCAAATGAGTTGGGTATTACTTTAATTAAGTCAAGTCCGAGATACCCACAATCTAACGGTATGGCTGAAAAGGCAGTAGGGATTGTGAAAAATATGATGAAGAAATGTAAAGATAGTAACACTAATTTCAATATGGCATTGTTACACTACAGAACAAGTCCAGTAGCAGGGTTAGATTGTAGTCCATCTGAGTTGTTAATGTCAAGGATGTTGAGAACTGATCTCCCTTGTGTAAAAGATAACTTAAAACCAACATTGATTGATGTAACAAACATAAAATTGATTAAAAATAAGGAAAAAATAAAGAAAAATTATGATAAGACTGCTAAGAATAGAAAAGACTTTAAAAGGGGGGATAATATATTGATTCAGGAACAGGATAGGACTTGGAGATCTGGAAAGTTAGTCAAAGAAGTAGGACCAAGGTCTTATGACGTACAAAATGAAAAGGGAAATATCTTGAGGAGAAATAAAAGACACTTAATCTTAAGTAGAAATAAGTTTATTTTAAAGCCATCTGAAATTGATATTAAGCCTAAAATAGAAGTTGTAAAACCTGTTGTAACTAATAATGGAACTGAGAACAATAATAATGGTTCTTGTACAAGGTCTGTTCAGCTTACTGGAGCTGAGAACAATAATAATGGTTCTTATACTAGGTCTGGTCGGCAAGTTAAAACTCCATCTTGGTTTTCAACAAAGGAACACATCCACGACACGCGGTCCACGACACAACACAAGAGTAATTTTCACAGGAGGATTATTATTATTTATTTTTTGTTTCCACAAGAGGAATTAATTATCTCTTCCACACGAGGATTATGGGTTCTATTTATCAACCTGACACCATGCTTTATATTGGAATTATAAAATTAAAACCAATGTGATCTTCCATGTTTCTTTATTCACCAATGTTGCCAACATATATATTTTGAGTACCCATTATTTGTGTTGCCACACTAATCAAACTACAATATAGGTACAATATCCAACAAATATACCAACCTACTTGCAAGGTTATGTAGATCTAGAGGCTGATTTGTTACGTTGAATATTTTTAAACCTTTTTTTTCTTAGACTGATTCTAAATTTAGCGATAAGTATCTCTTAGGACCAAATACTGATTTTGATACGTGTTGTCGATTTTTTATTGATACAAATAGTGTAGAAGACTAAAATCAATGATCTTGATTTCGATAAGAGTTGAGGTAGATCATTCACGGTTGTTATTTTTAAATTTAGTCTTAGACTGACCAAAACTTTTGATCTCTAATGAAAGTGATGCTTTTAAACGAAAACATTTTTCATAACGACTTTAAAAGGTTTTAATATAACCCACTATTTTATTTCAAATTCATGTGTTTTCTTAGTTTATAATTAGAGTTTCAATATATTTGAAGATTATTCCTTGCCTTTTATTAAAAAATAAAGACATAAAACAATATGAAACACACAGACAGGGTTTTAATTTACTTATTAATTAAATTTCAAGAAAAAACTACCGTTTGATTCTTAGGAAAAAATATTTCTTTTAAAACCTATTTAACGATCCTCTTACAGGATGTTGAATTCTTTTTTTTATTATTCACAATAGGTAAAGGAAAAATCATACCCCATATTAAATGTTTACAACCTCTTTCCTGAAGACATGCCGGTCTTACCCTTTAAATAGGATAATGAAACTTTTCTACGAAAATAAACTTTATAGACAAGAATTTAAAACATAAGTTTGAATGGCAAACTTTTTTTAATAGATACAAGAGGCGTCTATACATTTAACTCAACATATTCTATAAAAAATATATACTAGACGGACTTGCCTCGAGTAGCATGGGAAGACCGTCTATACGCTAAGTTTTAAAAAATGCTTTGTATTTAAACGATCTTTACAGTTATTGCAATTCCAACAGCATAAAATTGTTTTTAATAATCTGTTCTATTCCATGGGATACTTAAAATCGGCCAAGAACTCATATTCGATTATTTTTACTCATTTAAATTTAGCTTACAATGGAGTATGCCGGTCTTGCCCTAGTTGACCTTACTTATGAAATCAAAATGTGTTCAAATTTTAGTTTTTTTGGTTTTTTACATTGACGCGGAGCTTTAAAATGTTTAATTCTTTTTATTTTAACTATAACTAACAATACTTTATGTCCTAGAAAAAGAAAATTACAGTTATCGAATTATGTCCAGGTTTAGCTAATTTGACTGGACTATAGGCTCAATG
>OX369309.1:3891196-4004207 GCA_947284805.1 Coleophora flavipennella | reverse complement strand
AGGGAAATATAGTGATCAAGATTTCATTATTTATATAAGATACTGTCGTCATCCCTATTGTAACTGTAAATATTTATTTAGTCTGCATTTAAGGCAAGGTATTGATTAGAACAGTTGTCTCTGTCTTTTTCTTTACGTGTTATGAGTAAAGAAAAAGACAACATTGTATTATCATAACAAGTATTGTTATATATTTTCTTAAATTAATACTTTAAAATATTATTCATACAGAACATGAGTTGAAAGTAACGGTGTAGACCTATCTTTGTTTTTTTTAGGGTTTGTCAAGTCTCGAGGTTTTGAAAGTCTCGGGCCTCGAGATGTCTCGAGCTAAATTTCCCGGGACTTTCGAGACATTCGAGACATAAATTAAAAAAATAAATATAACGTTTTTTATGATACATTTTTATTTACACACTTTTTAAACGCCAGCAACTTCTTTGAGTCGTAACTCTTAGTTTTATCCAACTAAAAATAATATTTAAAACCTAAACAAAATAGTCTTCTTTAAAAAGCATTTTAATAAAAATATTATCATTAGTTACTCGTGATTGTGAGTATTAAATTTTACTATTTGAGCTTGCGTGTTACATCCTCGGCTGCATCAGCACTTACCATCAGGTGAGGTGCAGCCAAACGCACTCAAATTTTTAATAAATAAAAAAAAAAACATGCAAAATATCAAAATCGTAATAAGTTCTCTATTATTATGAAAATAATAAAAGTACTATCTTTATGATCAATAATCATAATTAAGTCTTATTCTACTATTGAGAATCGTACAACGTGACTACTAAAATAAAATTTGGCCAATCCGTTTTAACCAAAAGTATGAAAACCGCAAAATAACGCTTAAATCACTGACTAGTCCGTGCTCGTGCATAGTAAATGCTCAAATGACGGGCGGTGCAGGGCGTGGCGGCAGTAAAGCGTGCTCCATATTTCCGTCAAAACTACACGAAACTTGCCGAATACGGGAGTGTAGAGAGAGTATTCGTCTATATTCGTGTTACCTCGTGTATATTCGCCTTCTATCCATTCCGTGTCGGTACATCAAAGGTTTCTCGGGTAGTTTCGTCAAGTTTTGTGTTTATGCGAAACTTTTTCTCCAGATTCCCATTGTCTCTCGCGCCAGTAGGCTGACAGTCGCCGTTGTGAGCGCACGTAAACTAAATAAAAGCTTTTAAAAATGTCGCTAAATCTGACACACGAACTAGAGTTATAATTTTAGAAATTTGTTAAAGACACCCTTTTACCTTTCATTTAACATCTTACCTTTATCTCATCCTTCATAACTTGATTTAAAGCTTCACATACTTCCAGGATTATTTGGGAGATTAATTGAGGAGAGACTTTCATAGCTATCTCCTGTAACTAAGAAGCGCAGTGTAATGGCTAAGCGAGTTTTAGCTGACGTCCATCTCGCTCAAGCGTCTATTTTCAATTAAGCCAGCCGGGAATGTAGAGAGCCGCTCTCGTGTGCTCTCGCCAATGCTCGTGATTTGACAAAAGTTTTGCCTCTCGGCAAACTCCGGGAATGTGGAACTCGCTTAACACGCACCGCTTCGAAGGACGCCGCCTCCTCCGTGGCGGGTCCTTTGTCTTAGACGTCTACGTGGGCGACGGCACGGCACGGCAGTGACACGCGCCCACATCGCACTCTCACGTATTTCAAATCATGTCTCGATGTCTCGAATGTCTCGAGCTAAAAATCTCGAGATCGAGACATGCCAAAGTCCCGGGAGTCCCGGGACGGGATTTCCCGGTACACAAACTCTAGTTTTTTTCCTATCGAGCCAAAACTACACAATCGTGTTTATAATAGCTTTTGACTTTAAGGAACATCATCGACAATAAGGGTTTTTTTTCAAACTTAGGTTTTCTATCGTTTAGGAGTAATTGACTTCAAAATAACTATAATCTGTAATATTACCGCCTAAACGTAAATGATAGGTTTTGGTTTTAATAAATACTTGTGTAGGTAGTTGTAAACTTGTGAGTTGTGAGTCATATACATATCATCATCATCATTGCAGCTCATATACGTCCCCACCGAGGGGCTCGAGCCTACCCTGAATCAGGGCGATTAGGCCTTAGTCGACCACGCGGGCCCAGTGCGGGTTGGTCGACTTCACACACAACCTTCGAGTTTCTTCGCAGGCGTGTGCAGGTTTCCTCACGATGTTTTCCTTCACCGTTAAAGCAATCGGTAAGTATGTACGTAAGTTTTTTTTTGAAAAACTCATTGGTACATTGGCCGTCCAGATTTGAACCCGGTACCTCTGGTTAGATGGACCGAGTCGTTACCGGTTGAGCCACCGACGCTTTTTTCTATATACATATAATTATCACTTACTAGTGTTACACGTAAAATGTGGATGGCACCCGGCAGCGAAAGTGTTAATTGATGTACGATTAGTTTCATATTAATTCAGGGTCATGCTCCTATACTTATAATTAAATATGTATGTAACTCTTACTAATAATCGGTTTAATATTTAAAAGGCATTATTGATAGAAGATGTATTTTATTTATATATAGGGTGGCTTTTAATTAGTTCTTGATAGCAAAGGATATGAATGTACTCGTCATTACAAACAACTTTCCCAAATAAATTATACGTCTAATCAGAAAAAAAAACTTTTGGTCCTCGATACATAATAAGTTATCAAATCGGCACAAATGTATGAAGGACCAAATTTTTTTTTTCATATTTGACATATAGTTTTTTTGGGAAAGTTGTTTGTAATCACGAGTACATTCATATCCATTGCTATCAAGAACTAATTAAAAGTCACCCTATATAAAATAGACTATTTTAAGAAACTAATTTGAGTATTTTTCTTTCTTACTGGTTATTTAAAGGATTTTTCAAATTTTAAAAAGTGTTGACGTCACAGGCCCAAATTCTATAAAAAACGGCCTCGTACTAATTTCAGTTGACGAATATGAAATGAATTTAATTATTAAATATGAACTAATAACTTTTTACATTCTTTCTTTTTTATCGTGTGGCACAATTAACCGTGCTATCCAAGGGACACATTATAAAATAATTATATTTCCAAATGTTTTTTTACTTTCATGCCTTTTAAATAACTGATTACTTTAGGAATTAATTAATAATTAAAAACCCGTCTGCATAAAAACTTAACTCCTTTTTTTGTATATTCGGGTAAAAATGTAACCCATGTCACTCACGACGGCATTAATACGAATCTAACGACACCTCGCACTCTAAAATCCATCAAGCCGTGTAGGCTACAGAGCGAACCAAATAATTAAAAGACCGCTTTTTTGGCTAGTCGGGTAAAAATATAACCCATGTCACTTACGACGGCATTAATACGAATCTAACGAAATCCATCAAGCCGTGTAGGCTACAGAGCGAACCAAATAATTAAAAGACCGCTTTTTTGGCTAGTCGGGTAAAAATGTAACCCATGTCACTCACGACGGCATTAATACGAATCTAACGACACCTCGCACTCTAGAATCCATCAAGCCGTGTAGGCTACAGAGCGAACCAAATAATTAAAAGACCGCTTTTTTGGCTAGTCGGGTAAAAATATAACCCATGTCACTTACGACGGCATTAATACGAATCTAACGAAATCCATCAAGCCGTGTAGGCTACAGAGCGAACCAAATAATTAAAAGACCGCTTTTTTGGCTAGTCGGGTAAAAATGTAACCCATGTCACTCACGACGGCATTAATACGAATCTAACGACACCTCGCACTCTAAAATCCATCAAGCCGTGTAGGCTACAGAGCGAACCAAATAATTAAAAGACCGCTTTTTTGGCTAGTCGGGTAAAAATGTAACCCATGTCACTCACGACGGCATTAATACGAATCTAACGACACCTCGCACTCTAAAATCCATCAAGCCGTGTAGGCTACAGAGCGAACCAAATAATTAAAAGACCGCTTTTTTGGCTAGTCGGGTAAAAATGTATCCTATGTCACTCACGGGATCAAGACGAATCGAATGACACCTCGCACTACAAAGTCCATCAAGCCGTGTAGGCTACAGAGCGTGCCAAATAAATAAATAAATAAACACATATACATACAAGTTTGTGCATAAACATATGGACTTCTACAAACAACAATAAACGTAATCACTACCTACACATACGTCACCGAGATAGACTGATGCTACCAACATCTCGATTGACAATGCACTCGACTAGCCCATTTGTGATGTCTGTAAAAATATATAATAAATTACCTACAGAAATAAAAAGCGAAGCCAAAACTAACAAATTTATACAACAAATTAAGATTTTTTTACACGATAAATGCTATTATATGGTAAATGAATACCTAAACGACAACTTAAAATAATACATATTATATAAAAATAAAAAAACAATAAGACTCAAAATTAATATAAATATAAATTTTGCTTTACAAAATTATTTATTGTTACGTATTCTTATATTGTACTATACTTAAGTCCTCCTCTCTTCAAATATTGTTGTGCCCAAACTGGGTCCATGAAGAACTTTTATTCTATCTAACACCTGTAAAAACTCATGGATGCAATAAATAATTGAGTATTGAGTACATACATACACTCGAAAAACATAACCCTGTTTTTGGCGTTGTCGGGCAAAAATAACGATTGCATATGCTATAGTAAGTAATTTAGTATAAAATTTAATTAAAGGAGCGATAGGTTTTCATGGAAAAATTGTGTAGTTTGTCGTTAAGTTATAACTAATGGTCACATACATTATATTTAACTAGCTGGGGTACCCGGCTTCGCTCAGGGAGTTGATTAATGTTATGACACGTTCAAAACCACCACGGATCTTGCTTTACATACCTCAACCAATGGGTATCCCCACCTATACATAATTGAAAACGCTAAACACGTTAAAAAACCGACTTCCATCGCAACAACTTAGTGCATTTTTGCATATTTTTTTTAAAATTTTCTAATCAAGTGCTATTCCGATTTGATAAATTTATATGGGATCACACGGGAAGCCCTAGCTTTCAATTAAAAAAAGTATCATAAAAATCGGTTCACCCCGTCAAAAGTTCTGAGGTAACACACATAAAAAAACATACAGACGAATTGAGAACCTCCTCCTTTTTTTGGAAGTCGCTTGAAAAAAGGCTTCGAATGCTCCACAATGTTTCAGAACATTCCACAACATACGAGAGTGTTCTGGAATGTTCCACAATGATCTGGCATGTTGTTGTGGAATGCTCTTGAATACTCACAAATGTTCTTGACTGTTCTAGAAATTTTTAGAGGGTGAAACTTCTAAACCTTAAATCTTCAAAATCACGCACTTCAGGTAAAAACGGGAACCTTCTTCATGGATGTGGGATAGAGGTCTATCATACCAGAAACTCCCTTGATCCTACGGGGACTCGTTTCTGAGTTTTAGCGGCACGCACATTGTACACTTTATTTTATAATATACTAATTGATGCCCACGGCTCCGCCCGCGTGGACATCGTTTCTATGTAAATAGTAGCCTTTATGTTAATCCAGGTCCTAAATTTGTACCTACCAAATTTCATCCAGATACGTTCAGTAGTTTTTGCGTGAAAGGGTAACAAACATCCATACATACATCCATGAATACAAACTTTGACATTTATTAGTAGGATCAATATCCTATGATAAACACTTATTACACGTAAAATGTGAATGTCATCGGGCAGTGAAAGCGTTAATCGATGTAAGATTAACTTGGTATTAATTTAATTAAGAGTCATGCTCATGCAATAATAAATTTTTAACACTTTGTTCACTTACTATGGACCTCATAAGAAGGCTTAAGGTCACCCTAAATGCGATAGAGCGAGCTGTGCTATCAGGAGATCCCATGAAGATCCGTAGGAAAACCAAGGTAACCGAAATACCTAGCTCACAAAATAGCTAAACTTAAGTGGCAGTGGGCGGGGCACATAGCTTGTAGAACAGATGGTCGTTGGGACAGTAAAGTTCTCGAGTGGAGACCGCGCACCTTAAAACGTAGCGTAGATAGGCCTTCCAGGCGGTGGACTGACGTCCTGGTGAAGATTGCGGGAAGCCGCTGAATACGGGCAGCGCAGGACCGGTCGTCGTGGAAATCCTTGGGGGAGGCCTTTGTCCAGCAGTGGACGTTTTTCGGCTGATATGATTATGATAAAATGTTTAGTCATTGAATTAAATGTATACCTTGTTGACGGAAATGTGTACCCATTGACTGAAATGTATATATATATATATATGTCGGAGCGCAAGGACGTGGCGCCATCTATGCATGCGTCGAAGCACCGTGTGTTTTATCTTGAAATGTCAAGCGGTTAGCTAGGGTAGTCATAATAGTCACTTTTGCCAAGGCGTGGTCGGTGCGGGACCGGAAACCGGAAGTTGGTAGTGTTGGTACTTGTTTGTTAGCCAATCAGAATCGTTGTGAATATCGAACCATCAAAGACAATGCAGCCTACCTACAGAGGCTACGACAGAGGCGCCAATTATTTTACGAGCACTTTTGATCGAGCAGCTGAACTGTCAACTTGGGAAGCCAGCCCCGTGCCGAACTCATCGCAGTCTATAAAATAATCGGTTTTCATCCGAATCATCGCTAAGCCTCGTGCTGCAAACGTGTGTGAATATTGATTGTACACTCCAAAACTTCTCGAAGACGAGTTTATTTCTTAGATACGGCCAAAACCCTTGCGATGATCCGAAATATAATATGTAATTGACAAAAACGTATAGCCGAAATTATGTGTGTATGAGCGTTCGAATATATAATAAACTAGCTGTCCCGGCGAACTTCGTTCCACCTTACACTACACTACACTGCAATAACCTACCCTACACTACACTACCCTACTCTACACTATCCTACCCTACCCTATACTACCCTACCCTACCCTACACTACCCTACATACACTACACTACACTACCCTTCTCTACACTACCCTACACTACACTAAACTACCCTACCCTACCCTACCCTACACTACCCTACCCTACACTAAACTACACTACACTACACTACCAAAGTATATATATTGTACTAACGTACAGTATGGACACTCCCTGCCTCTCTCTAGGTTCGACCTCACCCCCCCCGTCACTGAGATTGGCTGTAGATTGGTTACCAAACGTAAAGGACGAGCTACGCAAGCACTTTCATTCACTATATTCATTTTGCGAGCCGCTGTGATTTCGTTCACCGGAATAAAAGGCCTAACTAAACTCTTTTTTTTCATACTTGTTTACAACAGTAAACAAACACCGCTCAAACAAAAAAAAAAACCACTTTCCGAATACACCATACACATTATGAGACTTAAAACCATTGTAAATGGTAACTGCGACGTGGACGTATGAATTAACACTGAAAACTGCTATTATTTTATACATCTTTTAACACTTTTTCCATAAAATTGCGAAACTGATAAAGGATTTTGTAGGTAACAGATTAAAAATCGACATGATAGTTTTGTGGCTTTGGTGTAGAGATAGGACGAAGTGAATGACTGAATGAATGATTTTGAACTGTTGTTGCGAGGTAAAAATTGAGTCATCTTTGATAATTTTTAAACATTTTATTACATTAAGTTTAGTAATTTTTACCCGACTGCGCCAGAAGGAGGGTTATGTTTTTCGAGAGTATGTATGTATGAAATGAAATGAAATGATCTTTATTCGCCTTGAATTGGGTAACATTACATGGAGGTACTGCATAAAATTAGAGCGCCAATTCAGCCATAAAATATAGCATGCAAACATTATATAACACCTTTTAGATAACATTTAATACTATTATTATTCACATATACGAGTAGGTATCATATTTATTTATAAAACTAGATTTACAATTTATGTTCTAGAAATTCTTGAATTGAATAAAAATTACGCTGAGACAGCCATCTATGCAAGCTAGTTTTAAATTGAGTCAAGGGTAACTCGCTCATATTTGCTGGAAGTCTGTTATAGATTAACCTGCACATCCAGTAACAATTTTTGGTATATCTAGTAGTTTTAGGAATTTCATCATGGACTAAGAATTCCGGAAATCGTCTACTTCTTGGCACTGTGTCCTTTGCCTGTGTGTAAAAACTGGACTGATATTGTTTCACAAATTTTGCACATTCAAAAACATACAGACATGGGAGCGGTAGTACCTTCAGCGACTTAAACAGGGGTTTGCATGATATATCAGGAGCAACGTTACAAATTGCTCGGATGCACTTTTTCTGTGCAATAAATGCCTTAGAGATATCAGTACTATTACCCCAGATTATGATACCATACCCTAATACAGATTCAATATAAGCGTAGTATGCTGTCATAGCTGTATGTCTACTTGCAATTTGCGTCAACTTATACAAGGGAAAAATAAATCTATTAATTTTACTACAAATCTTCTCTATGTGACCCTTCCAATTTAGTTTTTCATCAATTACTATGCCAAGAAATTTTGTAGTTATTTCCCTCGAGAGAAGTTCATTTTTGTAATTTATAGAAAAAACTTTGTTATAATTATTAAAATTTATGTACTTGTTTTATTTATATTTACTTTTAAATTATTATTATTAAGCCATTTTATTGTTGTTCTCAATACATTATTTATGTCAATTTCGTGTTGTTCCCATGTCATAGTTTTATTCGTTGTCACTACAATCGAAATATCATCCGCAAATAAAACACTATCATGCTTCGTCATTTCTGACAAGTCATTAACATAAACTAAAAATAACAGAGGCCCAAGGATACTACCCTGTGGAACCCCAAATAGATTTTGTCGAAATTCAGAACGAAAAGTCAAGCATGTATGTTTTTTGTTAATTTTTTGCACCTCAACGCATTGTAGCCTATTCTGCAAATATGTTTGAAGCCAATCAAGGGCTGGCCCCCTTATTCCATTGTGATGCAGTTTACAAAGTAGTATTTCCTGCGAAACAAAGTCAAACGCCTTTGACATGTCAAAGAATAACACAGTTGTATGTGATTTTTTGTTGGTACTTTGTAAAATCGTCTTTATTAAAGAAAACGTTGCCAATGATGTGGATTTTTGTTTTTGAAAACCAAACTGATTTTTATCGATAACGTATTTAGTAAAAAATGCCATAATTTTTCCATGCATAACTTTTTCAAAAATTTTTGAGAAAACTGGTATCAAGGTTATTGGACGATAATTTTCCCTTAATGTCTTTTCACCTTTTTTGTGAAGTGGTTTAACAACAGATAACTTAAGTTTGTCAGGGAAAGTACCTGATTCCATGGAGAGGTTCACTAAAAAGGCTAAAACTTTACTGATTTGGTGACTACATGCTTTTACTACCTTCGTGCTAATGTTGTCATAACCCTCAGCATTTGTGTTATTTAGGCTAAAAATAACGTTATTTATATCTGCTTCGTCGACAGGAGTCAAATATATAGTGTTTTGTATTTTGCTTTTCAAAACACTATTTCTATTTCTACCACATACATTTTCAGTAGTATTAGTTAGGTTTATGAAGAAATTATTAAATGATTCAGCTATAGCTTTAGGTTCATCTAACATTGTACCATTATCATTAATTGTATCTATATATTTATTCGTATTTAATACTCCGGTTTCACTTTGAATAACATCCCAAGTTGACCTTACGATATTTTTGCTTTTAGTAATATATTTATTGTTTTTGTACTTTTTAGCATGACTAACGCATTTTTTGAATAGTTTATTGTAATTAAGATATTTACGTCTATTATAATCGTTTTTATTCGTGTAGTAATTGAAGCGTAGGTTCCTCTTAGTATTGCAACTCTTTTTAAGGCCTTTTGATATCCAATTTAAAAATGGTTTTGTGTTTGTTTTAACTTTTATGATGGAAAAGGAGAGATTATAAAACAATTGAAACAGTTCATAAAAAATATTAAAAGCAATGTTTGTGTCAGTTTCAGAATATATTTCGGAAAAGGAAAGGCTATCCAGACATTTTTGGAGCTTCATTATATTCTCCTGTGAATAATTTCTTTTATACTGGTAAATCGATTTTGTAATATTAGTTTTACCGCGTACAGAAAATTGTAGAATTTGAGCGGTGTCGTGGTCTGACAACCAAAGAGGAAGAGTCGTGGCTTTTGTGTTTTTTATGTTACTAATGATTTGATCAAGACATGATTTGCCTCGCGTTGGCACACTAATGTGTAATCGTAAATTCCAACTATTAACTATGTCTGTAAAATGCAAAGTACTATTGTTATTTTCCAAGATATTTATATTCATATCGCCGGCTATCACTATTTTCCTCTTTGGATATCTCTTTATACATTTATGTAAAAGTAATTCAAATTTTTCAAAGAAACAGTCCAAATGACGTCTTTTGTTAGATGGAGTTCTGTACAAGCAAAATATCAAGAGGTTGTGATTAGGTATGACTATGGCACAACATTCAAAATGAAAACAGATAGCTAAGTCATTGAAATGGTCAATTTTCTGGAACGAGATACCTTTCTTTACCATTATGCAAGTGCCACCCCTTTTCTTATTCCGTGAATAACTTGAAGCCAAGTCATAGTTTAATATATTTATATTTTGCTCTTCACCAGATTTAATAAACGTTTCTGTGAAACAAATTACATCAGGGCACATACACGAATCAAGATCTGAAAGAGTAATTTCTACTAGCTCCTTCTTTGATAAAAATCCTTGTATGTTTTGGTGAAATATAGTAAATTGCAAATTAGAGTTTAGGACGAAAAAATGTTGATTCATTTTCATTGTCAGTGTGCACCGGTGTCAGTGGAGCCGATGACACCGACGACTGAATCTGAACCAGTGACTCTGGATTTATATTCGGAGTAAGAGAGCCTACGCCAGGTTGTGTATGTATGGGTGAAGACTGCTGCGGAGCTGATGACGTCGACGGCAGCGGTAACGGGATCTGAACCCGTGACTTTAGGTTTACTTTCGGGGTGATAGTAGAGCCTACATCAGGTTGGGTATGCATGGCTGAGGGTTTACTTGTTATTAAAAAGTAATACGGTATTGTACCTTTTTTGGGTAATTTGTCCCGAATGCTGGTAGTTATTTTTTCTTCTGGTAGAGACAAGTTATTATTAATAAATTTAATTTTCTTATACTCCATAGCATTCTTGAATGTCAAAAATTGCAATTCGTAATCAGCAGTGTCAATTAATATATTTATTTTAAAACAGATGTTTCGCAGGTAATCATATTTGTCAGAATAATATTTCACGTCAATGAATGTGCAGGTTTTTCCCAATTTACTCCAAAGTTTTAGATGATAATTAAGCTTATGCTCATTGAGGTAAGGATTGTTGTTTACTGGTAAAATATAAATAGAAGCTTCCTTTAATATATCGAGTAACAGACACAGGTTATAGTGTAGTAATTCTGGATATTTGTCATGACTTCCTAAACTTAATATTATAATGTCATCTTTAGAGAAGTTTTTACTGTTATATTGACAATATTTCAATATTTCTGAACTTGAAGCATCGTTCATAATAAAACCAAGTGGAATGTAGTGGTCGTTCCATTTTCCTGTTCTTGATTTCCTTAGCGCCGCTGACAGGCCTATTAGTTGTTCATCCCCTATTAGGTGAATATTACGTTCATTTTGCAGCTTCCTATCAATGACAGAAGATGGTGTTGAGTCACGATGTTGTAAATTAGCTGTGGTGTCTTTCGTCTGGATCACAATATCTGGAGTTTCCTGTGAAACCTGAGGTGGTTGCGACGTCACACTGTGAGAGTGCGTTGGCCCTGGTGCGTTTCTATTCGGTGTGTTATTCAAAACGGATTCATTGTTATTGCTTTTTTGTGGTGTATGTGGGGGAACATTAAAAGAAAAATTTAATCGCCTAAGGAAAGGTGAATTATTTATATTTTTCTTTTTCATGGAACGCGCTGTGGTAGGTATCTTTGGGGTTGACTTGCAGATGCGTGTTAATTTGTCAATTTTTAGAATATATTGTGCAATCTCGTGTTTTAATATTGTATTTTCAGACAGCAAATTCTCAATCTCATGTATATGTTTGTATGTATAATTGTTTGGCACGCTCTGCAGCCTGAACGGCTGGATGGATTTTAGCTTGAGACGTGTCGTTAGATTCGTATTTACTGTGAGAGTGACACTGGGTATATCAAAATAAAAAAAACAAAATGGCGGATTTTTGGCGCCAAATTCAAATGTTTGACATGCTCTGCAGCCTGAACGGCTCGATGAGTTATAGCTTGATTACCCGACCGCGCCAGAAGGAGGGTTATGTTTTTCGAGAGTATGTATGTATGTATGTTTGTATGTATAATTGTTAGGCACGCTCTGCAGCCTGAACGGCTGGATGGATTTTAGCTTGAGACGTGTCGTTAGGTTCGTATTTACTGTGAGAGTGACACTGGGTATATCAAAATAAAAAAAACAAAATGGCGGATTTTTGGCGCCAAATTCAAATGTTTGACACGCTCTGCAGCCTGAACGGCTCGATGAGTTATAGCTTGATTACCCGACTGCGCCAGAAGGAGGGTTATGTTTTTCGAGAGTATGTATGTATGTATGTATGTTTGTATGTATAATTGTTTGGCACGCTCTGCAGCCTGAACGGCTGGATGGATTTTAGCTTGAGACGTGTCGTTAGATTTGTATTTACTGTGAGAGTGACACTGGGTATATCAAAATAAAAAAAACAAAATGGCGGATTTTTGGCGCCAAATTCAAATGTTTGACACGCTCTGCAGCCTGAACGGCTCGATGAGTTATAGCTTGAGGGATGTCGTTAGATACGTTTTTACTGTGAGAATGACACTGGGTATATCAAAATAAAAAAAAAACCAAAATGGCGGATTTTTTGCGCCAAATTCATTTGAACTTATTCAATAACAAAACTAAAAAAATGAATAAAATAAAAAACGGTAATTTAAAAAACTAAAAAACCCGCCTGCGTTTCTGTGTGATTTGGAAATGAAAAACCCTAAAACAAGAAAGTCGTCATACCCGATTGCACTTAACTTAAGAAAAATTGTAGCAGTCGGGACCCATTCTAGAAATGGAGGCTTAGTGAATTGAGAGCACGCAGGCGGGTTTTTTAGTTTTTTAAATTACCGTTTTTTTATTTTATTACTCTAAACAGCTAGGGAAATAGAAAAATGACGGAAATACTAGCTTTTAAACTCTTGACTATATAACTTCTTTAAAATTAGGTCATCTTTGATAATTTTTATTCAAAGTTTAGTAGTATTTATTTAATTACTCGCATCAGCTAGAGAAATGAAAAATCCCAGAAACACTATTTATTTATAGTCTATAAAATTGGCATAAGTCTGCCATCCGCAGAAGTCTAATTATCTAGCAGTAGACGTCTCACGGCTGATATAAGGCCTATGTACTCAAGCAGAAAGTGATGGCAAGCGTTATTGGCGATGCAAATATTATCCGCGAGCCTCTAGCGGTGAAATGAAGAAGTTGTCTAAGAACGACACTTTAAGTTAAGGTTAACCCGAAACCCCCTCGCGAAAACTTTGGCAGCATAGCCACCTTAAAAGTACGTCGGTGCGACCCACACCCTTAGGGAAGGGTGGGGTGCGTAAGTAGCGAGGGGTTGCACCGAACGCACCGAGTAGATAGCCAGCGCGCACAGTGCAGGGGCCCCTCCCTTGTATGTGCCATGCGGGCATGGCACATGAACTGAGAGGTGGGAGAGAGAGACGGCAGGGATCGCAGTAAGCTGCCTTGAAAAAGGCGGGCCGAAACTAGTATGTGACGCAGACCGACGAACAGCTCCCCGACGACGAATGGCGCGCGAAATGTCGGTGTACATTCCTCCACATGTGGCCGGGGACTTAGGCGGCATGCTTCTGGCAACGTTGACTTCTCCACACGCAAATTCGTCGCCGGGGTCACCATCCGAAGCACGCGGCACGACGGTAAGGCTCGTTCGAATCCGTGGGGCCGCGACGTGTATGGCTACGTTGGCTTCCCGGCGATGGTGACGTGCACGTTGACCGAGTTACACCGCTTCACAGGTTCCACGGCTGCGATCCTGCGTGCTTCTCCATCGCCGCGATACACCTCCGAAGCACACGACGACCCACGATGACGGTGAGTTGAACGTAAATACGGCCTTGAAAAAGGTGGCCCTGAAACTAGTATGGACTCGGCGCACACGTCCGCCGCGGGCGGCGAACGAAACGCGAGTCCCTCCAGTATGGCGGTGATTGCCTTTATTTGTAAGTTTTTATCTATCTCGCTATTAGTGGGATCATGGGTGACGGTTTGTTTATTTAGACAGAGACAACATTACAAAAAATACTTAGAAACTAATTATATACATGAACATTTAAAACAAAGGAACATAACTGCTTAAAAAACATTATTTACAAATTGGAGGGTTTATTTCCTCTAGTCGCTTACAGTCTCCCCCTCGGTGCGCTTAATAGCACCCATAGTGATCGGGGTAGCGACGTTTTCTTCTGTGCTTTCGCCAGTTCGCATCTTGCGGTTTTTTCTTAACATGAGTTGCTATACGTGTTTTGTTTTCAAGCAGGTTTTTGAACAAGGCGATGTACTGCAGGAATCGGGCTGTGGCTCGTAAAAGGCGTAACCATGTAGAGCATCGCGTCGGATCGGGAGTAACAGTGGTTACACGTCTAATCGTGTGGGTTGTAAGACGTTCTTCTCCGATTGTTACGGGTACAGTAGCGGATCGGTCAAGCGGCCATTCTGACTCGGACTTTCGTAGGACGGCGGTGCCGGAAAACCATCTATGGCTTGAGTTGAAGTTTCCTGGAGTGCCGTGGGTTGCGTCGTCAGTCACGTTTTCTTTCGTGGGTACCCATCTCCACTCATCGGATTTGGTATGATCTTCCATCTCGGCTAGCCGGTGAGCTACGAACATCTTGAACGTGCGTGGGTCGGACTTGGCAAGAACGGCGCGTGAGTCGGACCAGTATAATCTTCTCTTTATTTTCTTATCCATTTCTGTCTGTATGGTGGCGTATGCTTTTTCACTGGCATCGCAGAACATGTGTAGCGCCGCCTCTTGGTTCGTTTGCGATACGCATCTTGGTATGTACAAACTAGTTAGTTCGTGTAAGTGCGATAGGTCTTGTGCAAGCTGCACGGGCTCGTCCCATCTGGCTCCTGTTCTCCACAGGTCTTGGATGAGCATCTTTCCTTGGACGAGTGTAGGTGAAGCAAGGCCTAACGGGTCATATATTGACATCACAGCGCTAGTTATCTCCCTTTTGGTAGGCGCGCGTTGTCCTGTAAGCGCCTCTTCGGGCGTGTGTCGCATGTTTAAAGCGAAATTGAACGTATCTTCTTTTACGTTTTCTCCCTTCGCTAGGGTTTTTATTTCCCTTTCAAAGCAGTCGCGCTGAACAATTTCGAAAAGCCTTTCTTCGGCGTTTTTTATTGTCTCTTCCGACATAGGCACGAGTTCGTTAGTGCGAGCGAGAGGGGTAGCGAGTGAGTCGGGTAGATTGTTTCTCATAGACGAGCGAGCGAGAGGTGTAGCGGGGTTGTGTATCTGTCCCTTTCTAGCGTGAGTTAAGTACCAAGCGCGACGCGTAGTGGGCGCGTAGTTCGTAGCAACTTCCGCGTAGCCACTGTCTATCAAATTTTTCATTTGCTTTTCGTAGCTTCCTTTGAAGTTTTTATCCTTCTTCTTTTTATTTTCTATGCCGAGCAGTCTTCGCAGAGCGTTGGGTCGGCTTTCAGGCATTCGTGTGTCGTCTGTCTTCCATAATAGCCCGGTTTCGAACCATCCTTCCTCGGGCACGTACTTGCAGGTGGACTTCAGTATTGTGAGAGCTCGTTCCTCCGGATCGTTCGCCGGTTTTCTAGGCGCTATTCCGAGCGAATCGATGGTGAAATGTTCTTCTATGAGCTGCTCAACGATGTCTTCGTGCGTACTGACATGTGTGAGGTGGTTGATGACGTGTATCGACCTTACAGGCTTCGTTATACTGGAGTTATAGCCATGAAGGACCCATCCTAGGGTCGTAAGTGAAGCGACGGGCCGAGACTTGCTTCCGCTGCGTACGTCTTGTGACACGATCAAGTGCCAGTTATCTTGCCCAATCAGCAGTGAAGGCTGGGCAGTGTCGTACGTGAGCTCGTAAGGCACGTCTTCCAGGTATGGACAGTCATCCAGGTCTTTCTTCCTGACCGCTTGAGGTGCCAGTTCCAGCTTTTCTATTGTAGATGCGATCATATCTTCGTACTCGCGGCAGTAGAGTCCTCTTATTTTCAGTTCAAGCCGCCGGGAAGTAGCTTCCTTTAGTCTCTGTCCTCCCATTCCCTCTATGAACAGTTCCTCCTTGGGGCCCCGCGCGCCTATCTCGTCGGCTACGCTTTTCTCGATAAGCGTTACGGTGGAGCCCTCGTCGAGAAGAGCGAAGAGTTTCTTCGTTCCCGTTGGACCCGAGATTTCTACTGGAGCGATCTTTAGGTAGGCCTTCGTGGACACCAACGTGTTGACCGATGCAGTTTGCTTATCTTCTTTGTTTTCCTCCTGTTTTTCTTGCTTTTCAGGCACTGAGTCTGCGTGAAGTAGCACTTGGAACACGGTTTCGCCTTGCAGTTGAAACCTCTATGTTTTGCACTTCGTAAACAGCGAAAGCATACGCGAGCTTTTCTCACTATCTCCCATCTCTTTTCCACGTTAGCGTTTGTGAATATCGCGCAGCTCTTCAGTTGGTTGTCTTTTTTACACGCAGGGCAGGCGGCATCTTTTGTCTCTTTCTTCTGATTAGTAGCGAAGTCGTGTTGCATCTCTCTTTCGCATGCTTCGTCCTCGTAGCTCGTCGTTCTGCCGCAGTCGTATACTGACTCGTAACTTGCTTCTTCGACCACTGCTGTAGCTGCATTCACCCTTCGTGGTTTTCGTAATGCGCCGCCGTTGTTTGTTTCCCGCTTAACGCTCCCTGTGTCGTAAGCTTCAAACTGGTCGGCTATCTTGTTCAGGAATGTTGACAACGCGAGTAGTATGGGTTGCTCTTCGTCCAAAGCTCGATAATCGAACCACCGGAACCGTATGATGGGGCTCATCTTCTCAATGATTTTCTCAGACAAATCGCTCGAGTGTAGAAAGTTGGTCTTCTTCATCTGGACGATGGTGGCTACTGTGTTGGCTACAACTGCAAATTGTAGTGTAGTTCTCGTGCGTCGGCCGTCATCGGGCGTAATTTGTCGATATTTGCCATCTCGTTCTTTATTAGGTATGATGGGCGGCCGAATCGTCGTTCCAGGGCGGTGAGGATTTCTTCTGGGTCGCCCGCTGTGTAGAGCCTGCCTTTGATTGCCTCTCTCGCTCTACCCTGTACAGCGCGCCGTAGCCTTGCGACATTTTCTATGGCGCTGAAGTACGACTCCGTGTCCCGGTAAGTGGCGCGGAATGCGATCCACTTGTTTGGGTTCCCGTTGAAGGAGTGCAGCTCTGCTATATAGCGCGGCGCGGTCTTAGGTCTGTTGCCCGTGGTACTCGCTTTGATAGCTTCCATTATGGCGTTTGCCAAAGAACTTTCGATGTCCTTTTTCCTTTCTTCCTTAGGAGCCGGTCGGGGCGCGCTCTCCTCACGCTTCTCCCCTGCCACCGGCTGCGGCAATATGGCCTCCACTCCAGTAGCAATGTGTGCGTGTTGTCCGACCCACTGGTCTACTCTCTCGTTGACGGTAATGATTTCTTCGTCTGACTCGGAGTCGGAGTTCACCTGCAGTAATTCCAGATGTAGCCGAGCGCAGTCGGCAGCGGCGCGCGCCTTTTCCAGGATGAGCAACCTTCTCTCTCTCGAGTATAGGTGCGTCTCCCTCTCGCGGCGGTTGTTCCTCAACGCCGGTCTTGTTCTCGCTCATCGTCAGATCCGTCGCGTTCGTTGCTGTGCTAGTAGCTGTAGATTCGGTGCCTGATTCCGTAGATACCGTGCCCGATTCCGTAGATTCCGTGCCCGATTCCGTAGATACCGTACCCGATTCTGTCTCGCTCGTTGTGTTCCCACTACCCGACTTATCAGTACCTTCGCTTTCTCCCCTTTGCGACCTCGTCTTCATCTCACTGCTACCGAACCGGCTCTTCTGCACGGAACGGTGCGATGAAGAAGCTACCTTGAAAAAGGCTGCCCCACCGCGTACTAAGCCTTAAAAAGGACTGCGGCAGTTACTCCTGCAAGGTTATTGCTGGAGCCTAAATACTCACTAGGAAACTTATGAATTCAGAAACTGTGAGGTCAGAAACTATATGACGGTTGACGGTTGGGTGTCTTCTTTGCCAGCGGTGACCTCTCGACGGTGCGTGGACTCGATGATGCTCTGCTCTGAACGGCGCTGTCCTCTTCTAACCTCGAAGTCAGCTTGCCCGAAGTGAACCTTCTTATTTGAAGATCTTCTATATTGATTCTTCTGTTCTTCGATAATGAATCTTCTGTTCTTCGATAATGAATCTTCTTTCTTCGGTAATGAATATTCTTTCTTCGATAATGAATATTCTTTCTTCGATAATGAATCTTCTTTCTTCTTTACTGACGTCTTTCTTCCATATTGTGCTGTTTCATTCTTCTAAATCCGGCACTCGATGGACCAAAACTGAAGGGGATTGTATTGATTTTTTTTTTCCCCCCCTGTTAAGGGAGCGAGGAGGTGAATGCATTTACGCATACCAGGGGAAGCTTCGTCCGAAGGCCAAAGCTGCCGCTGGTTATGTGGGACTCACAGCTCTGCGCCTATATGCATACGTACCCGTTATAAACGGAAGGTATATGAATATGTATACACAGGCCCAAAGACCGCACTACCCACTAAACACCCCCTGAAGAACTTTGGCAGCATAGGCCACCCTAAAAGTATATCGGGGCGACGCCCCCCCCTAGGGAGGGGGGGGGGTGTGCGAAAAACACGCTAAGGGGACAGCGCGGAGAGCTCCTGATGGGAGCGGCCGCTAGGTTAATCACATTAGGTGTGCAAGTGAGGGGGACTGTGTCATTCAAAAATTAACACTATCTGTTCCTCCCTGGGCTGCAGTTCAGGTCGGCTGAAATTTGATTGGGAGGATCAGACAGTACGTGTCTTGGTCTACGGACCATATAACTAGATAGTTCGAGAGGCGGGGAATAGTCCGCTGCCTCTCGAATCAACGGATTGGGATGCGTCTCCGAGGACTTGAAGAAGTTCTCGGAGAGGCCTTTGATAAATTGTTGGATGGTCTGTATGTCCATGTCTCGGTGTAGGTCGGCATTTCGGATGTACCATGGGGCGTTAAACGCTCTACGGCAAAAAATGTTTTGCACAACTTGGATCATGTCCATGATATTTGGGAGTGTATGCGCAAAGACGGGGGCCGCGTATGTCATTACCGGTCGGATGCAAACCTTAAAGAGTGTTCGCTTGTTGGAGGGGGACATTTTACTGTGCCTACCTATCATGCTGTTAAGCCTGCCTAGGTAGAAACGGGCGTTACGGGTTACTCTAGTGATGTGGGGTTTAAAAGTCAGTTGGGGGTCGAGGGTGACTCCTAAGTATTTGGCTGTGGCTTGCCAGGGGACGGGGGTGCCTAGCATGCGGATTGATTCATCTGGAAAATGGATCATGCGACGGTAACTGAAGCGGACCGCGGAGCTTTTGCTCGGGTTCACTTCAATTCTCCATCTCTTGAACCATTTGCCTAGCTCGTCAACTGAGCGTTGAAGTTTGCCTATTAGTGGTGACATTTACTGCCCCCTTACGTAGAGGGCAGTGTCGTCCGCAAAGAGAGCAAGCTGCACTGATTGCCCTGATGGACTTTTCTTTGGGATGGGGATATCGTTTGTGTACAAAGTGTACAAGGTCGGGGAGAGTACGGATCCTTGAGGGACCCCGGCTTTGATGGGACGCGGAGAGGAAAGAACCCCTTCGTGTCTGAAGCGGAAGGTGCGATCTTGGAGGTAGCACTCCACTACACGTACGAGTCGGTCAGGTAGGTCCAGGTGGTAGAGTTTATAAATGAGTCCCAAATGCCAGACCCTGTCAAAGGCTTTGGCTACGTCGAAGAAGACAGCTACTGTCTTCTCGCGTTTGGGATAAAATCCGTTCAGTATGTATTCTACTATGCGGTGGACTTGTTGTGGGCACGAGTGCTTGGCTCGAAACCCAAACTGGTGGTTAATTATGAGGGGGGGGGTTCGTCGGGCGGAAAGATATGCCTGTTAATTCGAAAGAGTATAACTCTTTCGAGTACTTTCCCCATGGCCTTGAGTAGGCTTATGGGGCGGTGGTTGGATGGGATGTTGAGGGGTTTGCCTGGCTTTGGGATGCCTATCACTATTGCTTCCTTCCATGCTGTCTGGAAGTAACAGTGGTCAAAGCAGGCGTTAAAAATTATGGCTAGCAAAGCGAGCAACTGTTCTGGGAAGTGTTTCAAGGCTTGGTTAAATATTCCATCTGCGCTGGGGGCTTTCTTGGGTTTAAGACGTCGGATTATTGTTTGTAGTTCGTCTGTCGATACTGTGATGGGGTCCGCGGTCAGAGGGAGTGAGTTCCTGTTACGGACCTCCTCCTCTACTTTTTGAATATGGCCTGGTTCACACTCTTGTGTGCTGGGTGTGCATTGGGAGGCAATGCTGTCCGCGAAGCATTCCGCTTTCTCATCGTCCTCGTAGGCTGTCGTGTTATCGGGCCGCGTCAGGGGAGGGCAGTGGGTGATTGCATCTACGCGGAGAGCCTTGGCTACTTTATAGTAGGCAGTATGAGACGGGGAAATGTCCTCCATGAGTTTACTCCAATTGGAGTTCCTCATTTCGGAAAGGTGCTTTCTAAGCTTTCGCTGGAGTTTGTTGGCTTCTCGCCTATTATCGGATGTGGGGTATTCCGCGGCTCTACGGAGAGCTGCTCTTTTGGCTGCGATTAAGAGTCTTGTCTCACGCGGGAGTTTGCGGTCTTTGATCTTAATGACCTTTTCGTTCTCCTTAATCGCAGCGTGGACTAGGTGGGTAATTGCATTAACTGCGCCTTCTTTCTTGTCAGTGCTGTCAAAGTAGTCGGATGAGAAAGCGTATGCGGAGTCGGGGGCGTCAATGGCTTTGGTCAGTGAGTCGGTAACGCCTTCCCAATTGGTGAATTTAGTTGTTGTGGGGGTGGGAGAGGTATTCTGGGGTCCTAATTTCAAGGAGACTGGGCGGTGGTCCGAACCTAGATCGTCAAGTGTGTCAATTGCGCATAAGTTAAGGGAAACTTCCTTAACTATGGCAAAGTCGAGTATGTCAGGGTCGTGGTCCGGATTATCCGGGTAATGCGTGGGGTATATGGGGAATATACAGTTAGATCAAGAGTTTGAGTGATTTCGAGGAGCTTTACGCCGCTTGAGTTGGTTTTTAGGCACGTCCATTCAGTATGTTTAGAGTTGAAGTCTCCAAACATAATGGTGGACCCACCTAGGGCTTGGATAGCCTCGAAATCACTTTGCAAGGGAGGTGTACCACTCGGGATGTAGACTGATGCTATAATCACTGTCTGGTGACCCGTCATGGCTAGTTTGACTATAGTGGCTTCCATGTTAACGAGTGGGGGGGTGGGAATATGAGAGCAATGGATTGCTCTCTTATAGTACAGGCTGTCCCTCCACCGGGTCTGTCAAGTCTGTCATTCCGTATGAGTTGATATTTGGGGATGTTAACGCCTTTAACGTAGGGTTTGAGAAAGGTTTCTTGAATTACTAGTATGTCTACATCCATACTTTTAACAAATTTTCCTTATGCCTCTTGATTCATTACGTCAGCACTAGATGTGTAGAACGCGACCCAAAATAACATAATTCATTGATCAATAACAAGAAAAATTGCAACAATACAATTCATCAAATTGAAGTTGACCTTTACCCAGTCTGCCTACGTCAATCATTAAGTTCTTCAATTTATAAACGCGCGGTGAGAATAAAGCGCTTCAGTATTCGCGCGCAATTCGTGGAGGAATGTGTCTGCCTTACCATTCTCCCAAAGCTTCTAACTCCAAAAATTAAATTGTGTCAAACCTGGTGAGTATTTTTACTAAATACTGTAATTAATTACTAAAATATTAGTCTCTAGTCTAAATTGGAAAGTTCTATTTTAAACCACTGGAGTAGTCGTCTATGCTCAGATCATTAGAGTGCAAGGTTCCGTGTTCAAATCCCGGTCACGTCAAATTTGTAAAATAAAATTAAAGTTTTTTTTTTAATTATTTCATTTCTTCCCTCGTAATAATTTAATTTTCAATTTTCCAGATGTGAAACCCCAAGATCCGATCCAAGATGCGATGGGAGTGATGGGTCGCTGGCAACTAATAATTACAGTAGTGATTTCCTTGATAAACTTCCCAGCAGCCTGGAACCAGCTTGCAATAGCAGTGATAGCGCCAAAAAGAGATTTCGAGTGCGCATGTCCTTTGCCATACAACAAAAGTATTTCTCGATGGGGATCTTGTTTCGTCAACGTAAACGAAAGTTTGCCTCTGAAAGACTGTACGCACTTCATATTCGATGAAAAGAGCCCTTTCAAATCGACCATCGTCAGTCAGGTGAGCCTGCGATTACCTATAGTCTTTTTAAATTCTTAATTTCTGTCTATTCCTATTCTTTGAAATTTCCAGTGGGACCTGGTATGCAATAATAATACTCAAACAGGAGTTATACTTGGCAACTTGGGCTTCGGAATACTAGCTGACAGGTAAATACTAAGTGCATCGCATCAGCACTAAATTTGAAACAAACAAACTGAGCTCTAGTGATTTGTTATTCATTTCAGGATCGGTCGGAAGATTCCTCTGATGATTGCTGTGGTGCTCCAAGCGATTTTCATGCTAATAACATCATTCATGCCCTTATTCCAAATGTTTTTGGCATTCAAAACTCTCTCCGCCATCGCAACTGGCGGAACAATGCTCATCAGCTTCGTGATATCGGTAAGTACTGATCTAAAAAAATGCCTGGCTATACATCACACAGTTCGCTAACAAACTAAAATTTCAGTGATGGAAATCATCGGAACCGAATTCAGGTCCAAGGTTCTCACACTGTATCACGTGCCATTTGTGCTTGGAATTCTGACAGTTCCATTGTTCTCTCATCTGACAAGAACCTACGATGGCTACTGGCTGATGATCTCTCTTCCTTCATGTTTGCTTCTATCTTACCACTGGTAAGTCATTGCAATTATCAATTGTCACTCACCTGGCACGCCTCCAGCAGTCGGTCGCACGTAAACTGGCGCTGCCAGCTGCGCCATTTTGTTTCAAGTGGCGGGGCCCTTCGTGGGTGGTCGCCATTATTGTCAAGGGTTAGAAAAACAAATATTTCGCAATGTTTTTGTATGGGAACTATATATAAAACTTATATCGATGAAATCGTCTTTAACTGACTGCCTGACTAAAATATTTGTGTATAAAATTATGTGAGAAAAAATTCAACAGTCTAAGCTAAAGATAGGGTAAGTAGGTATTGCACTTGAACCTAAAAAAATGTTAAATATGAATGCTACAATAACAATTCTTAATACAATAACATTGTATTGCTTACCCGGTTTATTGGAAATTTCAACAACACAGAGTTTTCTATGCAAAACAACAAAACAATCACTAAACAATCACTTTTAACACCACGTACGCGCACCGCCCGAGCGCAGCGGAAAGCACTGACTGATTCGAAGGATATTTCTATCGAAAATCATTCACCGTTGGCTTTTTACTCATTCCTAACTCTATCCTAGTCTTACCAAGGAGCTTTAGCAAACGTTAGACGCACGCAGCGATAGTTTTCGCTCCATAATCAGGTATGAAGTGAGTCACTTCCCGCGAACAGGGCCCCGTCCAGCAGCCGGACGCTGCCAGATGCGCAAATTCCCGCGCGACCGACTATCGGTTGCTTGCCAGATGCGAAAAGAGCAAAAATAAGGCCGTGCCAGGCGAGTGGTTCTACTTCAAGCGAATCCCGTACTAATACCATTTTTTGCCGTCGGCTGATACCTGAGTCTCTCCGTTGGTTGCTGGTGGTTGGAAGAGTTGAACAGGCTCGGAAAATTCTGCTCAAGGCTGCCAAAACCAACAGAATATCTGAGAGAAAAGTGACAGCTGCCATAGAGAGCCATGAAGCATTGATACTATCACCCATAAAGAAAATTGACACTACGGAGAAACAGAAAATCTACGGAGTCATGAATCTGATCAGAACTCCAAATATGAGGCTCAAAACCATCTGCATCGTCTTCAATTGGCTCAAGTGTGGCATGGTGTTCTTTGGCATAGAACACTACCTAGGCCACATGAGCGATAACGTCCTGAGCGACTCGCCATCTCAGGTACAAACTGTCTTCAAACTTGAGCTCTATCTTCACAACATGTTTCATCTTTCAGCTGCCTTCCAGCTCCCAAGGCTACTGATAGTCTTCGTCCTAATTTCGTGAGTGTCCCGGCTGAAAATTTTTAATGGCGTGAACGTGCTAGCAGGAATCAGCTTGCTACTGATAATTCCGTTCTACAACAGCGACATCGCGAAATTGGTACTGGTGACAGTGGCTCTCACCTGCATGACCATCAGCTTCCCGACGATTTTCTTATACACGGGAGAGCTCTTTCCGACAGTTGTGAGGAACATCGGATTCGCCATCTGCAGCGTCGCTTCTAAAACCGGGAGCATTTTCGCGCCATTTTTAATTGTCTACGTAAGACATCTTCTTTTTTCTATCATTTAAACCACTGCTGTAATTGCCAATTGCAATAAATGTTTGATTGTTTTCAGGTGGATGATCTTGCTTACTGGGTGATTCCTGTAGTCTTTGGAACGGGACCAATCCTGGGGGCGATTCTCTGCATATGGTTGCCTGAGACCATGAATTGCAAGCTGCCGAAGACCATTGAAGATGGTGAAAATTTCAAGAGGCAAGTATTGAACACTTTTCTTTACGAACTACTTGAAAAACAAATACTTGTGATTTGTGCTAATTTTGTTTTTGTTACAGAAACAAAGAGAAGAAACCAGCCGCGTCTCCGATATAGTTAAAAATTTGTTTCGATAATTCTTAATAACTTATTATTGTACTGCTAGATAATAATTATCGATGTAAATATTGTTTGTTATTTTTAATCTAGTATTTAAGTTTGTAAATAATTGTAAATACATTAATTGTAAGATTAGGTTAATATTTATCACATCCTGAAGCCATGGTACCCTCAGGAGATAAGGATACAAATGTATACATTTAATGCAATGCTTATAATGCAATTACAAAAAACTATTCTATAACTAAACTTTTTTTTCCATAACTTATCCCTTAGTACATTTCTTCTTGACTGCTGATGGTCACGCCGACCTGTTGCAAATGTACCGTAAATGCTACAGTAATTCTAACGGTACATTACAATTTATATAGAACAGCTGTAGATAACCTCAAATATAAAAATCAAGTACTAGGTATGAGAAATAATGATGCAATATTTATATACTTTGTACCACTTGACGCATGAATATATTTACCATTTTCCTGTTTACATAAAACCGGTCTGAACAAATACTATTGGAAGCTTCATACGCAAAACACTGAAGTCAAGTGTAAATTTGTAATTAGACAGTTCCATGTAATCATGATGCATCATTAGTTCAGAATTTTGTAGCATGTGTTACATCTCGTTCTATGATTTATAGTACAGAATACATCATCATAGACAAAAATAAACAGTAGTAAATATTGCGCGCAGAGTAAACTGAATGAGATACCAACGCGAACTTCTTTAGATAACCCTATGGGTCATCCCTTGAATAAGCTGGACAAGAGACACTAGTCCTCTAATGGTGCGTATCTAGAATTTGCTTCGAAATATTTCACTCCAAGATCGTAGTGATACAGCACTATATTATCGTACAACTGAATAAATATATTGTAAAATGCACAAAATTTGCGTCAGTCACTTATTCTGTGTTTTTCATTTATTCTGAACCGATTTAATATTTACTGTCCATGGAAGCAGATTTAGAGGGCAATGCATTGCAATGCCATCTATGAGAAGGATGTAGTACTTCTTCAGCTAATGTTACACAAACTAATAAAAACTGTGAACCTTTCCGGCAGACGTCCCGTCTAGTTTATTTTTTGTTATTCTTTTTTCAATCGATTGATTCTTGAATTTACCGCAATATTGTTGCGATTAAATTGATGCGCATGCACTAATAATTAGTACTCAAGTACAATCGAGTACAATAATGCAACATATTTTTTGCTGTGACGCACAACAATTCAATCGAAGTGATTGAGATCTGGAAAACAATATGACTTTTTATCGTTTGATTGTTAGTCAGGTCATTTAAACGTAACCAATTTTACCATATTTTTATCGCTCATAACAATAAACTGCGCAGTACCTGGTTTTTCAATTGTAACATCAGTTTCACACATGCAATGACTTCTATATTACTGGAATCTGTGCACACATGTCTTTTGACGTCAGCTCTTATCAAACATTCGATATTGTTTGCAGCTTAAACATCTGAGACAATGGAAATAAATGCGCAATATGCAGCGTAAGTAGATTGAAATTTCTGGGTTATAGAATACTTAAAAGATTATGAATTAAGGACAAAATTCTTATTTCTTAAAAAAAAATATGTTCGCTATTTTTTACAGGACTTAAAGTTATACATAATTATAATTAGTAATTTATTGTATCTCGTAAATTAAAGGATTTTCATTGTTGAGTATTTGATAAGTTATGAGAAATAATTGATCAATTTTTATTGGACATCACAACGCCATCTTTCGAGAGCGTCTCAGAACAATTGGCGCGAAACGCCCCTTGTCTCTGGGGCGTAACTTGAATCATTTCTGTCCAATTGAACAGTGTTATGTTAATTCATGACCAATTATAAAGTTCGAGTCAGTATTTACGATCTAAGTATCTGAGCTATGAATTTAATTAGTGTCTCAATTGCTAATTAACGAAAATTTTTTGATGATCTATATGTTGATTGATGTAAACTGCTGTAAGCTTTTTTAATACTAAACAAAAATACTGAATAAAATAGAGTTTGTAGGTCTCTAAGTATATTTCTTCTTTGTTTTCTACAAACTGTCGGTTTGATTTTCATTATAGTCCATCATGTCAGTTTATAATGGATTCATGTAAACGTATACAAGCCAAAAAATTCAAAAACAAAGTTAGTAACTTTCAGGTTAGAGTATTTTTCTTGTAAGATTTAGGCTAGTCGCTCTATCATCTTAGACAGTGTATTGATAAAGTTCAATTGTTGATCTGTTGTAAGGGGCGTTCAATGTTCAATGCGATATATTCTCCTTGGAAAGAAAATAAATAAATACTGGCATAGTCCAGACATTTGATATGATGATAATAAAAAAGCAATCAACTCTCTTTTGTTTATTTAAAATTTTATGGGTGTACGTTACCCTAAAAAAAACCTGCAAGATCTAAGCTTTTTTAGGTCCCATAAAATATCGGAAGGACATTTAAAAAAATCCACGACCTAGAGAACAGTAAATATGTTTTATTTTATTTTTTTATTTACAATTGATAAACCCTTGACAACATCTCACCTGGTGGTAAGTGACGATGTTTCCGAAGATGGAAGCGGTCTTATCAAGATTCCCCAATGCAATGTGGAACTGGCTATCTTCAAATATACGAAAGACGAGCCGAAATATCGATACTAATATCGATTCTAAGGTTTTTTAACAACTGTACCAAAAGCACCCTACGAAATATTCATAATATAATTAAATATTGATGAAAATATGGCTTACAGTTCACAAAGGGAAATGTGGATTTATTTAGATAAGCAGTAAGGTTTGCACAAAAACTGCTGCAATTTGGTGTTTTCATGCAAAATGCTCCAAAATTTTCTGCAAAGTTTCTTCGATGTCTGAGTATAAAAAACTATGTAATAGGTGAAAATTGAACGTAAATAACATTTCAATTTTTCTGGCTCTGCCGAATAACTTGCGGCCATTGCGGCGAGTGAACTACCCTCCCCCCTGTATTGATGCTGTATTGTAAAAAGTAGTTTTTTTTGGTTTGCGTTTAAATACTATATTTTTATCCACAATTGCTAAACCCTTGCGTCATTTCCCCTGATGCTAGGCCAACTCACACTTGGCCACTTTATTTTTCTTAACAATTTGCAAGCCCTTGGCATCGTCTCACCTGATGGCAAGTGACGATGATGCTGAAGATGGAGGCGATGTTTTAATTAAAAACTACAATGAAATTAAACAAATAATAACATTACTTACTTAGTATTATCATAACAAGTATTGTTATATTTTTTTTTAAATTAATACTTCAAAATATTAGTCATACATAACTAGAGTTGAAAGTAACGGTGTAGACCTATCTTTGGGTTTTTTTCTATCGAGCCAAAACTGCACAATAGTGTTTATAATAGCTTTTGACTTTAAGGAAAATCATCAACAATAAGGGTTTTTTTTCAACCTTGGGTTTTCTATCATTTAGGAGTAATTGACTTCAAAATAACTATAATCTGTAATATTACCGCCTTAACGTAAATGATAGGTTTTTGGTTTTAAATACTTGTATAGGTAGTTGTAATCTTGTGAGTTGGAGAACTAATGATTATATACATGTAATTAACACTTACTAGTGTTACACATAAAGTGTGAATGGCATCCGGCAGCGAAAGTGTTAATTGATGAAAGATTAGCTTCATGTTAATTTAAGGTCATGCTCCTATACTTTTAATTCAATACGTATGTAACTCTTACTAATAATCGATTTCATATTCAATAGTCATTATTGAAAGAAGATGTATTATTTTATTTTTTATGAAAACCGACTAAAGAATATTTTCTTTTTTAATCACCGGTTTTTAAAAAAGTGTTGACGTCACAGGCTCAAATACTATAAAAAACGGCCCCGTACTAATTTCAGTTGACGAATATGAAATGAATTTAATTATTTAATATTGATTAATAATTTTTTACATTCTTTCTTTTTTATCGTGTGGCACAATTAACAGTGCTATCCAAGGGACACATTATAAAATAATTATATAACCAAATATTTTTTTTTATGCCTTTTAAATAATTGATTACTTTAGGAATTCATTGAAAATTAAAAACCCGACTGCAATTAAACTGAACTCCTTATTTTGTATCATCATTACAGCTCATATACGTCCCCACCGAGGGGCTCGAGCCTACCCTGAATCAGGGCGATTAGGCTTTAGTCGACCACGCGGGCCCAGTGCGGGTTGGTCGACTTCACACACAACTTTCGAGTTTCTTCGCAGGCGTGTGCAGGTTTCCTCACGATGTTTTCCTTCACCGTTAAAGCAATCGGTAAGTATGTACGTAAGTTTTTGAAAAACTCATTGGTACATTGGCTGTCCAGATTTGAACCCGGTACCTCTGGTTAGATGGACCGAGTCGTTACCGGCTGAGCCACCGACGCTTTTTTAATTTGTATAGTCAGCTAAAAATGTAACCCATGTCACTCACGACGGCATTAATACGAATCTAACGACACCTCGCACTCTAAAATCCATCAAGCCGTGTAGGCTACAGAGCGAACCAAATAATTAAAAGACCGCTTTTTTGGCTAGTCGGGTAAAAATGTAACCCATGTCACTCACGACGGCATAAATATGAATGCAACAACACCTCGCACTCTAAAATCCATCAAGCCGTGTAGGCTACAGAGCGAACCTAATAATTAAAAGACCGCTTTTTTGGCTAGTCGGGTAAAAATGTAACCCATGTCACTCACGACGGCATTAATACGAATCTAACGACACCTCGCACTCTAAAATCCATCAAGCCGTGTAGGCTACAGAGCGAACCAAATGATTAAAAGACCGCTTTTTTGGCTAGTCGGGTAAAAATGTAACCCATGTCACTCACGACGGCATTAATACGAATCTAACGACACTTCGCACTCTAAAATCCATCAAGCCGTGTAGGCTACAGAGCGAACCAAATAATTAAAAGACCGCTTTTTTGGCTAGTCGGGTAAAAATGTAACCCATGTCACTCACGACGGCATAAATATGAATGCAACAACACCTCGCACTCTAAAATCCATCAAGCCGTGTAGGCTACAGAGCGAACCTAATAATTAAAAGACCGCTTTTTTGGCTAGTCGGGTAAAAATGTAACCCATGTCACTCACGACGGCATTAATACGAATCTAACGACACCTCGCACTCTAAAATCCATCAAGCCGTGTAGGCTGCAGAGCGAAACAAATAATTAAAAAACCGCTTTTTTGGCTAGGTGGGTAAAAATGTAACCCATGTCACTCACGACGGCATTAATACGAATCTAACGACACCTCGCACTCTAAAATCCATCAAGCCGTGTAGGCTACAGAGCGAACCAAATAATTAAAAGACCGCTTTTTTGGCTAGTCGGGTAAAAATGTAACCCATGTCACTCACGACGGCATTAATACGAATCTAACGACACCTCGCACTCTAAAATCCATCAAGCCGTGTAGGCTACAGAGCGAACCAAATAATTAAAAGACCGCTTTTTTGGCTAGTCGGGTAAAAATGTAACCCATGTCACTCACGACGGCATTAATACGAATCTAACGACACCTCGCACTCTAAAATCCATCAAGCCGTGTAGGCTACAGAGCGAACCAAATGATTAAAAGACCGCTTTTTTGGCTAGTCGGGTAAAAATGTAACCCATGTCACTCACGACGGCATTAATACGAATCTAACGACACCTCGCACTCTAAAATCCATCAAGCCGTGTAGGCTGCAGAGCGAACCAAATAATTAAAAAACCGCTTTTTTGGCTAGGTGGGTAAAAATGTAACCCATGTCACTCACGACGGCATTAATACGAATCTAACGACACCTCGCACTCTAAAATCCATCAAGCCGTGTAGGCTACAGAGCGAACCAAATAATTAAAAGACCGCTTTTTTGGCTAGTCGGGTAAAAATGTAACCCATGTCACTCACGACGGCATTAATACGAATCTAACGACACCTCGCACTCTAAAATCCATCAAGCCGTGTAGGCTGCAGAGCGAACCAAATAATTAAAAAACCGCTTTTTTGGCTAGGTGGGTAAAAATGTAACCCATGTCACTCACGACGGCATTAATACGAATCTAACGACACCTCGCACTCTAAAATCCATCAAGCCGTGTAGGCTACAGAGCGAACCAAATAATTAAAAGACCGCTTTTTTGGCTAGTCGGGTAAAAATGTAACCCATGTCACTCACGACGGCATTAATACGAATCTAACGACACCTCGCACTCTAAAATCCATCAAGCCGTGTAGGCTACAGAGCGAACCAAATAATTAAAAGACCGCTTTTTTGGCTAGTCGGGTAAAAATGTAACCCATGTCACTCACGACGGCATTAATACGAATCTAACGACACCTCGCACTCTAAAATCCATCAAGCCGTGTAGGCTACAGAGCGAACCAAATAATTAAAAGACCGCTTTTTTGGCTAGGTGGGTAAAAATGTAACCCATGTCACTCACGACGGCATTAAGACGAATCTAACGACACCTCGCACTCTAAAATCCATCAAGCCGTGTAGGCTACAGAGCGAACCAAATAATTAAAAGACCGCTTTTTTGGCTAGTCGGGTAAAAATGTAACCCATGTCACTCACGACGGCATTAATACGAATCTAACGACACCTCGCACTTTAAAATCCATCAAGCCGTGTAGGCTACAGAGCGAACCAAATAATTAAAAGACCGCTTTTTTGGCTAGTCGGGTAAAAATGTAACCCATGTCACTCACGACGGCATTAATACGAATCTAACGACACCTCGCACTCTAGAATCCATCAAGCCGTGTAGGCTACAGAGCGAACCAAATAATTAAAAGACCGCTTTTTTGGCTAGTCGGGTAAAAATGTAACCCATGTCACTCACGACGGCATTAATACGAATCTAACGACACCTCGCACTCTAAAATCCATCAAGCCGTGTAGGCTACAGAGCGAACCAAATAATTAAAAGACTGCTTTTTTGGCTAGTCGGGTAAAAATGTAACCCATGTCACTCACGACGGCATTAATACGAATCTAACGACACCTCGCACTCTAAAATCCATCAAGCCGTGTAGGCTACAGAGCGAACCAAATAATTAAAAGACCGCTTTTTTGGCTAGTCGGGTGAAAATGTAACCCATGTCACTCACGAAGGCATTAATACGAATCTAACGACACCTCGCACTCTAAAATCCATCAAGCCGTGTAGGCTACAGAGCGAACCAAATAATTAAAAGACCGCTTTTTTGGTTAGTCGGGTAAAAATGTAACCCATGTCACTCACGACGGCATTAATACGAATCTAACGACACCTCGCACTCTAAAATCCATCAAGCCGTGTAGGCTACAGAGCGAACCAAATAATTAAAAGACCGCTTTTTTGGCTAGTCGGGTAAAAATGTAACCCATGTCACTCACGACGGCATTAATACGAATCTAACGACACCTCGCACTCTAAAATCCATCAAGCCGTGTAGGCTACAGAGCGAACCAAATAATTAAAAGACCGCTTTTTTGGCTAGTCGGGTGAAAATGTAACCCATGTCACTCACGACGGCATTAATACGAATCTAACGACACCTCGCACTCTAGAATCCATCAAGCCGTGTAGGCTACAGAGCGAACCAAATAATTAAAAGACCGCTTTTTTGGCTAGTCGGGTGAAAATGTAACCCATGTCACTCACGACGGCATTAATACGAATCTAACGACACCTCGCACTCTAAAATCCATCAAGCCGTGTAGGCTACAGAGCGAACCAAATAATTAAAAGACTGCTTTTTTGGCTAGTCGGGTAAAAATGTAACCCATGTCACTCACGACGGCATTAATACGAATCTAAAGACACCTCGCACTCTAAAATCCATCAAGCCGTGTAGGCTACAGAGCGAACCAAATAATTAAAAGACCGCTTTTTTGGCTAGTCGGGTGAAAATGTAACCCATGTCACTCACGACGGCATTAATACGAATCTAACGACACCTCGCACTCTAGAATCCATCAAGCCGTGTAGGCTACAGAGCGAACCAAATAATTAAAAGACCGCTTTTTTGGCTAGTCGGGTAAAAATATAACCCATGTCACTTACGACGGCATTAATACGAATCTAACGAAATCCATCAAGCCGTGTAGGCTACAGAGCGAACCAAATAATTAAAAGACCGCTTTTTTGGCTAGTCGGGTAAAAATGTAATCCATGTCACTCACGACGGCATTAATACGAATCTAACGACACCTCGCACTCTAAAATCCATCAAGCCGTGTAGGCTACAGAGCGAACCAAATAATTAAAAGACTGCTTTTTTGGCTAGTCGGGTAAAAATGTAACCCATGTCACTCACGACGGCATTAATACGAATCTAAAGACACCTCGCACTCTAAAATCCATCAAGCCGTGTAGGCTACAGAGCGAACCAAATAATTAAAAGACCGCTTTTTTGGCTAGTCGGGTGAAAATGTAACCCATGTCACTCACGACGGCATTAATACGAATCTAACGACACCTCGCACTCTAGAATCCATCAAGCCGTGTAGGCTACAGAGCGAACCAAATAATTAAAAGACCGCTTTTTTGGCTAGTCGGGTAAAAATATAACCCATGTCACTTACGACGGCATTAATACGAATCTAACGAAATCCATCAAGCCGTGTAGGCTACAGAGCGAACCAAATAATTAAAAGACCGCTTTTTTGGCTAGTCGGGTAAAAATGTAACCCATGTCACTCACGACGGCATTAATACGAATCTAACGACACCTCGCACTCTAAAATCCATCAAGCCGTGTAGGCTACAGAGCGAACCAAATAATTAAAAGACCGCTTTTTTGGCTAGTCGGGTAAAAATGTATCCTATGTCACTCACGGGATCAAGACGAATCGAATGACACCTCGCACTACAAAGTCCATCAAGCCGTGTAGGCTACAGAGCGTGCCAAATAAATAAATAAATAAACACATATACATACAAGTTTGTGCATAAACATATGGACTTCTACAAACAACAATAAACGTAATCACTACCTACACATACGTCACCGAGATAGACTGATGCTACCAACATCTCGATTGACAATGCACTCGACTAGCCCATTTGTGATGTCTGTAAAAATATATAATAAATTACCTACAGAAATAAAAAGCGAAGCCAAAACTAACAAATTTATACAACAAATTAAGATTTTTTTACACGATAAATGCTATTATATGGTAAATGAATACCTAAACGACAACTTAAAATAATACATATTATATAAAAATAAAAAAACAATAAGACTCAAAATTAATATAAATATAAATTTTGCTTTACAAAATTATTTATTGTTACGTATTCTTATATTGTACTATACTTAAGTCCTCCTCTCTTCAAATATTGTTGTGCCCAAACTGGGTCCATGAAGAACTTTTATTCTATCTAACACCTGTAAAAACTCATGGATGCAATAAATAATTGAGTATTGAGTACATACATACACTCGAAAAACATAACCCTGTTTTTGGCGTTGTCGGGCAAAAATAACGATTGCATATGCTATAGTAAGTAATTTAGTATAAAATTTAATTAAAGGAGCGATAGGTTTTCATGGAAAAATTGTGTAGTTTGTCGTTAAGTTATAACTAATGGTCACATACATTATATTTAACTAGCTGGGGTACCCGGCTTCGCTCAGGGAGTTGATTAATGTTATGACACGTTCAAAACCACCACGGATCTTGCTTTACATACCTCAACCAATGGGTATCCCCACCTATACATAATTGAAAACGCTAAACACGTTAAAAAACCGACTTCCATCGCAACAACTTAGTGCATTTTTGCATATTTTTTTTAAAATTTTCTAATCAAGTGCTATTCCGATTTGATAAATTTATATGGGATCACACGGGAAGCCCTAGCTTTCAATTAAAAAAAGTATCATAAAAATCGGTTCACCCCGTCAAAAGTTCTGAGGTAACACACATAAAAAAACATACAGACGAATTGAGAACCTCCTCCTTTTTTTGGAAGTCGCTTGAAAAAAGGCTTCGAATGCTCCACAATGTTTCAGAACATTCCACAACATACGAGAGTGTTCTGGAATGTTCCACAATGATCTGGCATGTTGTTGTGGAATGCTCTTGAATACTCACAAATGTTCTTGACTGTTCTAGAAATTTTTAGAGGGTGAAACTTCTAAACCTTAAATCTTCAAAATCACGCACTTCAGGTAAAAACGGGAACCTTCTTCATGGATGTGGGATAGAGGTCTATCATACCAGAAACTCCCTTGATCCTACGGGGACTCGTTTCTGAGTTTTAGCGGCACGCACATTGTACACTTTATTTTATAATATACTAATTGATGCCCACGGCTCCGCCCGCGTGGACATCGTTTCTATGTAAATAGTAGCCTTTATGTTAATCCAGGTCCTAAATTTGTACCTACCAAATTTCATCCAGATACGTTCAGTAGTTTTTGCGTGAAAGGGTAACAAACATCCATACATACATCCATGAATACAAACTTTGACATTTATTAGTAGGATCAATATCCTATGATAAACACTTATTACACGTAAAATGTGAATGTCATCGGGCAGTGAAAGCGTTAATCGATGTAAGATTAACTTGGTATTAATTTAATTAAGAGTCATGCTCATGCAATAATAAATTTTTAACACTTTGTTCACTTACTATGGACCTCATAAGAAGGCTTAAGGTCACCCTAAATGCGATAGAGCGAGCTGTGCTATCAGGAGATCCCATGAAGATCCGTAGGAAAACCAAGGTAACCGAAATACCTAGCTCACAAAATAGCTAAACTTAAGTGGCAGTGGGCGGGGCACATAGCTTGTAGAACAGATGGTCGTTGGGACAGTAAAGTTCTCGAGTGGAGACCGCGCACCTTAAAACGTAGCGTAGATAGGCCTTCCAGGCGGTGGACTGACGTCCTGGTGAAGATTGCGGGAAGCCGCTGAATACGGGCAGCGCAGGACCGGTCGTCGTGGAAATCCTTGGGGGAGGCCTTTGTCCAGCAGTGGACGTTTTTCGGCTGATATGATTATGATAAAATGTTTAGTCATTGAATTAAATGTATACCTTGTTGACGGAAATGTGTACCCATTGACTGAAATGTATATATATATATATGTCGGAGCGCAAGGACGTGGCGCCATCTATGCATGCGTCGAAGCACCGTGTGTTTTATCTTGAAATGTCAAGCGGTTAGCTAGGGTAGTCATAATAGTCACTTTTGCCAAGGCGTGGTCGGTGCGGGACCGGAAACCGGAAGTTGGTAGTGTTGGTACTTGTTTGTTAGCCAATCAGAATCGTTGTGAATATCGAACCATCAAAGACAATGCAGCCTACCTACAGAGGCTACGACAGAGGCGCCAATTATTTTACGAGCACTTTTGATCGAGCAGCTGAACTGTCAACTTGGGAAGCCAGCCCCGTGCCGAACTCATCGCAGTCTATAAAATAATCGGTTTTCATCCGAATCATCGCTAAGCCTCGTGCTGCAAACGTGTGTGAATATTGATTGTACACTCCAAAACTTCTCGAAGACGAGTTTATTTCTTAGATACGGCCAAAACCCTTGCGATGATCCGAAATATAATATGTAATTGACAAAAACGTATAGCCGAAATTATGTGTGTATGAGCGTTCGAATATATAATAAACTAGCTGTCCCGGCGAACTTCGTTCCACCTTACACTACACTACACTGCAATAACCTACCCTACACTACACTACCCTACTCTACACTATCCTACCCTACCCTATACTACCCTACCCTACCCTACACTACCCTACATACACTACACTACACTACCCTTCTCTACACTACCCTACACTACACTAAACTACCCTACCCTACCCTACCCTACACTACCCTACCCTACACTAAACTACACTACACTACACTACCAAAGTATATATATTGTACTAACGTACAGTATGGACACTCCCTGCCTCTCTCTAGGTTCGACCTCACCCCCCCGTCACTGAGATTGACTGTAGATTGGTTACCAAACGCAAAGGACGAGCTACGCAAGCACTTTCATTCACTATATTCATTTTGCGAGCCGCTGTGATTTCGTTCACCGGAATAAAAGGCCTAACTAAACTCTTTTTTTTCATACTTGTTTACAACAGTAAACAAACACCGCTCAAACAAAAAAAAAACCACTTTCCGAATACACCATACACATTATGAGACTTAAAACCATTGTAAATGGTAACTGCGACGTGGACGTATGAATTAACACTGAAAACTGCTATTATTTTATACATCTTTTAACACTTTTTCCATAAAATTGCGAAACTGATAAAGGATTTTGTAGGTAACAGATTAAAAATCGACATGATAGTTTTGTGGCTTTGGTGTAGAGATGGGACGAAGTGAATGACTGAATGAATGATTTTGAACTGTTGTTGCGAGGTAAAAATTGAGTCATCTTTGATAATTTTTAAACATTTTATTACATTAAGTTTAGTAATTTTTACCCGACTGCGCCAGAAGGAGGGTTATGTTTTTCGAGAGTATGTATGTATGAAATGAAATGAAATGATCTTTATTCGCCTTGAATTGGGTAACATTACATGGAGGTACTGCATAAAATTAGAGCGCCAATTCAGCCATAAAATATAGCATGCAAACATTATATAACACCTTTTAGATAACATTTAATACTATTATTATTCACATATACGAGTAGGTATCATATTTATTTATAAAACTAGATTTACAATTTATGTTCTAGAAATTCTTGAATTGAATAAAAATTACGCTGAGACAGCCATCTATGCAAGCTAGTTTTAAATTGAGTCAAGGGTAACTCGCTCATATTTGCTGGAAGTCTGTTATAGATTAACCTGCACATCCAGTAACAATTTTTGGTATATCTAGTAGTTTTAGGAATTTCATCATGGACTAAGAATTCCGGAAATCGTCTACTTCTTGGCACTGTGTCCTTTGCCTGTGTGTAAAAACTGGACTGATATTGTTTCACAAATTTTGCACATTCAAAAACATACAGACATGGGAGCGGTAGTACCTTCAGCGACTTAAACAGGGGTTTGCATGATATATCAGGAGCAACGTTACAAATTGCTCGGATGCACTTTTTCTGTGCAATAAATGCCTTAGAGATATCAGTACTATTACCCCAGATTATGATACCATACCCTAATACAGATTCAATATAAGCGTAGTATGCTGTCATAGCTGTATGTCTACTTGCAATTTGCGTCAACTTATACAAGGGAAAAATAAATCTATTAATTTTACTACAAATCTTCTCTATGTGACCCTTCCAATTTAGTTTTTCATCAATTACTATGCCAAGAAATTTTGTAGTTATTTCCCTCGAGAGAAGTTCATTTTTGTAATTTATAGAAAAAACTTTGTTATAATTATTAAAATTTATGTACTTTGTTTTATTTATATTTACTTTTAAATTATTATTATTAAGCCATTTTATTGTTGTTCTCAATACATTATTTATGTCAATTTCGTGTTGTTCCCATGTCATAGTTTTATTCGTTGTCACTACAATCGAAATATCATCCGCAAATAAAACACTATCATGCTTCGTCATTTCTGACAAGTCATTAACATAAACTAAAAATAACAGAGGCCCAAGGATACTACCCTGTGGAACCCCAAATAGATTTTGTCGAAATTCAGAACGAAAAGTCAAGCATGTATGTTTTTTGTTAATTTTTTGCACCTCAACGCATTGTAGCCTATTCTGCAAATATGTTTGAAGCCAATCAAGGGCTGGCCCCCTTATTCCATTGTGATGCAGTTTACAAAGTAGTATTTCCTGCGAAACAAAGTCAAACGCCTTTGACATGTCAAAGAATAACACAGTTGTATGTGATTTTTTGTTGGTACTTTGTAAAATCGTCTTTATTAAAGAAAACGTTGCCAATGATGTGGATTTTTGTTTTTGAAAACCAAACTGATTTTTATCGATAACGTATTTAGTAAAAAATGCCATAATTTTTCCATGCATAACTTTTTCAAAAATTTTTGAGAAAACTGGTATCAAGGTTATTGGACGATAATTTTCCCTTAATGTCTTTTCACCTTTTTTGTGAAGTGGTTTAACAACAGATAACTTAAGTTTGTCAGGGAAAGTACCTGATTCCATGGAGAGGTTCACTAAAAAGGCTAAAACTTTACTGATTTGGTGACTACATGCTTTTACTACCTTCGTGCTAATGTTGTCATAACCCTCAGCATTTGTGTTATTTAGGCTAAAAATAACGTTATTTATATCTGCTTCGTCGACAGGAGTCAAATATATAGTGTTTTGTATTTTGCTTTTCAAAACACTATTTCTATTTCTACCACATACATTTTCAGTAGTATTAGTTAGGTTTATGAAGAAATTATTAAATGATTCAGCTATAGCTTTAGGTTCATCTAACATTGTACCATTATCATTAATTGTATCTATATATTTATTCGTATTTAATACTCCGGTTTCACTTTGAATAACATCCCAAGTTGACCTTACGATATTTTTGCTTTTAGTAATATATTTATTGTTTTTGTACTTTTTAGCATGACTAACGCATTTTTTGAATAGTTTATTGTAATTAAGATATTTACGTCTATTATAATCGTTTTTATTCGTGTAGTAATTGAAGCGTAGGTTCCTCTTAGTATTGCAACTCTTTTTAAGGCCTTTTGATATCCAATTTAAAAATGGTTTTGTGTTTGTTTTAACTTTTATGATGGAAAAGGAGAGATTATAAAACAATTGAAACAGTTCATAAAAAATATTAAAAGCAATGTTTGTGTCAGTTTCAGAATATATTTCGGAAAAGGAAAGGCTATCCAGACATTTTTGGAGCTTCATTATATTCTCCTGTGAATAATTTCTTTTATACTGGTAAATCGATTTTGTAATATTAGTTTTACCGCGTACAGAAAATTGTAGAATTTGAGCGGTGTCGTGGTCTGACAACCAAAGAGGAAGAGTCGTGGCTTTTGTGTTTTTTATGTTACTAATGATTTGATCAAGACATGATTTGCCTCGCGTTGGCACACTAATGTGTAATCGTAAATTCCAACTATTAACTATGTCTGTAAAATGCAAAGTACTATTGTTATTTTCCAAGATATTTATATTCATATCGCCGGCTATCACTATTTTCCTCTTTGGATATCTCTTTATACATTTATGTAAAAGTAATTCAAATTTTTCAAAGAAACAGTCCAAATGACGTCTTTTGTTAGATGGAGTTCTGTACAAGCAAAATATCAAGAGGTTGTGATTAGGTATGACTATGGCACAACATTCAAAATGAAAACAGATAGCTAAGTCATTGAAATGGTCAATTTTCTGGAACGAGATACCTTTCTTTACCATTATGCAAGTGCCACCCCTTTTCTTATTCCGTGAATAACTTGAAGCCAAGTCATAGTTTAATATATTTATATTTTGCTCTTCACCAGATTTAATAAACGTTTCTGTGAAACAAATTACATCAGGGCACATACACGAATCAAGATCTGAAAGAGTAATTTCTACTAGCTCCTTCTTTGATAAAAATCCTTGTATGTTTTGGTGAAATATAGTAAATTGCAAATTAGAGTTTAGGACGAAAAAATGTTGATTCATTTTCATTGTCAGTGTGCACCGGTGTCAGTGGAGCCGATGACACCGACGACTGAATCTGAACCAGTGACTCTGGATTTATATTCGGAGTAAGAGAGCCTACGCCAGGTTGTGTATGTATGGGTGAAGACTGCTGCGGAGCTGATGACGTCGACGGCAGCGGTAACGGGATCTGAACCCGTGACTTTAGGTTTACTTTCGGGGTGATAGTAGAGCCTACATCAGGTTGGGTATGCATGGCTGAGGGTTTACTTGTTATTAAAAAGTAATACGGTATTGTACCTTTTTTGGGTAATTTGTCCCGAATGCTGGTAGTTATTTTTTCTTCTGGTAGAGACAAGTTATTATTAATAAATTTAATTTTCTTATACTCCATAGCATTCTTGAATGTCAAAAATTGCAATTCGTAATCAGCAGTGTCAATTAATATATTTATTTTAAAACAGATGTTTCGCAGGTAATCATATTTGTCAGAATAATATTTCACGTCAATGAATGTGCAGGTTTTTCCCAATTTACTCCAAAGTTTTAGATGATAATTAAGCTTATGCTCATTGAGGTAAGGATTGTTGTTTACTGGTAAAATATAAATAGAAGCTTCCTTTAATATATCGAGTAACAGACACAGGTTATAGTGTAGTAATTCTGGATATTTGTCATGACTTCCTAAACTTAATATTATAATGTCATCTTTAGAGAAGTTTTTACTGTTATATTGACAATATTTCAATATTTCTGAACTTGAAGCATCGTTCATAATAAAACCAAGTGGAATGTAGTGGTCGTTCCATTTTCCTGTTCTTGATTTCCTTAGCGCCGCTGACAGGCCTATTAGTTGTTCATCCCCTATTAGGTGAATATTACGTTCATTTTGCAGCTTCCTATCAATGACAGAAGATGGTGTTGAGTCACGATGTTGTAAATTAGCTGTGGTGTCTTTCGTCTGGATCACAATATCTGGAGTTTCCTGTGAAACCTGAGGTGGTTGCGACGTCACACTGTGAGAGTGCGTTGGCCCTGGTGCGTTTCTATTCGGTGTGTTATTCAAAACGGATTCATTGTTATTGCTTTTTTGTGGTGTATGTAGGGGAACATTAAAAGAAAAATTTAATCGCCTAAGGAAAGGTGAATTATTTATATTTTTCTTTTTCATGGAACGCGCTGTGGTAGGTATCTTTGGGGTTGACTTGCAGATGCGTGTTAATTTGTCAATTTTTAGAATATATTGTGCAATCTCGTGTTTTAATATTGTATTTTCAGACAGCAAATTCTCAATCTCATGTATATGTTTGTATGTATAATTGTTTGGCACGCTCTGCAGCCTGAACGGCTGGATGGATTTTAGCTTGAGACGTGTCGTTAGATTCGTATTTACTGTGAGAGTGACACTGGGTATATCAAAATAAAAAAAACAAAATGGCGGATTTTTGGCGCCAAATTCAAATGTTTGACATGCTCTGCAGCCTGAACGGCTCGATGAGTTATAGCTTGATTACCCGACCGCGCCAGAAGGAGGGTTATGTTTTTCGAGAGTATGTATGTATGTATGTTTGTATGTATAATTGTTAGGCACGCTCTGCAGCCTGAACGGCTGGATGGATTTTAGCTTGAGACGTGTCGTTAGGTTCGTATTTACTGTGAGAGTGACACTGGGTATATCAAAATAAAAAAAACAAAATGGCGGATTTTTGGCGCCAAATTCAAATGTTTGACACGCTCTGCAGCCTGAACGGCTCGATGAGTTATAGCTTGATTACCCGACTGCGCCAGAAGGAGGGTTATGTTTTTCGAGAGTATGTATGTATGTATGTATGTTTGTATGTATAATTGTTTGGCACGCTCTGCAGCCTGAACGGCTGGATGGATTTTAGCTTGAGACGTGTCGTTAGATTTGTATTTACTGTGAGAGTGACACTGGGTATATCAAAATAAAAAAAACAAAATGGCGGATTTTTGGCGCCAAATTCAAATGTTTGACACGCTCTGCAGCCTGAACGGCTCGATGAGTTATAGCTTGAGGGATGTCGTTAGATACGTTTTTACTGTGAGAATGACACTGGGTATATCAAAATAAAAAAAAAACCAAAATGGCGGATTTTTTGCGCCAAATTCATTTGAACTTATTCAATAACAAAACTAAAAAAATGAATAAAATAAAAAACGATAATTTAAAAAACTAAAAAACCCGCCTGCGTTTCTGTGTGATTTGGAAATGAAAAACCCTAAAACAAGAAAGTCGTCATACCCGATTGCACTTAACTTAAGAAAAATTGTAGCAGTCGGGACCCATTCTAGAAATGGAGGCTTAGTGAATTGAGAGCACGCAGGCGGGTTTTTTAGTTTTTTAAATTACCGTTTTTTTATTTTATTACTCTAAACAGCTAGGGAAATAGAAAAATGACGGAAATACTAGCTTTTAAACTCTTGACTATATAACTTCTTTAAAATTAGGTCATCTTTGATAATTTTTATTCAAAGTTTAGTAGTATTTATTTAATTACTCGCATCAGCTAGAGAAATGAAAAATCCCAGAAACACTATTTATTTATAGTCTATAAAATTGGCATAAGTCTGCCATCCGCAGAAGTCTAATTATCTAGCAGTAGACGTCTCACGGCTGATATAAGGCCTATGTACTCAAGCAGAAAGTGATGGCAAGCGTTATTGGCGATGCAAATATTATCCGCGAGCCTCTAGCGGTGAAATGAAGAAGTTGTCTAAGAACGACACTTTAAGTTAAGGTTAACCCGAAACCCCCTCGCGAAAACTTTGGCAGCATAGCCACCTTAAAAGTACGTCGGTGCGACCCACACCCTTAGGGAAGGGTGGGGTGCGTAAGTAGCGAGGGGTTGCACCGAACGCACCGAGTAGATAGCCAGCGCGCACAGTGCAGGGGCCCCTCCCTTGTATGTGCCATGCGGGCATGGCACATGAACTGAGAGGTGGGAGAGAGAGACGGCAGGGATCGCAGTAAGCTGCCTTGAAAAAGGCGGGCCGAAACTAGTATGTGACGCAGACCGACGAACAGCTCCCCGACGACGAATGGCGCGCGAAATGTCTTAGGCGGCATGCTTCTGGCAACGTTGACTTCTCCACACGCAAATTCGTCGCCGGGGTCACCATCCGAAGCACGCGGCACGACGGTAAGGCTCGTTCGAATCCGTGGGGCCGCGACGTGTATGGCTACGTTGGCTTCCCGGCGATGGTGACGTGCACGTTGACCGAGTTACACCGCTTCACAGGTTCCACGGCTGCGATCCTGCGTGCTTCTCCATCGCCGCGATACACCTCCGAAGCACACGACGACCCACGATGACGGTGAGTTGAACGTAAATACGGCCTTGAAAAAGGTGGCCCTGAAACTAGTATGGACTCAGCGCACACGTCCGCCGCGGGCGGCGAACGAAACGCGAGTCCCTCCAGTATGGCGGTGATTGCCTTTATTTGTAAGTTTTTATCTATCTCGCTATTAGTGGGATCATGGGTGACGGTTTGTTTATTTAGACAGAGACAACATTACAAAAAATACTTAGAAACTAATTATATACATGAACATTTAAAACAAAGGAACATAACTGCTTAAAAAACATTATTTACAAATTGGAGGGTTTATTTCCTCTAGTCGCTTACAGTCTCCCCCTCGGTGCGCTTAATAGCACCCATAGTGATCGGGGTAGCGACGTTTTCTTCTGTGCTTTCGCCAGTTCGCATCTTGCGGTTTTTTCTTAACATGAGTTGCTATACGTGTTTTGTTTTCAAGCAGGTTTTTGAACAAGGCGATGTACTGCAGGAATCGGGCTGTGGCTCGTAAAAGGCGTAACCATGTAGAGCATCGCGTCGGATCGGGAGTAACAGTGGTTACACGTCTAATCGTGTGGGTTGTAAGACGTTCTTCTCCGATTGTTACGGGTACAGTAGCGGATCGGTCAAGCGGCCATTCTGACTCGGACTTTCGTAGGACGGCGGTGCCGGAAAACCATCTATGGCTTGAGTTGAAGTTTCCTGGAGTGCCGTGGGTTGCGTCGTCAGTCACGTTTTCTTTCGTGGGTACCCATCTCCACTCATCGGATTTGGTATGATCTTCCATCTCGGCTAGCCGGTGAGCTACGAACATCTTGAACGTGCGTGGGTCGGACTTGGCAAGAACGGCGCGTGAGTCGGACCAGTATAATCTTCTCTTTATTTTCTTATCCATTTCTGTCTGTATGGTGGCGTATGCTTTTTCACTGGCATCGCAGAACATGTGTAGCGCCGCCTCTTGGTTCGTTTGCGATACGCATCTTGGTATGTACAAACTAGTTAGTTCGTGTAAGTGCGATAGGTCTTGTGCAAGCTGCACGGGCTCGTCCCATCTGGCTCCTGTTCTCCACAGGTCTTGGATGAGCATCTTTCCTTGGACGAGTGTAGGTGAAGCAAGGCCTAACGGGTCATATATTGACATCACAGCGCTAGTTATCTCCCTTTTGGTAGGCGCGCGTTGTCCTGTAAGCGCCTCTTCGGGCGTGTGTCGCATGTTTAAAGCGAAATTGAACGTATCTTCTTTTACGTTTTCTCCCTTCGCTAGGGTTTTTATTTCCCTTTCAAAGCAGTCGCGCTGAACAATTTCGAAAAGCCTTTCTTCGGCGTTTTTTATTGTCTCTTCCGACATAGGCACGAGTTCGTTAGTGCGAGCGAGAGGGGTAGCGAGTGAGTCGGGTAGATTGTTTCTCATAGACGAGCGAGCGAGAGGTGTAGCGGGGTTGTGTATCTGTCCCTTTCTAGCGTGAGTTAAGTACCAAGCGCGACGCGTAGTGGGCGCGTAGTTCGTAGCAACTTCCGCGTAGCCACTGTCTATCAAATTTTTCATTTGCTTTTCGTAGCTTCCTTTGAAGTTTTTATCCTTCTTCTTTTTATTTTCTATGCCGAGCAGTCTTCGCAGAGCGTTGGGTCGGCTTTCAGGCATTCGTGTGTCGTCTGTCTTCCATAATAGCCCGGTTTCGAACCATCCTTCCTCGGGCACGTACTTGCAGGTGGACTTCAGTATTGTGAGAGCTCGTTCCTCCGGATCGTTCGCCGGTTTTCTAGGCGCTATTCCGAGCGAATCGATGGTGAAATGTTCTTCTATGAGCTGCTCAACGATGTCTTCGTGCGTACTGACATGTGTGAGGTGGTTGATGACGTGTATCGACCTTACAGGCTTCGTTATACTGGAGTTATAGCCATGAAGGACCCATCCTAGGGTCGTAAGTGAAGCGACGGGCCGAGACTTGCTTCCGCTGCGTACGTCTTGTGACACGATCAAGTGCCAGTTATCTTGCCCAATCAGCAGTGAAGGCTGGGCAGTGTCGTACGTGAGCTCGTAAGGCACGTCTTCCAGGTATGGACAGTCATCCAGGTCTTTCTTCCTGACCGCTTGAGGTGCCAGTTCCAGCTTTTCTATTGTAGATGCGATCATATCTTCGTACTCGCGGCAGTAGAGTCCTCTTATTTTCAGTTCAAGCCGCCGGGAAGTAGCTTCCTTTAGTCTCTGTCCTCCCATTCCCTCTATGAACAGTTCCTCCTTGGGGCCCCGCGCGCCTATCTCGTCGGCTACGCTTTTCTCGATAAGCGTTACGGTGGAGCCCTCGTCGAGAAGAGCGAAGAGTTTCTTCGTTCCCGTTGGACCCGAGATTTCTACTGGAGCGATCTTTAGGTAGGCCTTCGTGGACACCAACGTGTTGACCGATGCAGTTTGCTTATCTTCTTTGTTTTCCTCCTGTTTTTCTTGCTTTTCAGGCACTGAGTCTGCGTGAAGTAGCACTTGGAACACGGTTTCGCCTTGCAGTTGAAACCTCTATGTTTTGCACTTCGTAAACAGCGAAAGCATACGCGAGCTTTTCTCACTATCTCCCATCTCTTTTCCACGTTAGCGTTTGTGAATATCGCGCAGCTCTTCAGTTGGTTGTCTTTTTTACACGCAGGGCAGGCGGCATCTTTTGTCTCTTTCTTCTGATTAGTAGCGAAGTCGTGTTGCATCTCTCTTTCGCATGCTTCGTCCTCGTAGCTCGTCGTTCTGCCGCAGTCGTATACTGACTCGTAACTTGCTTCTTCGACCACTGCTGTAGCTGCATTCACCCTTCGTGGTTTTCGTAATGCGCCGCCGTTGTTTGTTTCCCGCTTAACGCTCCCTGTGTCGTAAGCTTCAAACTGGTCGGCTATCTTGTTCAGGAATGTTGACAACGCGAGTAGTATGGGTTGCTCTTCGTCCAAAGCTCGATAATCGAACCACCGGAACCGTATGATGGGGCTCATCTTCTCAATGATTTTCTCAGACAAATCGCTCGAGTGTAGAAAGTTGGTCTTCTTCATCTGGACGATGGTGGCTACTGTGTTGGCTACAACTGCAAATTGTAGTGTAGTTCTCGTGCGTCGGCCGTCATCGGGCGTAATTTGTCGATATTTGCCATCTCGTTCTTTATTAGGTATGATGGGCGGCCGAATCGTCGTTCCAGGGCGGTGAGGATTTCTTCTGGGTCGCCCGCTGTGTAGAGCCTGCCTTTGATTGCCTCTCTCGCTCTACCCTGTACAGCGCGCCGTAGCCTTGCGACATTTTCTATGGCGCTGAAGTACGACTCCGTGTCCCGGTAAGTGGCGCGGAATGCGATCCACTTGTTTGGGTTCCCGTTGAAGGAGTGCAGCTCTGCTATATAGCGCGGCGCGGTCTTAGGTCTGTTGCCCGTGGTACTCGCTTTGATAGCTTCCATTATGGCGTTTGCCAAAGAACTTTCGATGTCCTTTTTCCTTTCTTCCTTAGGAGCCGGTCGGGGCGCGCTCTCCTCACGCTTCTCCCCTGCCGCCGGCTGCGGCAATATGGCCTCCACTCCAGTAGCAATGTGTGCGTGTTGTCCGACCCACTGGTCTACTCTCTCGTTGACGGTAATGATTTCTTCGTCTGACTCGGAGTCGGAGTTCACCTGCAGTAATTCCAGATGTAGCCGAGCGCAGTCGGCAGCGGCGCGCGCCTTTTCCAGGATGAGCAACCTTCTCTCTCTCGAGTATAGGTGCGTCTCCCTCTCGCGGCGGTTGTTCCTCAACGCCGGTCTTGTTCTCGCTCATCGTCAGATCCGTCGCGTTCGTTGCTGTGCTAGTAGCTGTAGATTCGGTGCCTGATTCCGTAGATACCGTGCCCGATTCCGTAGATTCCGTGCCCGATTCCGTAGATACCGTACCCGATTCTGTCTCGCTCGTTGTGTTCCCACTACCCGACTTATCAGTACCTTCGCTTTCTCCCCTTTGCGACCTCGTCTTCATCTCACTGCTACCGAACCGGCTCTTCTGCACGGAACGGTGCGATGAAGAAGCTACCTTGAAAAAGGCTGCCCCACCGCGTACTAAGCCTTAAAAAGGACTGCGGCAGTTACTCCTGCAAGGTTATTGCTGGAGCCTAAATACTCACTAGGAAACTTATGAATTCAGAAACTGTGAGGTCAGAAACTATATGACGGTTGACGGTTGGGTGTCTTCTTTGCCAGCGGTGACCTCTCGACGGTGCGTGGACTCGATGATGCTCTGCTCTGAACGGCGCTGTCCTCTTCTAACCTCGAAGTCAGCTTGCCCGAAGTGAACCTTCTTATTTGAAGATCTTCTATATTGATTCTTCTGTTCTTCGATAATGAATCTTCTGTTCTTCGATAATGAATCTTCTTTCTTCGGTAATGAATATTCTTTCTTCGATAATGAATATTCTTTCTTCGATAATGAATCTTCTTTCTTCTTTACTGACGTCTTTCTTCCATATTGTGCTGTTTCATTCTTCTAAATCCGGCACTCAATGGACCAAAACTGAAGGGGATTGTATTGATTTTTTTTTCCCCCCCTGTTAAGGGAGCGAGGAGGTGAATGCATTTACGCATACCAGGGGAAGCTTCGTCCGAAGGCCAAAGCTGCCGCTGGTTATGTGGGACTCACAGCTCTGCGCCTATATGCATACGTACCCGTTATAAACGGAAGGTATATGAATATGTATACACAGGCCCAAAGACCGCACTACCCACTAAACACCCCCTGAAGAACTTTGGCAGCATAGGCCACCCTAAAAGTATATCGGGGCGACGCCCCCCCTAGGGAGGGGGGGGGGGTGTGCGAAAAACACGCTAAGGGGACAGCGCGGAGAGCTCCTGATGGGAGCGGCCGCTAGGTTAATCACATTAGGTGTGCAAGTGAGGGGGACTGTGTCATTCAAAAATTAACACTATCTGTTCCTCCCTGGGCTGCAGTTCAGGTCGGCTGAAATTTGATTGGGAGGATCAGACAGTACGTGTCTTGGTCTACGGACCATATAACTAGATAGTTCGAGAGGCGGGGAATAGTCCGCTGCCTCTCGAATCAACGGATTGGGATGCGTCTCCGAGGACTTGAAGAAGTTCTCGGAGGGGCCTTTGATAAATTGTTGGATGGTCTGTATGTCCATGTCTCGGTGTAGGTCGTCATTTCGGATGTACCATGGGGCGTTAAACGCTCTACGGCAAAAAATGTTTTGCACAACTTGGATCATGTCCATGATATTTGGGAGTGTATGCGCAAAGACGGGGGCCGCGTATGTCATTACCGGTCGGATGCAAACCTTAAAGAGTGTTCGCTTGTTGGAGGGGGACATTTTACTGTGCCTACCTATCATGCTGTTAAGCCTGCCTAGGTAGAAACGGGCGTTACGGGTTACTCTAGTGATGTGGGGTTTAAAAGTCAGTTGGGGGTCGAGGGTGACTCCTAAGTATTTGGCTGTGGCTTGCCAGGGGACGGGGGTGCCTAGCATGCGGATTGATTCATCTGGAAAATGGATCATGCGACGGTAACTGAAGCGGACCGCGGAGCTTTTGCTCGGGTTCACTTCAATTCTCCATCTCTTGAACCATTTGCCTAGCTCGTCAACTGAGCGTTGAAGTTTGCCTATTAGTGGTGACATTTACTGCCCCCTTACGTAGAGGGCAGTGTCGTCCGCAAAGAGAGCAAGCTGCACTGATTGCCCTGATGGACTTTTCTTTGGGATGGGGATATCGTTTGTGTACAAAGTGTACAAGGTCGGGGAGAGTACGGATCCTTGAGGGACCCCGGCTTTGATGGGACGCGGAGAGGAAAGAACCCCTTCGTGTCTGAAGCGGAAGGTGCGATCTTGGAGGTAGCACTCCACTACACGTACGAGTCGGTCAGGTAGGTCCAGGTGGTAGAGTTTATAAATGAGTCCCAAATGCCAGACCCTGTCAAAGGCTTTGGCTACGTCGAAGAAGACAGCTACTGTCTTCTCGCGTTTGGGATAAAATCCGTTCAGTATGTATTCTACTATGCGGTGGACTTGTTGTGGGCACGAGTGCTTGGCTCGAAACCCAAACTGGTGGTTAATTATGAGGGGGGGGTTCGTCGGGCGGAAAGATATGCCTGTTAATTCGAAAGAGTATAACTCTTTCGAGTACTTTCCCCATGGCCTTGAGTAGGCTTATGGGGCGGTGGTTGGATGGGATGTTGAGGGGTTTGCCTGGCTTTGGGATGCCTATCACTATTGCTTCCTTCCATGCTGTCTGGAAGTAACAGTGGTCAAAGCAGGCGTTAAAAATTATGGCTAGCAAAGCGAGCAACTGTTCTGGGAAGTGTTTCAAGGCTTGGTTAAATATTCCATCTGCGCTGGGGGCTTTCTTGGGTTTAAGACGTCGGATTATTGTTTGTAGTTCGTCTGTCGATACTGTGATGGGGTCCGCGGTCAGAGGGAGTGAGTTCCTGTTACGGACCTCCTCCTCTACTTTTTGAATATGGCCTGGTTCACACTCTTGTGTGCTGGGTGTGCATTGGGAGGCAATGCTGTCCGCGAAGCATTCCGCTTTCTCATCGTCCTCGAAGGCTGTCGTGTTATCGGGCCGCGTCAGGGGAGGGCAGTGGGTGATTGCATCTACGCGGAGAGCCTTGGCTACTTTATAGTAGGCAGTATGAGACGGGGAAATGTCCTCCATGAGTTTACTCCAATTGGAGTTCCTCATTTCGGAAAGGTGCTTTCTAAGCTTTCGCTGGAGTTTGTTGGCTTCTCGCCTATTATCGGATGTGGGGTATTCCGCGGCTCTACGGAGAGCTGCTCTTTTGGCTGCGATTAAGAGTCTTGTCTCACGCGGGAGTTTGCGGTCTTTGATCTTAATGACCTTTTCGTTCTCCTTAATCGCAGCGTGGACTAGGTGGGTAATTGCATTAACTGCGCCTTCTTTCTTGTCAGTGCTGTCAAAGTAGTCGGATGAGAAAGCGTATGCGGAGTCGGGGGCGTCAATGGCTTTGGTCAGTGAGTCGGTAACGCCTTCCCAATTGGTGAATTTAGTTGTTGTGGGGGTGGGAGAGGTATTCTGGGGTCCTAATTTCAAGGAGACTGGGCGGTGGTCCGAACCTAGATCGTCAAGTGTGTCAATTGCGCATAAGTTAAGGGAAACTTCCTTAACTATGGCAAAGTCGAGTATGTCAGGGTCGTGGTCCGGATTATCCGGGTAATGCGTGGGGTATATGGGGAATATACAGTTAGATCAAGAGTTTGAGTGATTTCGAGGAGCTTTACGCCGCTTGAGTTGGTTTTTAGGCACGTCCATTCAGTATGTTTAGAGTTGAAGTCTCCAAACATAATGGTGGACCCACCTAGGGCTTGGATAGCCTCGAAATCACTTTGCAAGGGAGGTGTACCACTCGGGATGTAGACTGATGCTATAATCACTGTCTGGTGACCCGTCATGGCTAGTTTGACTATAGTGGCTTCCATGTTAACGAGTGGGGGGGTGGGAATATGAGAGCAATGGATTGCTCTCTTATAGTACAGGCTGTCCCTCCACCGGGTCTGTCAAGTCTGTCATTCCGTATGAGTTGATATTTGGGGATGTTAACGCCTTTAACGTAGGGCTTGAGAAAGGTTTCTTGAATTACTAGTATGTCTACATCCATACTTTTAACAAATTTTCCTTATGCCTCTTGATTCATTACGTCAGCACTAGATGTGTAGAACGCGACCCAAAATAACATAATTCATTGATCAATAACAAGAAAAATTGCAACAATACAATTCATCAAATTGAAGTTGACCTTTACCCAGTCTGCCTACGTCAATCATTAAGTTCTTCAATTTATAAACGCGCGGTGAGAATAAAGCGCTTCAGTATTCGCGCGCAATTCGTGGAGGAATGTGTCTGCCTTACCATTCTCCCAAAGCTTCTAACTCCAAAAATTAAATTGTGTCAAACCTGGTGAGTATTTTTACTAAATACTGTAATTAATTACTAAAATATTAGTCTCTAGTCTAAATTGGAAAGTTCTATTTTAAACCACTGGAGTAGTCGTCTATGCTCAGATCATTAGAGTGCAAGGTTCCGTGTTCAAATCCCGGTCACGTCAAATTTGTAAAATAAAATTAAAGTTTTTTTTTAATTATTTCATTTCTTCCCTCGTAATAATTTAATTTTCAATTTTCCAGATGTGAAACCCCAAGATCCGATCCAAGATGCGATGGGAGTGATGGGTCGCTGGCAACTAATAATTACAGTAGTGATTTCCTTGATAAACTTCCCAGCAGCCTGGAACCAGCTTGCAATAGCAGTGATAGCGCCAAAAAGAGATTTCGAGTGCGCATGTCCTTTGCCATACAACAAAAGTATTTCTCGATGGGGATCTTGTTTCGTCAACGTAAACGAAAGTTTGCCTCTGAAAGACTGTACGCACTTCATATTCGATGAAAAGAGCCCTTTCAAATCGACCATCGTCAGTCAGGTGAGCCTGCGATTACCTATAGTCTTTTTAAATTCTTAATTTCTGTCTATTCCTATTCTTTGAAATTTCCAGTGGGACCTGGTATGCAATAATAATACTCAAACAGGAGTTATACTTGGCAACTTGGGCTTCGGAATACTAGCTGACAGGTAAATACTAAGTGCATCGCATCAGCACTAAATTTGAAACAAACAAACTGAGCTCTAGTGATTTGTTATTCATTTCAGGATCGGTCGGAAGATTCCTCTGATGATTGCTGTGGTGCTCCAAGCGATTTTCATGCTAATAACATCATTCATGCCCTTATTCCAAATGTTTTTGGCATTCAAAACTCTCTCCGCCATCGCAACTGGCGGAACAATGCTCATCAGCTTCGTGATATCGGTAAGTACTGATCTAAAAAAATGCCTGGCTATACATCACACAGTTCGCTAACAAACTAAAATTTCAGTGATGGAAATCATCGGAACCGAATTCAGGTCCAAGGTTCTCACACTGTATCACGTGCCATTTGTGCTTGGAATTCTGACAGTTCCATTGTTCTCTCATCTGACAAGAACCTACGATGGCTACTGGCTGATGATCTCTCTTCCTTCATGTTTGCTTCTATCTTACCACTGGTAAGTCATTGCAATTATCAATTGTCACTCACCTGGCACGCCTCCAGCAGTCGGTCGCACGTAAACTGGCGCTGCCAGCTGCGCCATTTTGTTTCAAGTGGCGGGGCCCTTCGTGGGTGGTCGCCATTATTGTCAAGGGTTAGAAAAACAAATATTTCGCAATGTTTTTGTATGGGAACTATATATAAAACTTATATCGATGAAATCGTCTTTAACTGACTGCCTGACTAAAATATTTGTGTATAAAATTATGTGAGAAAAAATTCAACAGTCTAAGCTAAAGATAGGGTAAGTAGGTATTGCACTTGAACCTAAAAAAATGTTAAATATGAATGCTACAATAACAATTCTTAATACAATAACATTGTATTGCTTACCCGGTTTATTGGAAATTTCAACAACACAGAGTTTTCTATGCAAAACAACAAAACAATCACTAAACAATCACTTTTAACACCACGTACGCGCACCGCCCGAGCGCAGCGGAAAGCACTGACTGATTCGAAGGATATTTCTATCGAAAATCATTCACCGTTGGCTTTTTACTCATTCCTAACTCTATCCTAGTCTTACCAAGGAGCTTTAGCAAACGTTAGACGCACGCAGCGATAGTTTTCGCTCCATAATCAGGTATGAAGTGAGTCACTTCCCGCGAACAGGGCCCCGTCCAGCAGCCGGACGCTGCCAGATGCGCAAATTCCCGCGCGACCGACTATCGGTTGCTTGCCAGATGCGAAAAGAGCAAAAATAAGGCCGTGCCAGGCGAGTGGTTCTACTTCAAGCGAATCCCGTACTAATACCATTTTTTGCCGTCGGCTGATACCTGAGTCTCTCCGTTGGTTGCTGGTGGTTGGAAGAGTTGAACAGGCTCGGAAAATTCTGCTCAAGGCTGCCAAAACCAACAGAATATCTGAGAGAAAAGTGACAGCTGCCATAGAGAGCCATGAAGCATTGATACTATCACCCATAAAGAAAATTGACACTACGGAGAAACAGAAAATCTACGGAGTCATGAATCTGATCAGAACTCCAAATATGAGGCTCAAAACCATCTGCATCGTCTTCAATTGGCTCAAGTGTGGCATGGTGTTCTTTGGCATAGAACACTACCTAGGCCACATGAGCGATAACGTCCTGAGCGACTCGCCATCTCAGGTACAAACTGTCTTCAAACTTGAGCTCTATCTTCACAACATGTTTCATCTTTCAGCTGCCTTCCAGCTCCCAAGGCTACTGATAGTCTTCGTCCTAATTTCGTGAGTGTCCCGGCTGAAAATTTTTAATGGCGTGAACGTGCTAGCAGGAATCAGCTTGCTACTGATAATTCCGTTCTACAACAGCGACATCGCGAAATTGGTACTGGTGACAGTGGCTCTCACCTGCATGACCATCAGCTTCCCGACGATTTTCTTATACACGGGAGAGCTCTTTCCGACAGTTGTGAGGAACATCGGATTCGCCATCTGCAGCGTCGCTTCTAAAACCGGGAGCATTTTCGCGCCATTTTTAATTGTCTACGTAAGACATCTTCTTTTTTCTATCATTTAAACCACTGCTGTAATTGCCAATTGCAATAAATGTTTGATTGTTTTCAGGTGGATGATCTTGCTTACTGGGTGATTCCTGTAGTCTTTGGAACGGGACCAATCCTGGGGGCGATTCTCTGCATATGGTTGCCTGAGACCATGAATTGCAAGCTGCCGAAGACCATTGAAGATGGTGAAAATTTCAAGAGGCAAGTATTGAACACTTTTCTTTACGAACTACTTGAAAAACAAATACTTGTGATTTGTGCTAATTTTGTTTTTGTTACAGAAACAAAGAGAAGAAACCAGCCGCGTCTCCGATATAGTTAAAAATTTGTTTCGATAATTCTTAATAACTTATTATTGTACTGCTAGATAATAATTATCGATGTAAATATTGTTTGTTATTTTTAATCTAGTATTTAAGTTTGTAAATAATTGTAAATACATTAATTGTAAGATTAGGTTAATATTTATCACATCCTGAAGCCATGGTACCCTCAGGAGATAAGGATACAAATGTATACATTTAATGCAATGCTTATAATGCAATTACAAAAAACTATTCTATAACTAAACTTTTTTTTCCATAACTTATCCCTTAGTACATTTCTTCTTGACTGCTGATGGTCACGCCGACCTGTTGCAAATGTACCGTAAATGCTACAGTAATTCTAACGGTACATTACAATTTATATAGAACAGCTGTAGATAACCTCAAATATAAAAATCAAGTACTAGGTATGAGAAATAATGATGCAATATTTATATACTTTGTACCACTTGACGCATGAATATATTTACCATTTTCCTGTTTACATAAAACCGGTCTGAACAAATACTATTGGAAGCTTCATACGCAAAACACTGAAGTCAAGTGTAAATTTGTAATTAGACAGTTCCATGTAATCATGATGCATCATTAGTTCAGAATTTTGTAGCATGTGTTACATCTCGTTCTATGATTTATAGTACAGAATACATCATCATAGACAAAAATAAACAGTAGTAAATATTGCGCGCAGAGTAAACTGAATGAGATACCAACGCGAACTTCTTTAGATAACCCTATGGGTCATCCCTTGAATAAGCTGGACAAGAGACACTAGTCCTCTAATGGTGCGTATCTAGAATTTGCTTCGAAATATTTCACTCCAAGATCGTAGTGATACAGCACTATATTATCGTACAACTGAATAAATATATTGTAAAATGCACAAAATTTGCGTCAGTCACTTATTCTGTGTTTTTCATTTATTCTGAACCGATTTAATATTTACTGTCCATGGAAGCAGATTTAGAGGGCAATGCATTGCAATGCCATCTATGAGAAGGATGTAGTACTTCTTCAGCTAATGTTACACAAACTAATAAAAACTGTGAACCTTTCCGGCAGACGTCCCGTCTAGTTTATTTTTTGTTATTCTTTTTTCAATCGATTGATTCTTGAATTTACCGCAATATTGTTGCGATTAAATTGATGCGCATGCACTAATAATTAGTACTCAAGTACAATCGAGTACAATAATGCAACATATTTTTTGCTGTGACGCACAACAATTCAATCGAAGTGATTGAGATCTGGAAAACAATATGACTTTTTATCGTTTGATTGTTAGTCAGGTCATTTAAACGTAACCAATTTTACCATATTTTTATCGCTCATAACAATAAACTGCGCAGTACCTGGTTTTTCAATTGTAACATCAGTTTCACACATGCAATGACTTCTATATTACTGGAATCTGTGCACACATGTCTTTTGACGTCAGCTCTTATCAAACATTCGATATTGTTTGCAGCTTAAACATCTGAGACAATGGAAATAAATGCGCAATATGCAGCGTAAGTAGATTGAAATTTCTGGGTTATAGAATACTTAAAAGATTATGAATTAAGGACAAAATTCTTATTTCTTAAAAAAAAATATGTTCGCTATTTTTTACAGGACTTAAAGTTATACATAATTATAATTAGTAATTTATTGTATCTCGTAAATTAAAGGATTTTCATTGTTGAGTATTTGATAAGTTATGAGAAATAATTGATCAATTTTTATTGGACATCACAACGCCATCTTTCGAGAGCGTCTCAGAACAATTGGCGCGAAACGCCCCTTGTCTCTGGGGCGTAACTTGAATCATTTCTGTCCAATTGAACAGTGTTATGTTAATTCATGACCAATTATAAAGTTCGAGTCAGTATTTACGATCTAAGTATCTGAGCTATGAATTTAATTAGTGTCTCAATTGCTAATTAACGAAAATTTTTTGATGATCTATATGTTGATTGATGTAAACTGCTGTAAGCTTTTTTAATACTAAACAAAAATACTGAATAAAATAGAGTTTGTAGGTCTCTAAGTATATTTCTTCTTTGTTTTCTACAAACTGTCGGTTTGATTTTCATTATAGTCCATCATGTCAGTTTATAATGGATTCATGTAAACGTATACAAGCCAAAAAATTCAAAAACAAAGTTAGTAACTTTCAGGTTAGAGTATTTTTCTTGTAAGATTTAGGCTAGTCGCTCTATCATCTTAGACAGTGTATTGATAAAGTTCAATTGTTGATCTGTTGTAAGGGGCGTTCAATGTTCAATGCGATATATTCTCCTTGGAAAGAAAATAAATAAATACTGGCATAGTCCAGACATTTGATATGATGATAATAAAAAAGCAATCAACTCTCTTTTGTTTATTTAAAATTTTATGGGTGTACGTTACCCTAAAAAAAACCTGCAAGATCTAAGCTTTTTTAGGTCCCATAAAATATTGGAAGGACATTTAAAAAAATCCACGACCTAGAGAACAGTAAATATTTTTTATTTTATTTTTTTATTTACAATTGATAAACCCTTGACAACATCTCACCTGGTGGTAAGTGACGATGTTTCCGAAGATGGAAGCGGTCTTATCAAGATTCCCCAATGCAATGTGGAACTGGCTATCTTCAAATATACGAAAGACGAGCCGAAATATCGATACTAATATCGATTCTAAGGTTTTTTAACAACTGTACCAAAAGCACCCTACGAAATATTCATAATATAATTAAATATTGATGAAAATATGGCTTACAGTTCACAAAGGGAAATGTGGATTTATTTAGATAAGCAGTAAGGTTTGCACAAAAACTGCTGCAATTTGGTGTTTTCATGCAAAATGCTCCAAAATTTTCTGCAAAGTTTCTTCGATGTCTGAGTATAAAAAACTATGTAATAGGTGAAAATTGAACGTAAATAACATTTCAATTTTTCTGGCTCTGCCGAATAACTTGCGGCCATTGCGGCGAGTGAACTACCCTCCCCCCTGTATTGATGCTGTATTGTAAAAAGTAGTTTTTTTTGGTTTGCGTTTAAATACTATATTTTTATCCACAATTGCTAAACCCTTGCGTCATTTCCCCTGATGCTAGGCCAACTCACACTTGGCCACTTTATTTTTCTTAACAATTTGCAAGCCCTTGGCATCGTCTCACCTGATGGCAAGTGACGATGATGCTGAAGATGGAGGCGATGTTTTAATTAAAAACTACAATGAAATTAAACAAATAATAACATTACTTACTTAGTATTATCATAACAAGTATTGTTATATATTTTTTTAAATTAATACTTCAAAATATTAGTCATACATAACTAGAGTTGAAAGTAACGGTGTAGACCTATCTTTGGGTTTTTTTCTATCGAGCCAAAACTGCACAATAGTGTTTATAATAGCTTTTGACTTTAAGGAAAATCATCAACAATAAGGGTTTTTTTTCAACCTTGGGTTTTCTATCATTTAGGAGTAATTGACTTCAAAATAACTATAATCTGTAATATTACCGCCTTAACGTAAATGATAGGTTTTTGGTTTTAAATACTTGTATAGGTAGTTGTAATCTTGTGAGTTGGAGAACTAATGATTATATACATGTAATTAACACTTACTAGTGTTACACATAAAGTGTGAATGGCATCCGGCAGCGAAAGTGTTAATTGATGAAAGATTAGCTTCATGTTAATTTAAGGTCATGCTCCTATACTTTTAATTCAATACGTATGTAACTCTTACTAATAATCGATTTCATATTCAATAGTCATTATTGAAAGAAGATGTATTATTTTATTTTTTATGAAAACCGACTGAAGAATATTTTCTTTTTTAATCACCGGTTTTTAAAAAAGTGTTGACGTCACAGGCTCAAATACTATAAAAAACGGCCCCGAACTAATTTCAGTTGACGAATATGAAATGAATTTAATTATTTAATATTGATTAATAACTTTTTACATTCTTTCTTTTTTATCGTGTGGCACAATTAACAGTGCTATCCAAGGGACACATTATAAAATAATTATATAACCAAATATTTTTTTTTATGCCTTTTAAATAATTGATTACTTTAGGAATTCATTAAAAATTAAAAACCCGACTGCAATTAAACTGAACTCCTTATTTTGTATCATCATTACAGCTCATATACGTCCCCACCGAGGGGCTCGAGCCTACCCTGAATCAGGGCGATTAGACTTTAGTCGACCACGCGGGCCCAGTGCGGGTTGGTCGACTTCACACACAACTTTCGAGTTTCTTCGCAGGCGTGTGCAGGTTTCCTCACGATGTTTTCCTTCACCGTTAAAGCAATCGGTAAGTATGTACGTAAGTTTTTGAAAAACTCATTGGTACATTGGCTGTCCAGATTTGAACCCGGTACCTCTGGTTAGATGGACCGAGTCGTTACCGGCTGAGCCACCGACGCTTTTTTAATTTGTATAGTCAGCTAAAAATGTAACCCATGTCACTCACGACGGCATTAATACGAATCTAACGACACCTCGCACTCTAAAATCCATCAAGCCGTGTAGGCTACAGAGCGAACCAAATAATTAAAAGACCGCTTTTTTGGCTAGTCGGGTAAAAATGTAACCCATGTCACTCACGACGGCATAAATATGAATGCAACAACACCTCGCACTCTAAAATCCATCAAGCCGTGTAGGCTACAGAGCGAACCTAATAATTAAAAGACCGCTTTTTTGGCTAGTCGGGTAAAAATGTAACCCATGTCACTCACGACGGCATTAATACGAATCTAACGACACCTCGCACTCTAAAATCCATCAAGCCGTGTAGGCTACAGAGCGAACCAAATGATTAAAAGACCGCTTTTTTGGCTAGTCGGGTAAAAATGTAACCCATGTCACTCACGACGGCATTAATACGAATCTAACGACACTTCGCACTCTAAAATCCATCAAGCCGTGTAGGCTACAGAGCGAACCAAATAATTAAAAGACCGCTTTTTTGGCTAGTCGGGTAAAAATGTAACCCATGTCACTCACGACGGCATAAATATGAATGCAACAACACCTCGCACTCTAAAATCCATCAAGCCGTGTAGGCTACAGAGCGAACCTAATAATTAAAAGACCGCTTTTTTGGCTAGTCGGGTAAAAATGTAACCCATGTCACTCACGACGGCATTAATACGAATCTAACGACACCTCGCACTCTAAAATCCATCAAGCCGTGTAGGCTGCAGAGCGAACCAAATAAATAAAAAACCGCTTTTTTGGCTAGGTGGGTAAAAATGTAACCCATGTCACTCACGACGGCATTAATACGAATCTAACGACACCTCGCACTCTAAAATCCATCAAGCCGTGTAGGCTACAGAGCGAACCAAATAATTAAAAGACCGCTTTTTTGGCTAGTCGGGTAAAAATGTAACCCATGTCACTCACGACGGCATTAATACGAATCTAACGACACCTCGCACTCTAAAATCCATCAAGCCGTGTAGGCTACAGAGCGAACCAAATAATTAAAAGACCGCTTTTTTGGCTAGTCGGGTAAAAATGTAACCCATGTCACTCACGACGGCATTAATACGAATCTAACGACACCTCGCACTCTAAAATCCATCAAGCCGTGTAGGCTACAGAGCGAACCAAATGATTAAAAGACCGCTTTTTTGGCTAGTCGGGTAAAAATGTAACCCATGTCACTCACGACGGCATTAATACGAATCTAACGACACCTCGCACTCTAAAATCCATCAAGCCGTGTAGGCTGCAGAGCGAACCAAATAATTAAAAAACCGCTTTTTTGGCTAGGTGGGTAAAAATGTAACCCATGTCACTCACGACGGCATTAATACGAATCTAACGACACCTCGCACTCTAAAATCCATCAAGCCGTGTAGGCTACAGAGCGAACCAAATAATTAAAAGACCGCTTTTTTGGCTAGTCGGGTAAAAATGTAACCCATGTCACTCACGACGGCATTAATACGAATCTAACGACACCTCGCACTCTAAAATCCATCAAGCCGTGTAGGCTGCAGAGCGAACCAAATAATTAAAAAACCGCTTTTTTGGCTAGGTGGGTAAAAATGTAACCCATGTCACTCACGACGGCATTAATACGAATCTAACGACACCTCGCACTCTAAAATCCATCAAGCCGTGTAGGCTACAGAGCGAACCAAATAATTAAAAGACCGCTTTTTTGGCTAGTCGGGTAAAAATGTAACCCATGTCACTCACGACGGCATTAATACGAATCTAACGACACCTCGCACTCTAAAATCCATCAAGCCGTGTAGGCTACAGAGCGAACCAAATAATTAAAAGACCGCTTTTTTGGCTAGTCGGGTAAAAATGTAACCCATGTCACTCACGACGGCATTAATACGAATCTAACGACACCTCGCACTCTAAAATCCATCAAGCCGTGTAGGCTACAGAGCGAACCAAATAATTAAAAGACCGCTTTTTTGGCTAGGTGGGTAAAAATGTAACCCATGTCACTCACGACGGCATTAAGACGAATCTAACGACACCTCGCACTCTAAAATCCATCAAGCCGTGTAGGCTAAAGAGCGAACCAAATAATTAAAAGACCGCTTTTTTGGCTAGTCGGGTAAAAATGTAACCCATGTCACTCACGACGGCATTAATACGAATCTAACGAAATCCTTTAAGCCGTGTAGGCTACAGAGCGAACCAAATAATTAAAAGACCGCTTTTTTGGCTAGTCGGGTAAAAATGTAACCCATGTCACTCACGACGGCATTATACGAATCTAACGACACCTCGCACTCTAAAATCCATCAAGCCGTGTAGGCTACGAATCTAACGACACCTCGCACTCTAGAATCCATCAAGCCGTGTAGGCTACAGAGCGAACCAAATAATTAAAAGACCGCTTTTTTGGCTAGTCGGGTAAAAATATAACCCATATCACTTACGACGGCATTAATACGAATCTAAAGAAATCCATCAAGCCGTGTAGGCTACAGAGCGAACCAAATAATTAAAAGACCGCTTTTTTGGCTAGTCGGGTAAAAATGTAACCCATGTCACTCACGACGGCGTTAATACGAATCTAACGACACCTCGCACTCTAAAATCCATCAAGCCGTGTAGGCTACAGAGCGAACCAAATAATTAAAAGACCGCTTTTTTGGCTAGTCGGGTGAAAATGTAACCCATGTCACTCACGACGGCATTAATACGAATCTAACGACACCTCGCACTCTAGAATCCATCAAGCCGTGTAGGCTACAGAGCGAACCAAATAATTAAAAGACCGCTTTTTTGGCTAGTCGGGTAAAAATATAACCCATATCACTTACGACGGCATTAATACGAATCTAAAGAAATCCATCAAGCCGTGTAGGCTACAGAGAGAACCAAATAATTAAAAGACCGCTTTTTTGGCTAGTCGGGTAAAAATGTAACCCATGTCACTCACGACGGCATTAATACGAATCTAACGACACCTCGCACTCTAAAATCCATCAAGCCGTGTAGGCTACAGAGCGAACCAAATAATTAAAAGACTGCTTTTTTGGCTAGTCGGGTAAAAATGTAACCCATGTCACTCACGACGGCATTAATACGAATCTAACGACACCTCGCACTCTAAAATCCATCAAGCCGTGTAGGCTGCAGAGCGAACCAAATAATTAAAAAACCGCTTTTTTGGCTAGGTGGGTAAAAATGTAACCCATGTCACTCACGACGGCATTAATACGAATCTAACGACACCTCGCACTCTAAAATCCATCAAGCCGTGTAGGCTACAGAGCGAACCAAATAATTAAAAGACCGCTTTTTTGGCTAGTCGGGTAAAAATGTAACCCATGTCACTCACGACGGCATTAATACGAATCTAACGACACCTCGCACTCTAAAATCCATCAAGCCGTGTAGGCTACAGAGCGAACCAAATAATTAAAAGACCACTTTTTTGGCTAGTCGGGTAAAAATGTAACCCATGTCACTCACGACGGCATTAATACGAATCTAACGACACCTCGCACTCTAAAATCCATCAAGCCGTGTAGGCTACAGAGCGAACCAAATAATTAAAAGACCGCTTTTTTGGCTAGTCGGGTAAAAATGTAACCCATGTCACTCACGACGGCATTAATACGAATCTAACGACACCTCGCACTCTCAAATCCATCAAGCCGTGTAGGCTACAGAGCGAACCAAATAATTAAAAGACCGCTTTTTTGGCTAGTCGGGTAAAAATGTAACCCATGTCACTCACGACGGCATTAATACGAATCTAACGACACCTCGCACTCTAGAATCCATCAAGCCGTGTAGGCTACAGAGCGAACCAAATAATTAAAAGACCGCTTTTTTGGCTAGTCGGGTAAAAATATAACCCATGTCACTTACGACGGCATTAATACGAATCTAACGAAATCCATCAAGCCGTGTAGGCTACAGAGCGAACCAAATAATTAAAAGACCGCTTTTTTGGCTAGTCGGGTAAAAATGTAACCCATGTAACTCACGACGGCATTATACGAATCTAACGACACCTCGCACTCTAAAATCCATCAAGCCGTGTAGGCTACAGAGCGAACCAAATAATTAAAAGACCGCTTTTTTGGCTAGTCGGTTAAAAATGTAACCCATGTCACTCACGACGGCATTAATACGAATCTAACGACACCTCGCACTCTAAAATCCATCAAGCCGTGTAGGCTACAGAGCGAACCAAATAATTAAAAGACCGCTTTTTTGGCTAGTCGGGTGAAAATGTAACCCATGTCACTCACGACGGCATTAATACGAATCTAACGACACCTCGCACTCTAAAATCCACCAAGCCGTGTAGGCTACAGAGCGAACCAAATAATTAAAAGACCGCTTTTTTGGTTAGTCGGGTAAAAATGTAACCCATGTCACTCTTGACGGCATTAATACGAATCTAACGACACCTCGCACTCTAAAATCCATCAAGCCGTGTAGGCTACAGAGCGAACCAAATAATTAAAAGACCGCTTTTTTGGCTAGTCGGGTAAAAATGTAACCCATGTCACTCACGACGGCATTAATACGAATCTAACGACACCTCGCACTCTAAAATCCATCAAGCCGTGTAGGCTACAGAGCGAACCAAATAATTAAAAAACCACTTTTTTGGCTAGGTGGGTAAAAATGTAACCCATGTCACTCACGACGGCATTAATACGAATCTAACGACACCTCGCACTCTAAAATCCATCAAGCCGTGTAGGCTACAGAGCGAACCAAATAATTAAAAGACCGCTTTTTTTGGCTAGTCGGGTAAAAATGTAACCCATGTCACTCACGACGGCATTAATACGAATCTAACGACACCTCGCACTCTAAAATCCATCAAGCCGTGTAGGCTACAGAGCGAACCAAATAATTAAAAGACCGCTTTTTTGGCTAGTCGGGTGAAAATGTAACCCATGTCACTCACGACGGCATTAATACGAATCTAACGACACCTCGCACTCTAAAATCCATCAAGCCGTGTAGGCTACAGAGCGAACCAAATAATTAAAAGACCGCTTTTTTGGCTAGTCGGGTGAAAATGTAACCCATGTCACTCACGACGGCATTAATACGAATCTAACGACACCTCGCACTCTAAAATCCACCAAGCCGTGTAGGCTACAGAGCGAACCAAATAATTAAAAGACCGCTTTTTGGGCTAGTCGGGTAAAAATATAACCCATGTCACTTACGACGGCATTAATACGAATCTAACGAAATCCATCAAGCCGTGTAGGCTACAGAGCGAACCAAATAATTAAAAGACCGCTTTTTTGGCTAGTCGGGTAAAAATGTAACCCATGTCACTCACGACGGCATTAATACGAATCTAACGACACCTCGCACTCTAAAATCCATCAAGCCGTGTAGGCTACAGAGCGAACCAAATAATTAAAAGACCGCTTTTTTGGCTAGTCGGGTAAAAATGTAACCCATGTCACTCACGACGGCATTAATACGAATCTAACGACACCTCGCACTCTAAAATCCATCAAGCCGTGTAGGCTACAGAGCGAACCAAATAATTAAAAGACCGCTTTTTTGGCTAGTCGGGTGAAAATGTAACCCATGTCACTCACGACGGCATTAATACGAATCTAACGACACCTCGCACTCTAAAATCCACCAAGCCGTGTAGGCTACAGAGCGAACCAAATAATTAAAAGACCGCTTTTTTGGTTAGTCGGGTAAAAATGTAACCCATGTCACTCTTGACGGCATTAATACGAATCTAACGACACCTCGCACTCTAAAATCCATCAAGCCGTGTAGGCTACAGAGCGAACCAAATAATTAAAAGACCGCTTTTTTGGCTAGTCGGGTAAAAATGTAACCCATGTCACTCACGACGGCATTAATACGAATCTAACGACACCTCGCACTCTAGAATCCATCAAGCCGTGTGTGTAGGCTACAGAGCGAACCAAATAATTAAAAGACCGCTTTTTGGGCTAGTCGGGTAAAAATATAACCCATGTCACTTACGACGGCATTAATACGAATCTAACGAAATCCATCAAGCCGTGTAGGCTACAGAGCGAACCAAATAATTAAAAGACCGCTTTTTTGGCTAGTCGGGTAAAAATGTAACCCATGTCACTCACGACGGCATTAATACGAATCTAACGACACCTCGCACTCTAAAATCCATCAAGCCGTGTAGGCTACAGAGCGAACCAAATAATTAAAAGACCGCTTTTTTGGCTAGTCGGTTAAAAATGTAACCCATGTCACTCACGACGGCATTAATACGAATCTAACGACACCTCGCACTCTAAAATCCATCAAGCCGTGTAGGCTACAGAGCGAACCAAATAATTAAAAGACCGCTTTTTTGGCTAGTCGGGTAAAAATGTAACTATGTCACTCACGACGGCATTAATACGAATCTAACGACACCTCGCACTCTAAAATCCATCAAGCCGTGTAGGCTACAGAGCGAACCAAATAATTAAAAGACCGCTTTTTTGGCTAGTCGGGTGAAAATGTAACCCATGTCACTCACGACGGCATTAATACGAATCTAACGACACCTCGCACTCTAGAATCCATCAAGCCGTGTAGGCTACAGAGCGAACCAAATAATTAAAAGACCGCTTTTTTGGCTAGTCGGGTAAAAATATAACCCATATCACTTACGACGGCATTAATACGAATCTTAAGAAATCCATCAAGCCGTGTAGGCTACAGAGCGAACCAAATAATTAAAAGACCGCTTTTTTGGCTAGTCGGGTAAAAATGTAACCCATGTCACTCACGACGGCATTAATACGAATCTAACGACACCTCGCACTCTAAAATCCATCAAGCCGCGTAGGCTACAGAGCGAACCAAATAATTAAAAAACCACTTTTTTGGCTAGGTGGGTAAAAATGTAACCCATGTCACTCACGACGGCATTAATACGAATCTAACGACACCTCGCACTCTAAAATCCATCAAGCCGTGTAGGCTACAGAGCGAACCAAATAATTAAAAAACCACTTTTTTGGCTAGGTGGGTAAAAATGTAACCCATGTCACTCACGACGGCATTAATACGAATCTAACGACACCTCGCACTCTAAAATCCATCAAGCCGTGTAGGCTGCAGAGCGAACCAAATAATTAAAAAACCGCTTTTTTGGCTAGGTGGGTAAAAATGTAACCCATGTCACTCACGACGGCATTAATACGAATCTAACGACACCTCGCACTCTAAAATCCATCAAGCCGTGTAGGCTACAGAGCGAACCAAATAATTAAAAGACCGCTTTTTTGGCTAGTCGGGTAAAAATGAAACCAATGTCACTCACGACGGCATTAATACGAATCTAACGACACCTCGCACTCTAAAATCCATCAAGCCGTGTAGGCTACAGAGCGAACCAAATAATTAAAAGACCACTTTTTTGGCTAGTCGGGTAAAAATGTAACCCATTTCACTCACGACGGCATTAATACGAATCTAACGACACCTCGCACTCTAAAATCCATCAAGCCGTGTAGGCTACAGAGCGAACCAAATAATTAAAAGACCGCTTTTTTGGCTAGTCGGGTAAAAATATAACCCATGTCACTTACGACGGCATTAATACGAATCTAACGAAATCCATCAAGCCGTGTAGGCTACAGAGCGAACCAAATAATTAAAAGACCGCTTTTTTGGCTAGTCGGGTAAAAATGTAACCCATGTCACTCACGACGGCATTAATACGAATCTAACGACACCTCGCACTCTAGAATCCATCAAGCCGTGTAGGCTACAGAGCGAACCAAATAATTAAAAGACCGCTTTTTTGGCTAGTCGGGTAAAAATATAACCCATGTCACTTACGACGGCATTAATACGAATCTAACGAAATCCATCAAGCCGTGTAGGCTACAGAGCGAACCAAATAATTAAAAGACCGCTTTTTTGGCTAGTCGGGTAAAAAATGTAACCCATGTCACTCACGACGGCATTATACGAATCTAACGACACCTCGCACTCTAAAATCCATCAAGCCGTGTAGGCTACAGAGCGAACCAAATAATTAAAAGACCGCTTTTTTGGCTATTCGGTTAAAAATGTAACCCATGTCACTCACGACAGCATTTATACGAATCTAACGACACCTCGCACTCTAAAATCCATCAAGCCGTGTAGGCTACAGAGCGAACCAAATAATTAAAAGACCGCTTTTTTGGCTAGTCGGGTAAAAATGTAACCCATGTCACTCACGACGGCATTAATACGAATCTATCGACACCTCGCACTCTCAAATCCATCAAGCCGTGTAGGCTACAGAGCGAACCAAATAATTAAAAGACCGCTTTTTTGGCTAGTCGGGTGAAAATGTAACCCATGTCACTCACGACGGCATTAATACGAATCTAACGACACCTCGCACTCTAGAATCCATCAAGCCGTGTAGGCTACAGAGCGAACCAAATAATTAAAAGACCGCTTTTTTGGCTAGTCGGGTAAAAATATAACCCATATCACTTACGACGGCATTAATACGAATCTAAAGAAATCCATCAAGCCGTGTAGGCTACAGAGCGAACCAAATAATTAAAAGACCGCTTTTTTGGCTAGTCGGGTAAAAATGTAACCCATGTCACTCACGACGGCATTAATACGAATCTAACGACACCTCGCACTCTAAAATCCATCAAGCCGTGTAGGCTGCAGAGCGAACCAAATAATTAAAAAACCGCTTTTTTGGCTAGGTGGGTAAAAATGTAACCCATGTCACTCACGACGGCATTAATACGAATCTAACGACACCTCGCACTCTAAAATCCATCAAGCCGTGTAGGCTACAGAGCGAACCAAATAATTAAAAGACTGCTTTTTTGGCTAGTCGGGTAAAAATGTAACCCATGTCACTCACGACGGCATTAATACGAATCTAACGACACCTCGCACTCTAAAATCCATCAAGCCGTGTAGGCTACAGAGCGAACCAAATAATTAAAAGACCACTTTTTTGGCTAGTCGGGTAAAAATGTAACCCATGTCACTCACGACGGCATTAATACGAATCTAACGACACCTCGCACTCTAAAATCCATCAAGCCGTGTAGGCTACAGAGCGAACCAAATAATTAAAAAACCACTTTTTTGGCTAGGTGGGTAAAAATGTAACCCATGTCACTCACGACGGCATTAATACGAATCTAACGACACCTCGCACTCTAAAATCCATCAAGCCGTGTAGGCTACAGAGCGAACCAAATAATTAAAAGACCGCTTTTTTTGGCTAGTCGGGTAAAAATGTAACCCATGTCACTCACGACGGCATTAATACGAATCTAACGACACCTCGCACTCTAAAATCCATCAAGCCGTGTAGGCTACAGAGCGAACCAAATAATTAAAAGACCGCTTTTTTGGCTAGTCGGGTAAAAATGTAACCCATGTCACTCACGACGGCATTAATACGAATCTAACGACACCTCGCACTCTAAAATCCATCAAGCCGTGTAGGCTACAGAGCGAACCAAATAATTAAAAGACCGCTTTTTTGGCTAGTCGGGTAAAAATATAACCCATGTCACTTACGACGGCATTAATACGAATCTAACGAAATCCATCAAGCCGTGTAGGCTACAGAGCGAACCAAATAATTAAAAGACCGCTTTTTTGGCTAGTCGGGTAAAAATATAACCCATGTCACTTACGACGGCATTAATACGAATCTAACGAAATCCATCAAGCCGTGTAGGCTACAGAGCGAACCAAATAATTAAAAGACCGCTTTTTTGGCTAGTCGGGTAAAAATGTAACCCATGTAACTCACGACGGCATTATACGAATCTAACGACACCTCGCACTCTAAAATCCTTCAAGCCGTGTAGGCTACAGAGCGAACCAAATAATTAAAAGACCGCTTTTTTGGCTAGTCGGTTAAAAATGTAACCCATGTCACTCACGACGGCATTAATACGAATCTAACGACACCTCGCACTCTAAAATCCATCAAGCCGTGTAGGCTACAGAGCGAACCAAATAATTAAAAGACCGCTTTTTTGGCTAGTCGGGTAAAAATGTAACCCATGTCACTCACGACGGCATTAATACGAATCTAACGACACCTCGCACTCTAAAATCCATCAAGCCGTGTAGGCTACAGAGCGAACCAAATAATTAAAAGACCGCTTTTTTGGCTAGTCGGGTAAAAATATAACCCATATCACTTACGACGGCATTAATACGAATCTAAAGAAATCCATCAAGCCGTGTAGGCTACAGAGCGAACCAAATAATTAAAAGACCGCTTTTTTGGCTAGTTGGGTAAAAATGTAACCCATGTCACTCACGACGGCATTAATACGAATCTAACGACACCTCGCACTCTAAAATCCATCAAGCCGTGTAGGCTACAGAGCGAACCAAATAATTAAAAGACTGCTTTTTTGGCTAGTCGGGTATAAATGTAACCCATGTCACTCACGACGGCATTAATACGAATCTAACGACACCTCGCACTCTAAAATCCATCAAGCCGTGTAGGCTACAGAGCGAACCAAATAATTAAAAGACCGCTTTTTTGGCTAGTCGGGTAAAAATGTAACCCATGTAACTCACGACGGCATTAATACGAATCTAACGACACCTCGCACTCTAGAATCCATCAAGCCGTGTAGGCTACAGAGCGAACCAAATAATTAAAAGACCGCTTTTTTGGCTAGTCGGGTAAAAATATAACCCATGTCACTTACGACGGCATTAATACGAATCTAACGAAATCCATCAAGCCGTGTAGGCTACAGAGCGAACCAAATAATTAAAAGACCGCTTTTTTGGCTAGTCGGGTAAAAATGTAACCCATGTCACTCACGACGGCATTAATACGAATCTAACGACACCTCGCACTCTAGAATCCATCAAGCCGTGTAGGCTACAGAGCGAACCAAATAATTAAAAGACCGCTTTTTTGGCTAGTCGGGTAAAAATATAACCCATGTCACTTACGACGGCATTAATACGAATCTAACGAAATCCATCAAGCCGTGTAGGCTACAGAGCGAACCAAATAATTAAAAGACCGCTTTTTTGGCTAGTCGGGTAAAAAATGTAACCCATGTCACTCACGACGGCATTATACGAATCTAACGACACCTCGCACTCTAAAATCCATCAAGCCGTGTAGGCTACAGAGCGAACCAAATAATTAAAAGACCGCTTTTTTGGCTAGTCGGTTAAAAATGTAACCCATGTCACTCACGACGGCATTAATACGAATCTAACGACACCTCGCACTCTAAAATCCATCAAGCCGTGTAGGCTACAGAGCGAACCAAATAATTAAAAGACCGCTTTTTTGGCTAGTCGGGTAAAAATGTAACCCATGTCACTCACGACGGCATTAATACGAATCTAACGACACCTCGCACTCTAAAATCCATCAAGCCGTGTAGGCTACAGAGCGAACCAAATAATTAAAAGACCGCTTTTTTGGCTAGTCGGGTGAAAATGTAACCCATGTCACTCACGACGGCATTAATACGAATCTAACGACACCTCGCACTCTAGAATCCATCAAGCCGTGTAGGCTACAGAGCGAACCAAATAATTTAAAGACCGCTTTTTTGGCTAGTCGGGTAAAAATGTAACCCATGTCACTCACGACGGCATTAATACGAATCTAACGACACCTCGCACTCTAAAATCCATCAAGCCGTGTAGGCTACAGAGCGAACCAAATAATTAAAAGACCGCTTTTTTGGCTAGTCGGGTAAAAATATAACCCATATCACTTACGACGGCATTAATACGAATCTAAAGAAATCCATCAAGCCGTGTAGGCTACAGAGCGAACCAAATAATTAAAAGACCGCTTTTTTGGCTAGTCGGGTAAAAATGTAACCCATGTCACTCACGACGGCATTAATACGAATCTAACGACACCTCGCACTCTAAAATCCATCAAGCCGTGTAGGCTACAGAGCGAACCAAATAATTAAAAGACCACTTTTTTGGCTAGTCGGGTAAAAATGTAACCCATGTCACTCACGACGGCATTAATAGGAATCTAACGACACCTCGCACTCTAAAATCCATCAAGCCGTGTAGGCTACAGAGCGAACCAAATAATTAAAAAACCACTTTTTTGGCTAGGTGGGTAAAAATGTAACCCATGTCACTCACGACGGCATTAATACGAATCTAACGACACCTCGCACTCTAAAATCCATCAAGCCGTGTAGGCTACAGAGCGAACCAAATAATTAAAAGACCGCTTTTTTTGGCTAGTCGGGTAAAAATGTAACCCATGTCACTCACGACGGCATTAATACGAATCTAACGACACCTCGCACTCTAAAATCCATCAAGCCGTGTAGGCTACAGAGCGAACCAAATAATTAAAAGACCGCTTTTTTGGCTAGTCGGGTAAAAATGTAACCCATGTCACTCACGACGGCATTAATACGAATCTAACGACACCTCGCACTCTAAAATCCATCAAGCCGTGTAGGCTACAGAGCGAACCAAATAATTAAAAGACCGCTTTTTTGGCTAGTCGGGTAAAAATGTAACCCATGTCACTCACGACGGCATTAATACGAATCTAACGACACCTCGCACTCTAGAATCCATCAAGCCGTGTAGGCTACAGAGCGAACCAAATAATTAAAAGACCGCTTTTTTGGCTAGTCGGGTAAAAATATAACCCATGTCACTTACGACGGCATTAATACGAATCTAACGAAATCCATCAAGCCGTGTAGGCTACAGAGCGAACCAAATAATTAAAAGACCGCTTTTTTGGCTAGTCGGGTAAAAATGTAACCCATGTAACTCACGACGGCATTATACGAATCTAACGACACCTCGCACTCTAAAATCCATCAAGCCGTGTAGGCTACAGAGCGAACCAAATAATTAAAAGACCGCTTTTTTGGCTAGTCGGTTAAAAATGTAACCCATGTCACTCACGACGGCATTAATACGAATCTAACGACACCTCGCACTCTAAAATCCATCAAGCCGTGTAGGCTACAGAGCGAACCAAATAATTAAAAGACCGCTTTTTTGGCTAGTCGGGTAAAAATGTAACCCATGTCACTCACGACGGCATTAATACGAATCTAACGACACCTCGCACTCTAAAATCCATCAAGCCGTGTAGGCTACAGAGCGAACCAAATAATTAAAAGACCGCTTTTTTGGCTAGTCGGGTAAAAATATAACCCATATCACTTACGACGGCATTAATACGAATCTAAAGAAATCCATCAAGCCGTGTAGGCTACAGAGCGAACCAAATAATTAAAAGACCGCTTTTTTGGCTAGTTGGGTAAAAATGTAACCCATGTCACTCACGACGGCATTAATACGAATCTAACGACACCTCGCACTCTAAAATCCATCAAGCCGTGTAGGCTACAGAGCGAACCAAATAATTAAAAGACTGCTTTTTTGGCTAGTCGGGTATAAATGTAACCCATGTCACTCACGACGGCATTTATACGAATCTAACGACACCTCGCACTCTAAAATCCATCAAGCCGTGTAGGCTACAGAGCGAACCAAATAATTAAAAGACCGCTTTTTTGGCTAGTCGGGTAAAAATGTAACCCATGTAACTCACGACGGCATTAATACGAATCTAACGACACCTCGCACTCTAGAATCCATCAAGCCGTGTAGGCTACAGAGCGAACCAAATAATTAAAAGACCGCTTTTTTGGCTAGTCGGGTAATAATATAACCCATGTCACTTACGACGGCATTAATACGAATCTAACGAAATCCTTTAAGCCGTGTAGGCTACAGAGCGAACCAAATAATTAAAAGACCGCTTTTTTGGCTAGTCGGGTAAAAATGTAACCCATGTCACTCACGACGGCATTATACGAATCTAACGACACCTCGCACTCTAAAATCCATCAAGCCGTGTAGGCTACGAATCTAACGACACCTCGCACTCTAGAATCCATCAAGCCGTGTAGGCTACAGAGCGAACCAAATAATTAAAAGACCGCTTTTTTGGCTAGTCGGGTAAAAATATAACCCATATCACTTACGACGGCATTAATACGAATCTAAAGAAATCCATCAAGCCGTGTAGGCTACAGAGCGAACCAAATAATTAAAAGACCGCTTTTTTGGCTAGTCGGGTAAAAATGTAACCCATGTCACTCACGACGGCGTTAATACGAATCTAACGACACCTCGCACTCTAAAATCCATCAAGCCGTGTAGGCTACAGAGCGAACCAAATAATTAAAAGACCGCTTTTTTGGCTAGTCGGGTGAAAATGTAACCCATGTCACTCACGACGGCATTAATACGAATCTAACGACACCTCGCACTCTAGAATCCATCAAGCCGTGTAGGCTACAGAGCGAACCAAATAATTAAAAGACCGCTTTTTTGGCTAGTCGGGTAAAAATATAACCCATATCACTTACGACGGCATTAATACGAATCTAAAGAAATCCATCAAGCCGTGTAGGCTACAGAGAGAACCAAATAATTAAAAGACCGCTTTTTTGGCTAGTCGGGTAAAAATGTAACCCATGTCACTCACGACGGCATTAATACGAATCTAACGACACCTCGCACTCTAAAATCCATCAAGCCGTGTAGGCTACAGAGCGAACCAAATAATTAAAAGACTGCTTTTTTGGCTAGTCGGGTAAAAATGTAACCCATGTCACTCACGACGGCATTAATACGAATCTAACGACACCTCGCACTCTAAAATCCATCAAGCCGTGTAGGCTGCAGAGCGAACCAAATAATTAAAAAACCGCTTTTTTGGCTAGGTGGGTAAAAATGTAACCCATGTCACTCACGACGGCATTAATACGAATCTAACGACACCTCGCACTCTAAAATCCATCAAGCCGTGTAGGCTACAGAGCGAACCAAATAATTAAAAGACCGCTTTTTTGGCTAGTCGGGTAAAAATGTAACCCATGTCACTCACGACGGCATTAATACGAATCTAACGACACCTCGCACTCTAAAATCCATCAAGCCGTGTAGGCTACAGAGCGAACCAAATAATTAAAAGACCACTTTTTTGGCTAGTCGGGTAAAAATGTAACCCATGTCACTCACGACGGCATTAATACGAATCTAACGACACCTCGCACTCTAAAATCCATCAAGCCGTGTAGGCTACAGAGCGAACCAAATAATTAAAAGACCGCTTTTTTGGCTAGTCGGGTAAAAATGTAACCCATGTCACTCACGACGGCATTAATACGAATCTAACGACACCTCGCACTCTCAAATCCATCAAGCCGTGTAGGCTACAGAGCGAACCAAATAATTAAAAGACCGCTTTTTTGGCTAGTCGGGTAAAAATGTAACCCATGTCACTCACGACGGCATTAATACGAATCTAACGACACCTCGCACTCTAGAATCCATCAAGCCGTGTAGGCTACAGAGCGAACCAAATAATTAAAAGACCGCTTTTTTGGCTAGTCGGGTAAAAATATAACCCATGTCACTTACGACGGCATTAATACGAATCTAACGAAATCCATCAAGCCGTGTAGGCTACAGAGCGAACCAAATAATTAAAAGACCGCTTTTTTGGCTAGTCGGGTAAAAATGTAACCCATGTAACTCACGACGGCATTATACGAATCTAACGACACCTCGCACTCTAAAATCCATCAAGCCGTGTAGGCTACAGAGCGAACCAAATAATTAAAAGACCGCTTTTTTGGCTAGTCGGTTAAAAATGTAACCCATGTCACTCACGACGGCATTAATACGAATCTAACGACACCTCGCACTCTAAAATCCATCAAGCCGTGTAGGCTACAGAGCGAACCAAATAATTAAAAGACCGCTTTTTTGGCTAGTCGGGTGAAAATGTAACCCATGTCACTCACGACGGCATTAATACGAATCTAACGACACCTCGCACTCTAAAATCCACCAAGCCGTGTAGGCTACAGAGCGAACCAAATAATTAAAAGACCGCTTTTTTGGTTAGTCGGGTAAAAATGTAACCCATGTCACTCTTGACGGCATTAATACGAATCTAACGACACCTCGCACTCTAAAATCCATCAAGCCGTGTAGGCTACAGAGCGAACCAAATAATTAAAAGACCGCTTTTTTGGCTAGTCGGGTAAAAATGTAACCCATGTCACTCACGACGGCATTAATACGAATCTAACGACACCTCGCACTCTAGAATCCATCAAGCCGTGTAGGCTACAGAGCGAACCAAATAATTAAAAGACCGCTTTTTGGGCTAGTCGGGTAAAAATATAACCCATGTCACTTACGACGGCATTAATACGAATCTAACGAAATCCATCAAGCCGTGTAGGCTACAGAGCGAACCAAATAATTAAAAGACCGCTTTTTTGGCTAGTCGGGTAAAAATGTAACCCATGTCACTCACGACGGCATTAATACGAATCTAACGACACCTCGCACTCTAAAATCCATCAAGCCGTGTAGGCTACAGAGCGAACCAAATAATTAAAAGACCGCTTTTTTGGCTAGTCGGGTAAAAATGTAACCCATGTCACTCACGACGGCATTAATACGAATCTAACGACACCTCGCACTCTAAAATCCATCAAGCCGTGTAGGCTACAGAGCGAACCAAATAATTAAAAGACCGCTTTTTTGGCTAGTCGGGTGAAAATGTAACCCATGTCACTCACGACGGCATTAATACGAATCTAACGACACCTCGCACTCTAAAATCCACCAAGCCGTGTAGGCTACAGAGCGAACCAAATAATTAAAAGACCGCTTTTTGGGCTAGTCGGGTAAAAATATAACCCATGTCACTTACGACGGCATTAATACGAATCTAACGAAATCCATCAAGCCGTGTAGGCTACAGAGCGAACCAAATAATTAAAAGACCGCTTTTTTGGCTAGTCGGGTAAAAATGTAACCCATGTCACTCACGACGGCATTAATACGAATCTAACGACACCTCGCACTCTAAAATCCATCAAGCCGTGTAGGCTACAGAGCGAACCAAATAATTAAAAGACCGCTTTTTTGGCTAGTCGGGTAAAAATGTAACCCATGTCACTCACGACGGCATTAATACGAATCTAACGACACCTCGCACTCTAAAATCCATCAAGCCGTGTAGGCTACAGAGCGAACCAAATAATTAAAAGACCGCTTTTTTGGCTAGTCGGGTGAAAATGTAACCCATGTCACTCACGACGGCATTAATACGAATCTAACGACACCTCGCACTCTAAAATCCACCAAGCCGTGTAGGCTACAGAGCGAACCAAATAATTAAAAGACCGCTTTTTTGGTTAGTCGGGTAAAAATGTAACCCATGTCACTCTTGACGGCATTAATACGAATCTAACGACACCTCGCACTCTAAAATCCATCAAGCCGTGTAGGCTACAGAGCGAACCAAATAATTAAAAGACCGCTTTTTTGGCTAGTCGGGTAAAAATGTAACCCATGTCACTCACGACGGCATTAATACGAATCTAACGACACCTCGCACTCTAGAATCCATCAAGCCGTGTGTGTAGGCTACAGAGCGAACCAAATAATTAAAAGACCGCTTTTTGGGCTAGTCGGGTAAAAATATAACCCATGTCACTTACGACGGCATTAATACGAATCTAACGAAATCCATCAAGCCGTGTAGGCTACAGAGCGAACCAAATAATTAAAAGACCGCTTTTTTGGCTAGTCGGGTAAAAATGTAACCCATGTCACTCACGACGGCATTAATACGAATCTAACGACACCTCGCACTCTAAAATCCATCAAGCCGTGTAGGCTACAGAGCGAACCAAATAATTAAAAGACCGCTTTTTTGGCTAGTCGGTTAAAAATGTAACCCATGTCACTCACGACGGCATTAATACGAATCTAACGACACCTCGCACTCTAAAATCCATCAAGCCGTGTAGGCTACAGAGCGAACCAAATAATTAAAAGACCGCTTTTTTGGCTAGTCGGGTAAAAATGTAACTATGTCACTCACGACGGCATTAATACGAATCTAACGACACCTCGCACTCTAAAATCCATCAAGCCGTGTAGGCTACAGAGCGAACCAAATAATTAAAAGACCGCTTTTTTGGCTAGTCGGGTGAAAATGTAACCCATGTCACTCACGACGGCATTAATACGAATCTAACGACACCTCGCACTCTAGAATCCATCAAGCCGTGTAGGCTACAGAGCGAACCAAATAATTAAAAGACCGCTTTTTTGGCTAGTCGGGTAAAAATATAACCCATATCACTTACGACGGCATTAATACGAATCTTAAGAAATCCATCAAGCCGTGTAGGCTACAGAGCGAACCAAATAATTAAAAGACCGCTTTTTTGGCTAGTCGGGTAAAAATGTAACCCATGTCACTCACGACGGCATTAATACGAATCTAACGACACCTCGCACTCTAAAATCCATCAAGCCGCGTAGGCTACAGAGCGAACCAAATAATTAAAAAACCACTTTTTTGGCTAGGTGGGTAAAAATGTAACCCATGTCACTCACGACGGCATTAATACGAATCTAACGACACCTCGCACTCTAAAATCCATCAAGCCGTGTAGGCTACAGAGCGAACCAAATAATTAAAAAACCACTTTTTTGGCTAGGTGGGTAAAAATGTAACCCATGTCACTCACGACGGCATTAATACGAATCTAACGACACCTCGCACTCTAAAATCCATCAAGCCGTGTAGGCTGCAGAGCGAACCAAATAATTAAAAAACCGCTTTTTTGGCTAGGTGGGTAAAAATGTAACCCATGTCACTCACGACGGCATTAATACGAATCTAACGACACCTCGCACTCTAAAATCCATCAAGCCGTGTAGGCTACAGAGCGAACCAAATAATTAAAAGACCGCTTTTTTGGCTAGTCGGGTAAAAATGAAACCCATGTCACTCACGACGGCATTAATACGAATCTAACGACACCTCGCACTCTAAAATCCATCAAGCCGTGTAGGCTACAGAGCGAACCAAATAATTAAAAGACCACTTTTTTGGCTAGTCGGGTAAAAATGTAACCCATTTCACTCACGACGGCATTAATACGAATCTAACGACACCTCGCACTCTAAAATCCATCAAGCCGTGTAGGCTACAGAGCGAACCAAATAATTAAAAGACCGCTTTTTTGGCTAGTCGGGTAAAAATATAACCCATGTCACTTACGACGGCATTAATACGAATCTAACGAAATCCATCAAGCCGTGTAGGCTACAGAGCGAACCAAATAATTAAAAGACCGCTTTTTTGGCTAGTCGGGTAAAAATGTAACCCATGTCACTCACGACGGCATTAATACGAATCTAACGACACCTCGCACTCTAGAATCCATCAAGCCGTGTAGGCTACAGAGCGAACCAAATAATTAAAAGACCGCTTTTTTGGCTAGTCGGGTAAAAATATAACCCATGTCACTTACGACGGCATTAATACGAATCTAACGAAATCCATCAAGCCGTGTAGGCTACAGAGCGAACCAAATAATTAAAAGACCGCTTTTTTGGCTAGTCGGGTAAAAAATGTAACCCATGTCACTCACGACGGCATTATACGAATCTAACGACACCTCGCACTCTAAAATCCATCAAGCCGTGTAGGCTACAGAGCGAACCAAATAATTAAAAGACCGCTTTTTTGGCTATTCGGTTAAAAATGTAACCCATGTCACTCACGACAGCATTTATACGAATCTAACGACACCTCGCACTCTAAAATCCATCAAGCCGTGTAGGCTACAGAGCGAACCAAATAATTAAAAGACCGCTTTTTTGGCTAGTCGGGTAAAAATGTAACCCATGTCACTCACGACGGCATTAATACGAATCTATCGACACCTCGCACTCTAAAATCCATTAAGCCGTGTAGGCTACAGAGCGAACCAAATAATTAAAAGACCGCTTTTTTGGCTAGTCGGGTGAAAATGTAACCCATGTCACTCACGACGGCATTAATACGAATCTAACGACACCTCGCACTCTAGAATCCATCAAGCCGTGTAGGCTACAGAGCGAACCAAATAATTAAAAGACCGCTTTTTTGGCTAGTCGGGTAAAAATATAACCCATATCACTTACGACGGCATTAATACGAATCTAAAGAAATCCATCAAGCCGTGTAGGCTACAGAGCGAACCAAATAATTAAAAGACCGCTTTTTTGGCTAGTCGGGTAAAAATGTAACCCATGTCACTCACGACGGCATTAATACGAATCTAACGACACCTCGCACTCTAAAATCCATCAAGCCGTGTAGGCTGCAGAGCGAACCAAATAATTAAAAAACCGCTTTTTTGGCTAGGTGGGTAAAAATGTAACCCATGTCACTCACGACGGCATTAATACGAATCTAACGACACCTCGCACTCTAAAATCCATCAAGCCGTGTAGGCTACAGAGCGAACCAAATAATTAAAAGACTGCTTTTTTGGCTAGTCGGGTAAAAATGTAACCCATGTCACTCACGACGGCATTAATACGAATCTAACGACACCTCGCACTCTAAAATCCATCAAGCCGTGTAGGCTACAGAGCGAACCAAATAATTAAAAGACCACTTTTTTGGCTAGTCGGGTAAAAATGTAACCCATGTCACTCACGACGGCATTAATACGAATCTAACGACACCTCGCACTCTAAAATCCATCAAGCCGTGTAGGCTACAGAGCGAACCAAATAATTAAAAAACCACTTTTTTGGCTAGGTGGGTAAAAATGTAACCCATGTCACTCACGACGGCATTAATACGAATCTAACGACACCTCGCACTCTAAAATCCATCAAGCCGTGTAGGCTACAGAGCGAACCAAATAATTAAAAGACCGCTTTTTTTGGCTAGTCGGGTAAAAATGTAACCCATGTCACTCACGACGGCATTAATACGAATCTAACGACACCTCGCACTCTAAAATCCATCAAGCCGTGTAGGCTACAGAGCGAACCAAATAATTAAAAGACCGCTTTTTTGGCTAGTCGGGTAAAAATGTAACCCATGTCACTCACGACGGCATTAATACGAATCTAACGACACCTCGCACTCTAAAATCCATCAAGCCGTGTAGGCTACAGAGCGAACCAAATAATTAAAAGACCGCTTTTTTGGCTAGTCGGGTAAAAATATAACCCATGTCACTTACGACGGCATTAATACGAATCTAACGAAATCCATCAAGCCGTGTAGGCTACAGAGCGAACCAAATAATTAAAAGACCGCTTTTTTGGCTAGTCGGGTAAAAATATAACCCATGTCACTTACGACGGCATTAATACGAATCTAACGAAATCCATCAAGCCGTGTAGGCTACAGAGCGAACCAAATAATTAAAAGACCGCTTTTTTGGCTAGTCGGGTAAAAATGTAACCCATGTAACTCACGACGGCATTATACGAATCTAACGACACCTCGCACTCTAAAATCCTTCAAGCCGTGTAGGCTACAGAGCGAACCAAATAATTAAAAGACCGCTTTTTTGGCTAGTCGGTTAAAAATGTAACCCATGTCACTCACGACGGCATTAATACGAATCTAACGACACCTCGCACTCTAAAATCCATCAAGCCGTGTAGGCTACAGAGCGAACCAAATAATTAAAAGACCGCTTTTTTGGCTAGTCGGGTAAAAATGTAACCCATGTCACTCACGACGGCATTAATACGAATCTAACGACACCTCGCACTCTAAAATCCATCAAGCCGTGTAGGCTACAGAGCGAACCAAATAATTAAAAGACCGCTTTTTTGGCTAGTCGGGTAAAAATATAACCCATATCACTTACGACGGCATTAATACGAATCTAAAGAAATCCATCAAGCCGTGTAGGCTACAGAGCGAACCAAATAATTAAAAGACCGCTTTTTTGGCTAGTTGGGTAAAAATGTAACCCATGTCACTCACGACGGCATTAATACGAATCTAACGACACCTCGCACTCTAAAATCCATCAAGCCGTGTAGGCTACAGAGCGAACCAAATAATTAAAAGACTGCTTTTTTGGCTAGTCGGGTATAAATGTAACCCATGTCACTCACGACGGCATTAATACGAATCTAACGACACCTCGCACTCTAAAATCCATCAAGCCGTGTAGGCTACAGAGCGAACCAAATAATTAAAAGACCGCTTTTTTGGCTAGTCGGGTAAAAATGTAACCCATGTAACTCACGACGGCATTAATACGAATCTAACGACACCTCGCACTCTAGAATCCATCAAGCCGTGTAGGCTACAGAGCGAACCAAATAATTAAAAGACCGCTTTTTTGGCTAGTCGGGTAAAAATGTAACCCATGTCACTCACGACGGCATTAATACGAATCTAACGACACCTCGCACTCTAAAATCCATCAAGCCGTGTAGGCTACAGAGCGAACCAAATAATTAAAAGACCGCTTTTTTGGCTAGTCGGGTGAAAATGTAACCCATGTCACTCACGACGGCATTAATACGAATCTAACGACACCTCGCACTCTAGAATCCATCAAGCCGTGTAGGCTACAGAGCGAACCAAATAATTAAAAGACCGCTTTTTTGGCTAGTCGGGTAAAAATATAACCCATGTCACTTACGACGGCATTAATACGAATCTAACGAAATCCATCAAGCCGTGTAGGCTACAGAGCGAACCAAATAATTAAAAGACCGCTTTTTTGGCTAGTCGGGTAAAAAATGTAACCCATGTCACTCACGACGGCATTATACGAATCTAACGACACCTCGCACTCTAAAATCCATCAAGCCGTGTAGGCTACAGAGCGAACCAAATAATTAAAAGACCGCTTTTTTGGCTAGTCGGGTAAAAATGTAACCCATGTCACTCACGACGGCATTAATACGAATCTAACGACACCTCGCACTCTAGAATCCATCAAGCCGTGTAGGCTACAGAGCGAACCAAATAATTAAAAGACCGCTTTTTTGGCTAGTCGGGTAAAAATGTAACCCATGTCACTCACGACGGCATTAATACGAATCTAACGACACCTCGCACTCTAAAATCCATCAAGCCGTGTAGGCTACAGAGCGAACCAAATAATTAAAAGACCGCTTTTTTGGCTAGTCGGGTGAAAATGTAACCCATGTCACTCACGACGGCATTAATACGAATCTAACGACACCTCGCACTCTAGAATCCATCAAGCCGTGTAGGCTACAGAGCGAACCAAATAATTAAAAGACCGCTTTTTTGGCTAGTCGGGTAAAAATATAACCCATGTCACTTACGACGGCATTAATACGAATCTAACGAAATCCATCAAGCCGTGTAGGCTACAGAGCGAACCAAATAATTAAAAGACCGCTTTTTTGGCTAGTCGGGTAAAAATGTAACCCATGTCACTCACGACGGCATTAATACGAATCTAACGACACCTCGCACTCTCAAATCCATCAAGCCGTGTAGGCTACAGAGCGAACCAAATAATTAAAAGACCGCTTTTTTGGCTAGTCGGGTAAAAATGTAACCCATGTCACTCACGACGGCATTAATACGAATCTAACGACACCTCGCACTCTAGAATCCATCAAGCCGTGTAGGCTACAGAGCGAACCAAATAATTAAAAGACCGCTTTTTTGGCTAGTCGGGTAAAAATATAACCCATGTCACTTACGACGGCATTAATACGAATCTAACGAAATCCATCAAGCCGTGTAGGCTACAGAGCGAACCAAATAATTAAAAGACCGCTTTTTTGGCTAGTCGGGTAAAAATGTAACCCATGTAACTCACGACGGCATTATACGAATCTAACGACACCTCGCACTCTAAAATCCATCAAGCCGTGTAGGCTACAGAGCGAACCAAATAATTAAAAGACCGCTTTTTTGGCTAGTCGGGTAAAAATATAACCCATGTCACTTACGACGGCATTAATACGAATCTAACGAAATCCATCAAGCCGTGTAGGCTACAGAGCGAACCAAATAATTAAAAGACCGCTTTTTTGGCTAGTCGGGTAAAAATGTAACCCATGTAACTCACGACGGCATTATACGAATCTAACGACACCTCGCACTCTAAAATCCATCAAGCCGTGTAGGCTACAGAGCGAACCAAATAATTAAAAGACCGCTTTTTTGGCTAGTCGGTTAAAAATGTAACCCATGTCACTCACGACGGCATTAATACGAATCTAACGACACCTCGCACTCTAAAATCCATCAAGCCGTGTAGGCTACAGAGCGAACCAAATAATTAAAAGACCGCTTTTTTGGCTAGTCGGGTGAAAATGTAACCCATGTCACTCACGACGGCATTAATACGAATCTAACGACACCTCGCACTCTAAAATCCACCAAGCCGTGTAGGCTACAGAGCGAACCAAATAATTAAAAGACCGCTTTTTTGGTTAGTCGGGTAAAAATGTAACCCATGTCACTCTTGACGGCATTAATACGAATCTAACGACACCTCGCACTCTAAAATCCATCAAGCCGTGTAGGCTACAGAGCGAACCAAATAATTAAAAGACCGCTTTTTTGGCTAGTCGGGTAAAAATGTAACCCATGTCACTCACGACGGCATTAATACGAATCTAACGACACCTCGCACTCTAGAATCCATCAAGCCGTGTAGGCTACAGAGCGAACCAAATAATTAAAAGACCGCTTTTTGGGCTAGTCGGGTAAAAATATAACCCATGTCACTTACGACGGCATTAATACGAATCTAACGAAATCCATCAAGCCGTGTAGGCTACAGAGCGAACCAAATAATTAAAAGACCGCTTTTTTGGCTAGTCGGGTAAAAATGTAACCCATGTCACTCACGACGGCATTAATACGAATCTAACGACACCTCGCACTCTAAAATCCATCAAGCCGTGTAGGCTACAGAGCGAACCAAATAATTAAAAGACCGCTTTTTTGGCTAGTCGGGTAAAAATGTAACCCATGTCACTCACGACGGCATTAATACGAATCTAACGACACCTCGCACTCTAAAATCCATCAAGCCGTGTAGGCTACAGAGCGAACCAAATAATTAAAAGACCGCTTTTTTGGCTAGTCGGGTGAAAATGTAACCCATGTCACTCACGACGGCATTAATACGAATCTAACGACACCTCGCACTCTAAAATCCACCAAGCCGTGTAGGCTACAGAGCGAACCAAATAATTAAAAGACCGCTTTTTGGGCTAGTCGGGTAAAAATATAACCCATGTCACTTACGACGGCATTAATACGAATCTAACGAAATCCATCAAGCCGTGTAGGCTACAGAGCGAACCAAATAATTAAAAGACCGCTTTTTTGGCTAGTCGGGTAAAAATGTAACCCATGTCACTCACGACGGCATTAATACGAATCTAACGACACCTCGCACTCTAAAATCCATCAAGCCGTGTAGGCTACAGAGCGAACCAAATAATTAAAAGACCGCTTTTTTGGCTAGTCGGGTAAAAATGTAACCCATGTCACTCACGACGGCATTAATACGAATCTAACGACACCTCGCACTCTAAAATCCATCAAGCCGTGTAGGCTACAGAGCGAACCAAATAATTAAAAGACCGCTTTTTTGGCTAGTCGGGTGAAAATGTAACCCATGTCACTCACGACGGCATTAATACGAATCTAACGACACCTCGCACTCTAAAATCCACCAAGCCGTGTAGGCTACAGAGCGAACCAAATAATTAAAAGACCGCTTTTTTGGTTAGTCGGGTAAAAATGTAACCCATGTCACTCTTGACGGCATTAATACGAATCTAACGACACCTCGCACTCTAAAATCCATCAAGCCGTGTAGGCTACAGAGCGAACCAAATAATTAAAAGACCGCTTTTTTGGCTAGTCGGGTAAAAATGTAACCCATGTCACTCACGACGGCATTAATACGAATCTAACGACACCTCGCACTCTAGAATCCATCAAGCCGTGTGTGTAGGCTACAGAGCGAACCAAATAATTAAAAGACCGCTTTTTGGGCTAGTCGGGTAAAAATATAACCCATGTCACTTACGACGGCATTAATACGAATCTAACGAAATCCATCAAGCCGTGTAGGCTACAGAGCGAACCAAATAATTAAAAGACCGCTTTTTTGGCTAGTCGGGTAAAAATGTAACCCATGTCACTCACGACGGCATTAATACGAATCTAACGACACCTCGCACTCTAAAATCCATCAAGCCGTGTAGGCTACAGAGCGAACCAAATAATTAAAAGACCGCTTTTTTGGCTAGTCGGTTAAAAATGTAACCCATGTCACTCACGACGGCATTAATACGAATCTAACGACACCTCGCACTCTAAAATCCATCAAGCCGTGTAGGCTACAGAGCGAACCAAATAATTAAAAGACCGCTTTTTTGGCTAGTCGGGTAAAAATGTAACTATGTCACTCACGACGGCATTAATACGAATCTAACGACACCTCGCACTCTAAAATCCATCAAGCCGTGTAGGCTACAGAGCGAACCAAATAATTAAAAGACCGCTTTTTTGGCTAGTCGGGTGAAAATGTAACCCATGTCACTCACGACGGCATTAATACGAATCTAACGACACCTCGCACTCTAGAATCCATCAAGCCGTGTAGGCTACAGAGCGAACCAAATAATTAAAAGACCGCTTTTTTGGCTAGTCGGGTAAAAATATAACCCATATCACTTACGACGGCATTAATACGAATCTTAAGAAATCCATCAAGCCGTGTAGGCTACAGAGCGAACCAAATAATTAAAAGACCGCTTTTTTGGCTAGTCGGGTAAAAATGTAACCCATGTCACTCACGACGGCATTAATACGAATCTAACGACACCTCGCACTCTAAAATCAATCAAGCCGCGTAGGCTACAGAGCGAACCAAATAATTAAAAAACCACTTTTTTGGCTAGGTGGGTAAAAATGTAACCCATGTCACTCACGACGGCATTAATACGAATCTAACGACACCTCGCACTCTAAAATCCATCAAGCCGTGTAGGCTACAGAGCGAACCAAATAATTAAAAAACCACTTTTTTGGCTAGGTGGGTAAAAATGTAACCCATGTCACTCACGACGGCATTAATACGAATCTAACGACACCTCGCACTCTAAAATCCATCAAGCCGTGTAGGCTGCAGAGCGAACCAAATAATTAAAAAACCGCTTTTTTGGCTAGGTGGGTAAAAATGTAACCCATGTCACTCACGACGGCATTAATACGAATCTAACGACACCTCGCACTCTAAAATCCATCAAGCCGTGTAGGCTACAGAGCGAACCAAATAATTAAAAGACCGCTTTTTTGGCTAGTCGGGTAAAAATGAAACCCATGTCACTCACGACGGCATTAATACGAATCTAACGACACCTCGCACTCTAAAATCCATCAAGCCGTGTAGGCTACAGAGCGAACCAAATAATTAAAAGACCACTTTTTTGGCTAGTCGGGTAAAAATGTAACCCATTTCACTCACGACGGCATTAATACGAATCTAACGACACCTCGCACTCTAAAATCCATCAAGCCGTGTAGGCTACAGAGCGAACCAAATAATTAAAAGACCGCTTTTTTGGCTAGTCGGGTAAAAATATAACCCATGTCACTTACGACGGCATTAATACGAATCTAACGAAATCCATCAAGCCGTGTAGGCTACAGAGCGAACCAAATAATTAAAAGACCGCTTTTTTGGCTAGTCGGGTAAAAATGTAACCCATGTCACTCACGACGGCATTAATACGAATCTAACGACACCTCGCACTCTAGAATCCATCAAGCCGTGTAGGCTACAGAGCGAACCAAATAATTAAAAGACCGCTTTTTTGGCTAGTCGGGTAAAAATATAACCCATGTCACTTACGACGGCATTAATACGAATCTAACGAAATCCATCAAGCCGTGTAGGCTACAGAGCGAACCAAATAATTAAAAGACCGCTTTTTTGGCTAGTCGGGTAAAAAATGTAACCCATGTCACTCACGACGGCATTATACGAATCTAACGACACCTCGCACTCTAAAATCCATCAAGCCGTGTAGGCTACAGAGCGAACCAAATAATTAAAAGACCGCTTTTTTGGCTATTCGGTTAAAAATGTAACCCATGTCACTCACGACAGCATTTATACGAATCTAACGACACCTCGCACTCTAAAATCCATCAAGCCGTGTAGGCTACAGAGCGAACCAAATAATTAAAAGACCGCTTTTTTGGCTAGTCGGGTAAAAATGTAACCCATGTCACTCACGACGGCATTAATACGAATCTATCGACACCTCGCACTCTAAAATCCATTAAGCCGTGTAGGCTACAGAGCGAACCAAATAATTAAAAGACCGCTTTTTTGGCTAGTCGGGTGAAAATGTAACCCATGTCACTCACGACGGCATTAATACGAATCTAACGACACCTCGCACTCTAGAATCCATCAAGCCGTGTAGGCTACAGAGCGAACCAAATAATTAAAAGACCGCTTTTTTGGCTAGTCGGGTAAAAATATAACCCATATCACTTACGACGGCATTAATACGAATCTAAAGAAATCCATCAAGCCGTGTAGGCTACAGAGCGAACCAAATAATTAAAAGACCGCTTTTTTGGCTAGTCGGGTAAAAATGTAACCCATGTCACTCACGACGGCATTAATACGAATCTAACGACACCTCGCACTCTAAAATCCATCAAGCCGTGTAGGCTGCAGAGCGAACCAAATAATTAAAAAACCGCTTTTTTGGCTAGGTGGGTAAAAATGTAACCCATGTCACTCACGACGGCATTAATACGAATCTAACGACACCTCGCACTCTAAAATCCATCAAGCCGTGTAGGCTACAGAGCGAACCAAATAATTAAAAGACTGCTTTTTTGGCTAGTCGGGTAAAAATGTAACCCATGTCACTCACGACGGCATTAATACGAATCTAACGACACCTCGCACTCTAAAATCCATCAAGCCGTGTAGGCTACAGAGCGAACCAAATAATTAAAAGACCACTTTTTTGGCTAGTCGGGTAAAAATGTAACCCATGTCACTCACGACGGCATTAATACGAATCTAACGACACCTCGCACTCTAAAATCCATCAAGCCGTGTAGGCTACAGAGCGAACCAAATAATTAAAAAACCACTTTTTTGGCTAGGTGGGTAAAAATGTAACCCATGTCACTCACGACGGCATTAATACGAATCTAACGACACCTCGCACTCTAAAATCCATCAAGCCGTGTAGGCTACAGAGCGAACCAAATAATTAAAAGACCGCTTTTTTTGGCTAGTCGGGTAAAAATGTAACCCATGTCACTCACGACGGCATTAATACGAATCTAACGACACCTCGCACTCTAAAATCCATCAAGCCGTGTAGGCTACAGAGCGAACCAAATAATTAAAAGACCGCTTTTTTGGCTAGTCGGGTAAAAATGTAACCCATGTCACTCACGACGGCATTAATACGAATCTAACGACACCTCGCACTCTAAAATCCATCAAGCCGTGTAGGCTACAGAGCGAACCAAATAATTAAAAGACCGCTTTTTTGGCTAGTCGGGTAAAAATATAACCCATGTCACTTACGACGGCATTAATACGAATCTAACGAAATCCATCAAGCCGTGTAGGCTACAGAGCGAACCAAATAATTAAAAGACCGCTTTTTTGGCTAGTCGGGTAAAAATATAACCCATGTCACTTACGACGGCATTAATACGAATCTAACGAAATCCATCAAGCCGTGTAGGCTACAGAGCGAACCAAATAATTAAAAGACCGCTTTTTTGGCTAGTCGGGTAAAAATGTAACCCATGTAACTCACGACGGCATTATACGAATCTAACGACACCTCGCACTCTAAAATCCTTCAAGCCGTGTAGGCTACAGAGCGAACCAAATAATTAAAAGACCGCTTTTTTGGCTAGTCGGTTAAAAATGTAACCCATGTCACTCACGACGGCATTAATACGAATCTAACGACACCTCGCACTCTAAAATCCATCAAGCCGTGTAGGCTACAGAGCGAACCAAATAATTAAAAGACCGCTTTTTTGGCTAGTCGGGTAAAAATGTAACCCATGTCACTCACGACGGCATTAATACGAATCTAACGACACCTCGCACTCTAAAATCCATCAAGCCGTGTAGGCTACAGAGCGAACCAAATAATTAAAAGACCGCTTTTTTGGCTAGTCGGGTAAAAATATAACCCATATCACTTACGACGGCATTAATACGAATCTAAAGAAATCCATCAAGCCGTGTAGGCTACAGAGCGAACCAAATAATTAAAAGACCGCTTTTTTGGCTAGTTGGGTAAAAATGTAACCCATGTCACTCACGACGGCATTAATACGAATCTAACGACACCTCGCACTCTAAAATCCATCAAGCCGTGTAGGCTACAGAGCGAACCAAATAATTAAAAGACTGCTTTTTTGGCTAGTCGGGTATAAATGTAACCCATGTCACTCACGACGGCATTAATACGAATCTAACGACACCTCGCACTCTAAAATCCATCAAGCCGTGTAGGCTACAGAGCGAACCAAATAATTAAAAGACCGCTTTTTTGGCTAGTCGGGTAAAAATGTAACCCATGTAACTCACGACGGCATTAATACGAATCTAACGACACCTCGCACTCTAGAATCCATCAAGCCGTGTAGGCTACAGAGCGAACCAAATAATTAAAAGACCGCTTTTTTGGCTAGTCGGGTAAAAATGTAACCCATGTCACTCACGACGGCATTAATACGAATCTAACGACACCTCGCACTCTAAAATCCATCAAGCCGTGTAGGCTACAGAGCGAACCAAATAATTAAAAGACCGCTTTTTTGGCTAGTCGGGTGAAAATGTAACCCATGTCACTCACGACGGCATTAATACGAATCTAACGACACCTCGCACTCTAGAATCCATCAAGCCGTGTAGGCTACAGAGCGAACCAAATAATTAAAAGACCGCTTTTTTGGCTAGTCGGGTAAAAATATAACCCATGTCACTTACGACGGCATTAATACGAATCTAACGAAATCCATCAAGCCGTGTAGGCTACAGAGCGAACCAAATAATTAAAAGACCGCTTTTTTGGCTAGTCGGGTAAAAAATGTAACCCATGTCACTCACGACGGCATTATACGAATCTAACGACACCTCGCACTCTAAAATCCATCAAGCCGTGTAGGCTACAGAGCGAACCAAATAATTAAAAGACCGCTTTTTTGGCTAGTCGGTTAAAAATGTAACCCATGTCACTCACGACGGCATTAATACGAATCTAACGACACCTCGCACTCTAAAATCCATCAAGCCGTGTAGGCTACAGAGCGAACCAAATAATTAAAAGACCGCTTTTTTGGCTAGTCGGGTAAAAATGTAACCCATGTCACTCACGACGGCATTAATACGAATCTAACGACACCTCGCACTCTAAAATCCATCAAGCCGTGTAGGCTACAGAGCGAACCAAATAATTAAAAGACCGCTTTTTTGGCTAGTCGGGTGAAAATGTAACCCATGTCACTCACGACGGCATTAATACGAATCTAACGACACCTCGCACTCTAGAATCCATCAAGCCGTGTAGGCTACAGAGCGAACCAAATAATTAAAAGACCGCTTTTTTGGCTAGTCGGGTAAAAATGTAACCCATGTCACTCACGACGGCATTAATACGAATCTAACGACACCTCGCACTCTAAAATCCATCAAGCCGTGTAGGCTACAGAGCGAACCAAATAATTAAAAGACCGCTTTTTTGGCTAGTCGGGTAAAAATATAACCCATATCACTTACGACGGCATTAATACGAATCTAAAGAAATCCATCAAGCCGTGTAGGCTACAGAGCGAACCAAATAATTAAAAGACCGCTTTTTTGGCTAGTCGGGTAAAAATGTAACCCATGTCACTCACGACGGCATTAATACGAATCTAACGACACCTCGCACTCTAAAATCCATCAAGCCGTGTAGGCTACAGAGCGAACCAAATAATTAAAAGACCACTTTTTTGGCTAGTCGGGTAAAAATGTAACCCATGTCACTCACGACGGCATTAATACGAATCTAACGACACCTCGCACTCTAAAATCCATCAAGCCGTGTAGGCTACAGAGCGAACCAAATAATTAAAAAACCACTTTTTTGGCTAGGTGGGTAAAAATGTAACCCATGTCACTCACGACGGCATTAATACGAATCTAACGACACCTCGCACTCTAAAATCCATCAAGCCGTGTAGGCTACAGAGCGAACCAAATAATTAAAAGACCGCTTTTTTTGGCTAGTCGGGTAAAAATGTAACCCATGTCACTCACGACGGCATTAATACGAATCTAACGACACCTCGCACTCTAAAATCCATCAAGCCGTGTAGGCTACAGAGCGAACCAAATAATTAAAAGACCGCTTTTTTGGCTAGTCGGGTAAAAATGTAACCCATGTCACTCACGACGGCATTAATACGAATCTAACGACACCTCGCACTCTAAAATCCATCAAGCCGTGTAGGCTACAGAGCGAACCAAATAATTAAAAGACCGCTTTTTTGGCTAGTCGGGTAAAAATGTAACCCATGTCACTCACGACGGCATTAATACGAATCTAACGACACCTCGCACTCTAGAATCCATCAAGCCGTGTAGGCTACAGAGCGAACCAAATAATTAAAAGACCGCTTTTTTGGCTAGTCGGGTAAAAATATAACCCATGTCACTTACGACGGCATTAATACGAATCTAACGAAATCCATCAAGCCGTGTAGGCTACAGAGCGAACCAAATAATTAAAAGACCGCTTTTTTGGCTAGTCGGGTAAAAATGTAACCCATGTAACTCACGACGGCATTATACGAATCTAACGACACCTCGCACTCTAAAATCCATCAAGCCGTGTAGGCTACAGAGCGAACCAAATAATTAAAAGACCGCTTTTTTGGCTAGTCGGTTAAAAATGTAACCCATGTCACTCACGACGGCATTAATACGAATCTAACGACACCTCGCACTCTAAAATCCATCAAGCCGTGTAGGCTACAGAGCGAACCAAATAATTAAAAGACCGCTTTTTTGGCTAGTCGGGTAAAAATGTAACCCATGTCACTCACGACGGCATTAATACGAATCTAACGACACCTCGCACTCTAAAATCCATCAAGCCGTGTAGGCTACAGAGCGAACCAAATAATTAAAAGACCGCTTTTTTGGCTAGTCGGGTAAAAATATAACCCATATCACTTACGACGGCATTAATACGAATCTAAAGAAATCCATCAAGCCGTGTAGGCTACAGAGCGAACCAAATAATTAAAAGACCGCTTTTTTGGCTAGTTGGGTAAAAATGTAACCCATGTCACTCACGACGGCATTAATACGAATCTAACGACACCTCGCACTCTAAAATCCATCAAGCCGTGTAGGCTACAGAGCGAACCAAATAATTAAAAGACTGCTTTTTTGGCTAGTCGGGTATAAATGTAACCCATGTCACTCACGACGGCATTTATACGAATCTAACGACACCTCGCACTCTAAAATCCATCAAGCCGTGTAGGCTACAGAGCGAACCAAATAATTAAAAGACCGCTTTTTTGGCTAGTCGGGTAAAAATGTAACCCATGTAACTCACGACGGCATTAATACGAATCTAACGACACCTCGCACTCTAGAATCCATCAAGCCGTGTAGGCTACAGAGCGAACCAAATAATTAAAAGACCGCTTTTTTGGCTAGTCGGGTAAAAATATAACCCATGTCACTTACGACGGCATTAATACGAATCTAACGAAATCCATCAAGCCGTGTAGGCTACAGAGCGAACCAAATAATTAAAAGACCGCTTTTTTGGCTAGTCGGGTCAAAATGTAACCCATGTCACTCACGACGGCATTATACGAATCTAACGACACCTCGCACTCTAAAATCCATCAAGCCGTGTAGGCTACAGAGCGAACCAAATAATTAAAAGACCGCTTTTTTGGCTAGTCGGTTAAAAATGTAACCCATGTCACTCACGACGGCATTAATACGAATCTAACGACACCTCGCACTCTAAAATCCATCAAGCCGTGTAGGCTACAGAGTGAACCAAATAATTAAAAGACCGCTTTTTTGGCTAGTCGGGTAAAAATGTAACCCATGTCACTCACGACGGCATTAATACGAATCTAACGACACCTCGCACTCTAAAATCCATCAAGCCGTGTAGGCTACAGAGCGAACCAAATAATTAAAAGACCGCTTTTTTGGCTAGTCGGGTGAAAATGTAACCCATGTCACTCACGACGGCATTAATACGAATCTAACGACACCTCGCACTCTAGAATCCATCAAGCCGTGTAGGCTACAGAGCGAACCAAATAATTAAAAGACCGCTTTTTTGGCTAGTCGGGTAAAAATATAACCCATATCACTTACGACGGCATTAATACGAATCTAAAGAAATCCATCAAGCCGTGTAGGCTACAGAGCGAACCAAATAATTAAAAGACCGCTTTTTTGGCTAGTCGGGTAAAAATGTAATCCATGTCACTCACGACGGCATTAATACGAATCTAAAGACACCTCGCACTCTAAAATCCATCAAGCCGTGTAGGCTACAGAGCGAACCAAATAATTAAAAGACCGCTTTTTTGGCTAGTCGGGTAAAAATGTAACCCATGTCACTCACGACGGCATTATTACGAATCTTACGACACCTCGCACTCTAAAATCCATCAAGCCGTGTAGGCTACAGAGCGAACCAAATAATTAAAAAACCACTTTTTTGGCTAGGTGGGTAAAAATGTAACCCATGTCACTTACGACGGCATTAATACGAATCTAACGACACCTCGCACTCTAAAATCCATCAAGCCGTGTAGGCTGCAGAGCGAACCAAATAATTAAAAAACCGTTTTTTTGGCTAGGTGGGTAAAAATGTAACCCATGTCACTCACGACGGCATTAATACGAATCTAACGACACCTCGCACTCTAAAATCCATCAAGCCGTGTAGGCTACAGAGCGAACCAAATAATTAAAAGACCGCTTTTTTGGCTAGTCGGGTAAAAATGTAACCCATGTCACTCACGACGGCATTAATACGAATCTAACGACACCTCGCACTCTAAAATCCATCAAGCCGTGTAGGCTACAGAGCGAACCAAATAATTAAAAGACCGCTTTTTTGGCTAGTCGGGTAAAAATGTAACCCATGTCACTCACGACGGCATTAATACGAATCTAACGACACCTTGCACTCTAAAATCCATCAAGCCGTGTAGGCTACAAGGCGAACCAAATAATTAAAAGACCGCTTTTTTGGCTAGTCGGGTAAAAATGTAACCCATGTCACTCACGACGGCATTAATACGAATCTAACGACACCTCGCACTCTAGAATCCATCAAGCCGTGTAGGCTACAGAGCGAACCAAATAATTAAAAGACCGCTTTTTTGGCTATTCGGGTAAAAATATAACCCATGTCACTTACGACGGCATTAATACGAATCTAACGAAATCCATCAAGCCGTGTAGGCTACAGAGCGAACCAAATAATTAAAAGACCGCTTTTTTGGCTAGTCGGGTAAAAATGTAACCCATGTCACTCACGACGGCATTATACGAATCTAACGACACCTCGCACTCTAAAATCCATCAAGCCGTGTAGGCTACAGAGCGAACCAAATAATTAAAAGACCGCTTTTTTGGCTAGTCGGTTAAAAATGTAACCCATGTCACTCACGACGGCATAATTACGAATCTAACGACACCTCGCACTCTAAAATCCATCAAGCCGTGTAGGCTACAGAGCGAACCAAATAATTAAAAGACCGCTTTTTTGGCTAGTCGGGTAAAAATGTAACCCATGTCACTCACGACGGCATTAATACGAATCTAACGACACCTCGCACTCTAAAATCCATCAAGCCGTGTAGGCTACAGAGCGAACCAAATAATTAAAAGACCGCTTTTTTGGCTAGTCGGGTGAAAATGTAACCCATGTCACTCACGACGGCATTAATACGAATCTAACGACACCTCGCACTCTAGAATCCATCAAGCCGTGTAGGCTACAGAGCGAACCAAATAATTAAAAGACCGCTTTTTTGGCTAGTCGGGTAAAAATAAAACCCATATCACTTACGACGGCATTAATACGAATCTAAAGAAATCCATCAAGCCGTGTAGGCTACAGAGCGAACCAAATAATTAAAAGACCGCTTTTTTGGCTAGTCGGGTAAAAATGTAACCCATGTCACTCACGACGGCATTAATACGAATCTAACGACACCTCGCACTCTAAAATCCATTAAGCCGTGTAGGCTACAGAGCGAACCAAATAATTAAAAGACTGCTTTTTTGGCTATTCGGGTAAAAATGTAACCCGTGTCACTCACGACGGCATTAATACGAATCTAACGACACCTCGCACTCTAAAATCCATCAAGCCGTGTAGGCTACAGAGCGAACCAAATAATTAAAAGACCGCTTTTTTGGCTAGTCGGGTAAAAATGTAACCCATGTCACTCACGACGGCATTAATACGAATCTAACGACACCTCGCACTCTAAAATCCATCAAGCCGTGTAGGCTACAGAGCGAACCAAATAATTAAAAGACCGCTTTTTTGGCTAGTCGGGTAAAAATGTAACCCATGTCACTCACGACGGCATTAATACGAATCTAACGACACCTCGCACTCTAAAATCCATCAAGCCGTGTAGGCTACATAGCGAACCAAATAATTAAAAGACCGCTTTTTTGGCTAGTCGGGTAAAAATATAACCCATGTCACTTACGACGGCATTAATACGAATCTAACGAAATCCATCAAGCCGTGTAGGCTACAGAGCGAACCAAATAATTAAAAGACCGCTTTTTTGGCTAGTCGGGTAAAAATGTAACCCATGTCACTCACGACGGCATTAATACGAATCTAACGACACCTCGCACTCTAGAATCCATCAAGCCGTGTAGGCTACAGAGCGAACCAAATAATTAAAAGACCGCTTTTTTGGCTAGTCGGGTAAAAATGTAACCCATGTCACTCACGACGGCATTAATACGAATCTAACGACACCTCGCACTCTAAAATCCATCAAGCCGTGTAGGCTACAGAGCGAACCAAATAATTAAAAGACCGCTTTTTTGGCTAATCGGGTAAAAATGTAACCCATGTCACTCACGACGGCATTAATACGAATCTAACGACACCTCGCACTCTAGAATCCATCAAGCCGTGTAGGCTACAGAGCGAACCAAATAATTAAAAGACCGCTTTTTTGGCTAGTCGGGTAAAAATGTAACCCATGTCACTCACGACGGCATTAATACGAATCTAACGACACCTCGCACTCTAAAATCCATCAAGCCGTGTAGGCTACAGAGCGAACCAAATAATTAAAAGACCGCTTTTTTGGCTAGTCGGGTAAAAATGTAACCCATGTCACTCACGACGGCATTAATACGAATCTAACGACACCTCGCACTCTAGAATCCATCAAGCCGTGTAGGCTACAGAGCGAACCAAATAATTAAAAGACCGCTTTTTTGGCTAGTCGGGTAAAAATGTAACCCATGTCACTCACGACGGCATTAATACGAATCTAACGACACCTCGCACTCTAAAATCCATCAAGCCGTGTAGGCTACAGAGCGAACCAAATAATTAAAAGACCGCTTTTTTGGCTAATCGGGTAAAAATGTAACCCATGTCACTCACGACGGCATTAATACGAATCTAACGACACCTCGCACTCTAGAATCCATCAAGCCGTGTAGGCTACAGAGCGAACCAAATAATTAAAAGACCGCTTTTTTGGCTAGTCGGGTAAAAATGTAACCCATGTCACTCACGACGGCATTAATACGAATCTAACGACACCTCGCACTCTAAAATCCATCAAGCCGTGTAGGCTACAGAGCGAACCAAATAATTAAAAGACCGCTTTTTTGGCTAGTCGGGTAAAAATGTAACCCATGTCACTCACGACGGCATTAATACGAATCTAACGACACCTCGCACTCTAGAATCCATCAAGCCGTGTAGGCTACAGAGCGAACCAAATAATTAAAAGACCGCTTTTTTGGCTATTCGGGTAAAAATGTAACCCATGTCACTCACGACGGCATTAATACGAATCTAACGACACCTCGCACTCTAAAATCCATCAAGCCGTGTAGGCTACAGAGCGAACCAAATAATTAAAAGACTGCTTTTTTGGCTAGTCGGGTAAAAATGTAACCCATGTCACTCACGACGGCATTAATACGAATCTAACGACACCTCGCACTCTAAAATCCATCAAGCCGTGTAGGCTACAGAGCGAACCAAATAATTAAAAGACCGCTTTTTTGGCTAGTCGGGTAAAAATGTAACCCATGTCACTCACGACGGCATTAATACGAATCTAACGACACCTCGCACTCTAGAATCCATCAAGCCGTGTAGGCTACAGAGCGAACCAAATAATTAAAAGACCGCTTTTTTGGCTAGTCGGGTAAAAATATAACCCATGTCACTTACGACGGCATTAATACGAATCTAACGAAATCCATCAAGCCGTGTAGGCTACAGAGCGAACCAAATAATTAAAAGACCGCTTTTTTGGCTAGTCGGGTAAAAATGTAACCCATGTCCCTCACGACGGCATTATACGAATCTAACGACACCTCGCACTCTAAAATCCATCAAGCCGTGTAGGCTACAAAGCGAACCAAATAATTAAAAGACCGCTTTTTTGGCTAGTCGGTTAAAAATGTAACCCATGTCACTCACGACGGCATTAATACGAATCTAACGACACCTCGCACTCTAAAATCCATCAAGCCGTGTAGGCTACAGAGCGAACCAAATAATTAAAAGACCGCTTTTTTGGCTAGTCGGGTAAAAATGTAACCCATGTCACTCACGACGGCATTAATACGAATCTAACGACACCTCGCACTCTAAAATCCATCAAGCCGTGTAGGCTACAGAGCGAACCAAATAATTAAAAGACCGCTTTTTTGGCTAGTCGGGTAAAAATGTAACCCATGTCCCTCACGACGGCATTATACGAATCTAACGACACCTCGCACTCTAAAATCCATCAAGCCGTGTAGGCTACAGAGCGAACCAAATAATTAAAAGACCGCTTTTTTGGCTAGTCGGGTAAAAATGTAACCCATGTCCCTCACGACGGCATTATACGAATCTAACGACACCTCGCACTCTAAAATCCATCAAGCCGTGTAGGCTACAGAGCGAACCAAATAATTAAAAGACCGCTTTTTTGGCTAGTCGGGTAAAAATGTAACCCATGTCACTCACGACGGCATTAATACGAATCTAACGACACCTCGCACTCTAGAATCCATCAAGCCGTGTAGGCTACAGAGCGAACCAAATAATTAAAAGACCGCTTTTTTGGCTAGTCGGGTAAAAATGTAACCCATGTCACTCACGACGGCATTAATACGAATCTAACGACACCTCGCACTCTAAAATCCATCAAGCCGTGTAGGCTACAGAGCGAACCAAATAATTAAAAGACTGCTTTTTTGGCTAGTCGGGTAAAAATGTAACCCATGTCACTCACGACGGCATTAATACGAATCTAACGACACCTCGCACTCTAAAATCCATCAAGCCGTGTAGGCTACAGAGCGAACCAAATAATTAAAAGACCGCTTTTTTGGCTAGTCGGGTAAAAATGTAACCCATGTCCCTCACGACGGCATTATACGAATCTAACGACACCTCGCACTCTAAAATCCATCAAGCCGTGTAGGCTACAAAGCGAACCAAATAATTAAAAGACCGCTTTTTTGGCTAGTCGGTTAAAAATGTAACCCATGTCACTCACGACGGCATTAATACGAATCTAACGACACCTCGCACTCTAAAATCCATCAAGCCGTGTAGGCTACATAGCGAACCAAATAATTAAAAGACCGCTTTTTTGGCTAGTCGGGTAAAAATATAACCCATGTCACTTACGACGGCATTAATACGAATCTAACGAAATCCATCAAGCCGTGTAGGCTACAGAGCGAACCAAATAATTAAAAGACCGCTTTTTTGGCTAGTCGGGTAAAAATGTAACCCATGTCACTCACGACGGCATTAATACGAATCTAACGACACCTCGCACTCTAGAATCCATCAAGCCGTGTAGGCTACAGAGCGAACCAAATAATTAAAAGACCGCTTTTTTGGCTAGTCGGGTAAAAATGTAACCCATGTCACTCACGACGGCATTAATACGAATCTAACGACACCTCGCACTCTAAAATCCATCAAGCCGTGTAGGCTACAGAGCGAACCAAATAATTAAAAGACCGCTTTTTTGGCTAATCGGGTAAAAATGTAACCCATGTCACTCACGACGGCATTAATACGAATCTAACGACACCTCGCACTCTAGAATCCATCAAGCCGTGTAGGCTACAGAGCGAACCAAATAATTAAAAGACCGCTTTTTTGGCTAGTCGGGTAAAAATGTAACCCATGTCACTCACGACGGCATTAATACGAATCTAACGACACCTCGCACTCTAAAATCCATCAAGCCGTGTAGGCTACAGAGCGAACCAAATAATTAAAAGACCGCTTTTTTGGCTAGTCGGGTAAAAATGTAACCCATGTCACTCACGACGGCATTAATACGAATCTAACGACACCTCGCACTCTAGAATCCATCAAGCCGTGTAGGCTACAGAGCGAACCAAATAATTAAAAGACCGCTTTTTTGGCTAGTCGGGTAAAAATGTAACCCATGTCACTCACGACGGCATTAATACGAATCTAACGACACCTCGCACTCTAAAATCCATCAAGCCGTGTAGGCTACAGAGCGAACCAAATAATTAAAAGACCGCTTTTTTGGCTAATCGGGTAAAAATGTAACCCATGTCACTCACGACGGCATTAATACGAATCTAACGACACCTCGCACTCTAGAATCCATCAAGCCGTGTAGGCTACAGAGCGAACCAAATAATTAAAAGACCGCTTTTTTGGCTAGTCGGGTAAAAATGTAACCCATGTCACTCACGACGGCATTAATACGAATCTAACGACACCTCGCACTCTAAAATCCATCAAGCCGTGTAGGCTACAGAGCGAACCAAATAATTAAAAGACCGCTTTTTTGGCTAGTCGGGTAAAAATGTAACCCATGTCACTCACGACGGCATTAATACGAATCTAACGACACCTCGCACTCTAGAATCCATCAAGCCGTGTAGGCTACAGAGCGAACCAAATAATTAAAAGACCGCTTTTTTGGCTAGTCGGGTAAAAATGTAACCCATGTCACTCACGACGGCATTAATACGAATCTAACGACACCTCGCACTCTAAAATCCATCAAGCCGTGTAGGCTACAGAGCGAACCAAATAATTAAAAGACTGCTTTTTTGGCTAGTCGGGTAAAAATGTAACCCATGTCACTCACGACGGCATTAATACGAATCTAACGACACCTCGCACTCTAAAATCCATCAAGCCGTGTAGGCTACAGAGCGAACCAAATAATTAAAAGACCGCTTTTTTGGCTAGTCGGGTAAAAATGTAACCCATGTCACTCACGACGGCATTAATACGAATCTAACGACACCTCGCACTCTAGAATCCATCAAGCCGTGTAGGCTACAGAGCGAACCAAATAATTAAAAGACCGCTTTTTTGGCTAGTCGGGTAAAAATATAACCCATGTCACTTACGACGGCATTAATACGAATCTAACGAAATCCATCAAGCCGTGTAGGCTACAGAGCGAACCAAATAATTAAAAGACCGCTTTTTTGGCTAGTCGGGTAAAAATGTAACCCATGTCCCTCACGACGGCATTATACGAATCTAACGACACCTCGCACTCTAAAATCCATCAAGCCGTGTAGGCTACAAAGCGAACCAAATAATTAAAAGACCGCTTTTTTGGCTAGTCGGTTAAAAATGTAACCCATGTCACTCACGACGGCATTAATACGAATCTAACGACACCTCGCACTCTAAAATCCATCAAGCCGTGTAGGCTACAGAGCGAACCAAATAATTAAAAGACCGCTTTTTTGGCTAGTCGGGTAAAAATGTAACCCATGTCACTCACGACGGCATTAATACGAATCTAACGACACCTCGCACTCTAAAATCCATCAAGCCGTGTAGGCTACAGAGCGAACCAAATAATTAAAAGACTGCTTTTTTGGCTAGTCGGGTAAAAATGTAACCCATGTCACTCACGACGGCATTAATACGAATCTAACGACACCTCGCACTCTAAAATCCATCAAGCCGTGTAGGCTACAGAGCGAACCAAATAATTAAAAGACCGCTTTTTTGGCTAGTCGGGTAAAAATGTAACCCATGTCACTCACGACGGCATTAATACGAATCTAACGACACCTCGCACTCTAGAATCCATCAAGCCGTGTAGGCTACAGAGCGAACCAAATAATTAAAAGACCGCTTTTTTGGCTAGTCGGGTAAAAATATAACCCATGTCACTTACGACGGCATTAATACGAATCTAACGAAATCCATCAAGCCGTGTAGGCTACAGAGCGAACCAAATAATTAAAAGACCGCTTTTTTGGCTAGTCGGGTAAAAATGTAACCCATGTCACTCACGACGGCATTATACGAATCTAACGACACCTCGCACTCTAAAATCCATCAAGCCGTGTAGGCTACAAAGCGAACCAAATAATTAAAAGACCGCTTTTTTGGCTAGTCGGTTAAAAATGTAACCCATGTCACTCACGACGGCATTAATACGAATCTAACGACACCTCGCACTCTAAAATCCATCAAGCCGTGTAGGCTACAGAGCGAACCAAATAATTAAAAGACCGCTTTTTTGGCTAGTCGGGTAAAAATGTAACCCATGTCACTCACGACGGCATTAATACGAATCTAACGACACCTCGCACTCTAAAATCCATCAAGCCGTGTAGGCTACAGAGCGAACCAAATAATTAAAAGACCGCTTTTTTGGCTAGTCGGGTGAAAATGTAACCCATGTCACTCACGACGGCATTAATACGAATCTAACGACACCTCGCACTCTAGAATCCATCAAGCCGTGTAGGCTACAGAGCGAACCAAATAATTAAAAGACCGCTTTTTTGGCTAGTCGGGTAAAAATATAACCCATATCACTTACGACGGCATTAATACGAATCTAAAGAAATCCATCAAGCCGTGTAGGCTACAGAGCGAACCAAATAATTAAAAGACCGCTTTTTTGGCTAGTCGGGTAAAAATGTAACCCATGTCACTCACGACGGCATTAATACGAATCTAACGACACCTCGCACTCTAAAATCCATCAAGCCGTGTAGGCTACAGAGCGAACCAAATAATTAAAAGACTGCTTTTTTGGCTAGTCGGGTAAAAATGTTACCCATGTCACTCACGACGGCATTAATACGAATCTAACGACACCTCGCACTCTAAAATCCATCAAGCCGTGTAGGCTACAGAGCGAACCAAATAATTAAAAGACCGCTTTTTTGGCTAGTCGGGTAAAAATGTAACCCATGTCACTCACGACGGCATTAATACGAATCTAACGACACCTCGCACTCTAAAATCCATCAAGCCGTGTAGGCTACAGAGCGAACCAAATAATTAAAAAACCACTTTTTTGGCTGGGTGGGTAAAAATGTAACCCATGTCACTCACGACAGCATTAATACGAATCTAACGACTCCTCGCACTCTAAAATCCATCAAGCCGTGTAGGCTGCAGAGCGAACCAAATAATTAAAAAACCGCTTTTTTGGCTAGGTGGGTAAAAATGTAACCCATGTCATTTACGACGGCATTAATACGAATCTAACGACACCTCGCACTCTAAAATCCATCAAGCCGTGTAGGCTACAGAGCGAACCAAATAATTAAAAGACCGCTTTTTTGGCTAGTCGGGCAAAAATGTAACCCATGTCACTCAGGACGGCATTAATACGAATCTAACGACACCTCGCACTCTAAAATCCATCAAGCCGTGTAGGCTACAGAGCGAACCAAATAATTAAAAGACCGCTTTTTTGGCTAGTCGGGTAAAAATGTAACCCATGTCACTCACGACGGCATTAATACGAATCTAACGACACCTCGCACTCTAAAATCCATCAAGCCGTGTAGGCTACAGGGCGAACCAAATAATTAAAAGACCGCTTTTTTGGCTAGTCGGGTAAAAATGTAACCCATGTCACTCACGACGGCATTAATACGAATCTAACGACACCTCGCACTCTAGAATCCATCAAGCCTTGTAGGCTACAGAGCGAACCAAATAATTAAAAGACCGCTTTTTTGGCTAGTCGGGTAAAAATATAACCCATGTCACTTACGACGGCATTAATACGAATCTAACGAAATCCATCAAGCCGTGTAGGCTACAGAGCGAACCAAATAATTAAAAGACCGCTTTTTTGGCTAGTCGGGTAAAAATGTAACCCATGTCACTCACGACGGCATTATACGAATCTAACGACACCTCGCACTCTAAAATCCATCAAGCCGTGTAGGCTACAGAGCGAACCAAATAATTAAAAGACCGCTTTTTTGGCTAGTCGGTTAAAAATGTAACCCATGTTACTCACGAAGGCATTAATACGAATCTAACGACACCTCGCACTCTAAAATCCATCAAGCCGTGTAGGCTACAGAGCGAACCAAATAATTAAAAGACCGCTTTTTTGGCTAGTCGGGTAAAAATGTAACCCATGTCACTCACGACGGCATTAATACGAATCTAACGACACCTCGCACTCTAAAATCCATCAAGCCGTGTAGGCTACAGAGCGAACCAAATAATTAAAAGACCGCTTTTTTGGCTAGTCGGGTGAAAATGTAACCCATGTCACTCACGACGGCATTAATACGAATCTAACGACACCTCGCACTCTAGAATCCATCAAGCCGTGTAGGCTACAGAGCGAACCAAATAATTAAAAGACCGCTTTTTGGCTAGTCGGGTAAAAATATAACCCATATCACTTACGACGGCATTAATACGAATCTAAAGAAATCCATCTAGCCGTGTAGGCTACAGAGCGAACCAAATAATTAAAAGACCGCTTTTTTGGCTAGTCGGGTAAAAATGTAACCCATGTCACTCACGACGGCATTAATACGAATCTAACGACACCTCGCACTCTAAAATCCATCAAGCCGTGTAGGCTACAGAGCGAACCAAATAATTAAAAGACTGCTTTTTTGGCTAGTCGGGTAAAAATGTAACCCATGTCACTCACGACGGCATTAATACGAATCTAACGACACCTCGCACTCTAAAATCCATCAAGCCGTGTAGGCTACAGAGCGAACCAAATAATTAAAAGACCGCTTTTTTGGCTAGTCGGGTAAAAATGTAACACATGTCACTCACGACGGCATTAATACGAATCTAACGACACCTCGCACTCTAAAATCCATCAAGCCGTGTAGGCTACAGAGCGAACCAAATAATTAAAAAACCGCTTTTTTGGCTAGTCGGGTAAAAATGTAACCCATGTCACTCACGGCGGCATTAATACGAATCTAACGACACCTCGCACTCTAAAATCCATCAAGCCGTGTAGGCTACAGAGCGAACCAAATAATTAAAAGACCGCTTTTTTGGCTAGTCGGGTAAAAATGTAACCCATGTCACTTACGACGGCATTAATACGAATCTAACGACACCTCGCACTCTAGAATCCATCAAGCCGTGTAGGCTACAGAGCGAACCAAATAATTAAAAGACCGCTTTTTTGGCTAGTCGGGTAAAAATATAACCCATGTCACTTACGACGGCATTAATACGAATCTAACGAAATCCATCAAGCCGTGTAGGCTACAGAGCGAACCAAATAATTAAAAGACCGCTTTTTTGGCTAGTCGGGTAAAAATGTAACCCATGTCACTCACGACGGCATTATACGAATCTAACGACACCTCGCACTCTAAAATCCATCAAGCCGTGTAGGCTACAGAGCGAACCAAATAATTAAAAGACCGCTTTTTTGGCTAGTCGGTTAAAAATGTAACCCATGTCACTCACGACGGCATTAATACGAATCTAACGACACCTCGCACTCTAGAATCCATCAAGCCGTGTAGGCTACAGAGCGAACCAAATAATTAAAAGACCGCTTTTTTGGATAGTCGGGTAAAAATATAACCCATATCACTTACGACGGCATTAATACGAATCTAAAGAAATCCATCAAGCCGTGTAGGCTACAGAGCGAACCAAATAATTAAAAGACCGCTTTTTTGGCTAGTCGGGTAAAAATGTAACCCATGTCACTCACGACGGCATTAATACGAATCTAACGACACCTCGCACTCTAAAATCCATCAAGCCGTGTAGGCTACAGAGCGAACCAAATAATTAAAAGACTGCTTTTTTGGCTAGTCGGGTAAAAATGTAACCCATGTCACTCACGACGGCATTAATACGAATCTAACGACACCTCGCACTTTAAAATCCATCAAGCCGTGTAGGCTACAGAGCGAACCAAATAATTAAAAGACCGCTTTTTTGGCTAGTCGGGTGAAAATGTAACCCATGTCACTCACGACGGCATTAATACGAATCTAACGACACATCGCACTCTAAAATCCATCAAGCCGTGTAGGCTACAGAGCGAACCAAATAATTAAAAGACCGCTTTTTTGGTTAGTCGGGTAAAAATGTAACCCATGTCCCTCACGACGGCATTAATACGAATCTAACGACACCTCGCACTCTAAAATCCATCAAGCCGTGTAGGCTACAGAGCGAACCAAATAATTAAAAGACCGCTTTTTTGGCTAGTCGGGTAAAAATGTAACCCATGTCCCTCACGACGGCATTAATTCGAATCTAACGACACCTCGCACTCTAAAATCCATCAAGCCGTGTAGGCTACAGAGCGAACCAAATAATTAAAAGACCGCTTTTTTGGCTAGTCGGGTAAAAATATAACCCATGTCACTTACGACGGCATTAATACGAATCTAACGAAATCCATCAAGCCGTGTAGGCTTCAGAGCGAACCAAATAATTAAAAGACCGCTTTTTTGGCTAGTCGGGTATAAATGTAACCCATGTCACTCACGACGGCATTAATACGAATCTAACGACACCTCGCACTCTAGAATCCATCAAGCCGTGTAGGCTACAGAGCGAACCAAATAATTAAAAGACCGCTTTTTTGGCTAGTCGGGTAAAAATATAACCCATGTCACTTACGACGGCATTAATACGAATCTAACGAAATCCATCAAGCCGTGTAGGCTACAGAGCGAACCAAATAATTAAAAGACCGCTTTTTTGGCTAGTCGGGTAAAAATGTAACCCATGTCACTCACGACGGCATTAATACGAATCTAACGACACCTCGCACTCTAGAATCCATCAAGCCGTGTAGGCTACAGAGCGAACCAAATAATTAAAAGACCGCTTTTTTGGCTAGTCGGGTAAAAATGTAACCCATGTCACTCACGACGGCATTAATACGAATCTAACGACACCTCGCACTCTAAAATCCATCAAGCCGTGTAGGCTACAGAGCGAACCAAATAATTAAAAGACCGCTTTTTTGGCTAGTCGGGTAAAAATGTAACCCATGTCACTCACGACGGCATTAATACGAATCTAACGACACCTCGCACTCTAAAATCCATCAAGCCGTGTAGGCTACAGAGCGAACCAAATAATTAAAAGACCGCTTTTTTGGCTAGTCGGGTAAAAATGTAACCCATGTCACTCACGATGGCATTAATACGAATCTAACGACACCTCGCACTCTAGAATCCATCAAGCCGTGTAGGCTACAGAGCGAACCAAATAATTAAAAGACCGCTTTTTTGGCTAGTCGGGTAAAATTATAACCCATGTCACTTACGACGGCATTAATACGAATCTAACGAAATCCATCAAGCCGTGTAGGCTACAGAGCGAACCAAATAATTAAAAGACCGCTTTTTTGGCTAGTCGGGTAAAAATGTAACCCATGTCACTCACGACGGCATTAATACGAATCTAACGACACCTCGCACTCTAAAATCCATCAAGCCGTGTAGGCTACAGAGCGAACCAAATAATTAAAAGACCGCTTTTTTGACTAGTCGGGTGAAAATGTAACCCATGTCACTCACGACGGCATTAATACGAATCTAACGACACCTCGCACTCTAAAATCCATCAAGCCGTGTAGGCTACAGAGCGAACCAAATAATTAAAAAACCACTTTTTTGGCTGGGTGGGTAAAAATGTAACCCATGTCACTCACGACAGCATTAATACGAATCTAACGACACCTCGCACTCTAAAATCCATCAAGCCGTGTAGGCTGCAGAGCGAACCAAATAATTAAAAAACCGCTTTTTTGGCTAGGTGGGTAAAAATGTAACCCATGTCATTTACGACGGCATTAATACGAATCTAACGACACCTCGCACTCTAAAATCCATCAAGCCGTGTAGGCTACAGAGCGAACCAAATAATTAAAAGACCGCTTTTTTGGCTAGTCGGGCAAAAATGTAACCCATGTCACTCAGGACGGCATTAATACGAATCTAACGACACCTCGCACTCTAAAATCCATCAAGCCGTGTAGGCTACAGAGCGAACCAAATAATTAAAAGACCGCTTTTTTGGCTAGTCGGGTAAAAATGTAACCCATGTCACTCACGACGGCATTAATACGAATCTAACGACACCTCGCACTCTAAAATCCATCAAGCCGTGTAGGCTACAGGGCGAACCAAATAATTAAAAGACCGCTTTTTTGGCTAGTCGGGTAAAAATGTAACCCATGTCACTCACGACGGCATTAATACGAATCTAACGACACCTCGCACTCTAGAATCCATCAAGCCGTGTAGGCTACAGAGCGAACCAAATAATTAAAAGACCGCTTTTTTGGCTAGTCGGGTAAAAATATAACCCATGTCACTTACGACGGCATTAATACGAATCTAACGAAATCCATCAAGCCGTGTAGGCTACAGAGCGAACCAAATAATTAAAAGACCGCTTTTTTGGCTAGTCGGGTAAAAATGTAACCCATGTCACTCACGACGGCATTATACGAATCTAACGACACCTCGCACTCTAAAATCCATCAAGCCGTGTAGGCTACAGAGCGAACCAAATAATTAAAAGACCGCTTTTTTGGCTAGTCGGTTAAAAATGTAACCCATGTCACTCACGAAGGCATTAATACGAATCTAACGACACCTCGCACTCTAAAATCCATCAAGCCGTGTAGGCTACAGAGCGAACCAAATAATTAAAAGACCGCTTTTTTGGCTAGTCGGGTAAAAATGTAACCCATGTCACTCACGACGGCATTAATACGAATCTAACGACACCTCGCACTCTAGAATCCATCAAGCCGTGTAGGCTACAGAGCGAACCAAATAATTAAAAGACCGCTTTTTTGGCTAGTCGGGTGAAAATGTAACCCATGTCACTCACGACGGCATTAATACGAATCTAACGACACCTCGCACTCTAGAATCCATCAAGCCGTGTAGGCTACAGAGCGAACCAAATAATTAAAAGACCGCTTTTTGGCTAGTCGGGTAAAAATATAACCCATATCACTTACGACGGCATTAATACGAATCTAAAGAAATCCATCTAGCCGTGTAGGCTACAGAGCGAACCAAATAATTAAAAGACCGCTTTTTTGGCTAGTCGGGTAAAAATGTAACCCATGTCACTCACGACGGCATTAATACGAATCTAACGACACCTCGCACTCTAAAATCCATCAAGCCGTGTAGGCTACAGAGCGAACCAAATAATTAAAAGACTGCTTTTTTGGCTAGTCGGGTAAAAATGTAACCCATGTCACTCACGACGGCATTAATACGAATCTAACGACACCTCGCACTCTAAAATCCATCAAGCCGTGTAGGCTACAGAGCGAACCAAATAATTAAAAGACCGCTTTTTTGGCTAGTCGGGTAAAAATGTAACCCATGTCACTCACGACGGCATTAATACGAATCTAACGACACCTCGCACTCTAAAATCCATCAAGCCGTGTAGGCTACAGAGCGAACCAAATAATTAAAAAACCGCTTTTTTGGCTAGTCGGGTAAAATGTAACCCATGTCACTCACGGCGGCATTAATACGAATCTAACGACACCTCGCACTCTAAAATCCATCAAGCCGTGTAGGCTACAGAGCGAACCAAATAATTAAAAGACCGCTTTTTTGGCTAGTCGGGTAAAAATGTAACCCATGTCACTTACGACGGCATTAATACGAATCTAACGACACCTCGCACTCTAGAATCCATCAAGCCGTGTAGGCTACAGAGCGAACCAAATAATTAAAAGACCGCTTTTTTGGCTAGTCGGGTAAAAATATAACCCATGTCACTTACGACGGCATTAATACGAATCTAACGAAATCCATCAAGCCGTGTAGGCTACAGAGCGAACCAAATAATTAAAAGACCGCTTTTTTGGCTAGTCGGGTAAAAATGTAACCCATGTCACTCACGACGGCATTATACGAATCTAACGACACCTCGCACTCTAAAATCCATCAAGCCGTGTAGGCTACAGAGCGAACCAAATAATTAAAAGACCGCTTTTTTGGCTAGTCGGTTAAAAATGTAACCCATGTCACTCACGACGGCATTAATACGAATCTAACGACACCTCGCACTCTAGAATCCATCAAGCCGTGTAGGCTACAGAGCGAACCAAATAATTAAAAGACCGCTTTTTTGGCTAGTCGGGTAAAAATATAACCCATATCACTTACGACGGCATTAATACGAATCTAAAGAAATCCATCAAGCCGTGTAGGCTACAGAGCGAACCAAATAATTAAAAGACCGCTTTTTTGGCTAGTCGGGTAAAAATGTAACCCATGTCACTCACGACGGCATTAATACGAATCTAACGACACCTCGCACTCTAAAATCCATCAAGCCGTGTAGGCTACAGAGCGAACCAAATAATTAAAAGACTGCTTTTTTGGCTAGTCGGGTAAAAATGTAACCCATGTCACTCACGACGGCATTAATACGAATCTAACGACACCTCGCACTTTAAAATCCATCAAGCCGTGTAGGCTACAGAGCGAACCAAATAATTAAAAGACCGCTTTTTTGGCTAGTCGGGTGAAAATGTAACCCATGTCACTCACGACGGCATTAATACGAATCTAACGACACCTCGCACTCTAAAATCCATCAAGCCGTGTAGGCTACAGAGCGAACCAAATAATTAAAAGACCGCTTTTTTGGTTAGTCGGGTAAAAATGTAACCCATGTCCCTCACGACGGCATTAATACGAATCTAACGACACCTCGCACTCTAAAATCCATCAAGCCGTGTAGGCTACAGAGCGAACCAAATAATTAAAAGACCGCTTTTTTGGCTAGTCGGGTAAAAATGTAACCCATGTCCCTCACGACGGCATTAATTCGAATCTAACGACACCTCGCACTCTAAAATCCATCAAGCCGTGTAGGCTACAGAGCGAACCAAATAATTAAAAGACCGCTTTTTTGGCTAGTCGGGTAAAAATATAACCCATGTCACTTACGACGGCATTAATACGAATCTAACGAAATCCATCAAGCCGTGTAGGCTTCAGAGCGAACCAAATAATTAAAAGACCGCTTTTTTGGCTAGTCGGGTATAAATGTAACCCATGTCACTCACGACGGCATTAATACGAATCTAACGACACCTCGCACTCTAGAATCCATCAAGCCGTGTAGGCTACAGAGCGAACCAAATAATTAAAAGACCGCTTTTTTGGCTAGTCGGGTAAAAATATAACCCATGTCACTTACGACGGCATTAATACGAATCTAACGAAATCCATCAAGCCGTGTAGGCTACAGAGCGAACCAAATAATTAAAAGACCGCTTTTTTGGCTAGTCGGGTAAAAATGTTACCCATGTCACTCACGACGGCATTAATACGAATCTAACGACACCTCGCACTCTAGAATCCATCAAGCCGTGTAGGCTACAGAGCGAACCAAATAATTAAAAGACCGCTTTTTTGGCTAGTCGGGTAAAAATGTAACCCATGTCACTCACGACGGCATTAATACGAATCTAACGACACCTCGCACTCTAAAATCCATCAAGCCGTGTAGGCTACAGAGCGAACCAAATAATTAAAAGACCGCTTTTTTGGCTAGTCGGGTAAAAATGTAACCCATGTCACTCACGACGGCATTAATACGAATCTAACGACACCTCGCACTCTAAAATCCATCAAGCCGTGTAGGCTACAGAGCGAACCAAATAATTAAAAGACCGCTTTTTTGGCTAGTCGGGTAAAAATGTAACCCATGTCACTCACGACGGCATTAATACGAATCTAACGACACCTCGCACTCTAGAATCCATCAAGCCGTGTAGGCTACAGAGCGAACCAAATAATTAAAAGACCGCTTTTTTGGCTAGTCGGGTAAAAATGTAACCCATGTCACTCACGACGGCATTAATACGAATCTAACGACACCTCGCACTCTAAAATCCATCAAGCCGTGTAGGCTACAGAGCGAACCAAATAATTAAAAGACCGCTTTTTTGGCTAGTCGGGTGAAAATGTAACCCATGTCACTCACGACGGCATTAATACGAATCTAACGACACCTCGCACTCTAAAATCCATCAAGCCGTGTAGGCTACAGAGCGAACCAAATAATTAAAAGACCGCTTTTTTGGCTAGTCGGGTAAAAATGTATCCTATGTCACTCACGGGATCAAGACGAATCGAATGACACCTCGCACTACAAAATCCATCAAGCCGTGTAGGCTACAGAGCGTGCCAAACAAATAAATAAATAAACACATATACAGACATACATACACCCGAAGAACATAACCCTCTTTTTGGCGTAGTCGGGCAAAAATAACGATTGCCGATGCTGTAGTAAGTAATTTAGTATAAAATTTAATTAAAGGAGCGATAGGTTTTCATGGAAAAATTGTGTAGTTTGTCGTTAAGTTATAACTAATGGTCACATACATTATATTTAACTAGCTGGGGTACCCGGCTTCGCTCAGGGAGTTGATTAATGTTATGACACGTTCAAAACTACCACGGATCTTGCTTTACATACCCCAACCAATGGGTATCCCCACCTATACATAATTGAAAACGCTAAACACGTTAAAAACCGACTTCCATCGCAACAACTTAGTGCATTTTTGCATATTTTTTTAAAAATTTTCTAATCAAGTGCTATTCCAATTTTGATAAAATTTATATGGGATCACACGGGAAACAGTAGCTTTCAATTAAAAAAAGTATCATAAAAATCGGTTCACCCAGTCAAAAGTTCTGAGGTAACACACATAAAAAAAAAAACATACAGACGAATTGAGAACCTCCTCCTTTTTGGAAGTCGCTTGAAAAAAGGCTTCGAATGCTCCACAATGTTTCAGAACATTCCACAACATACGAGAGTGTTCTGGAATGTTCCACAATGATCTGGGATGTTGTTGTGGAATGCTCTTGAATACTCACAAATGTTCTGGACTGTTCTAGAAATTTTTAGAGGGTGAAACTTCTAACCCTCATATCTTCAAAATCACGCCTTTCAGGTAAAAACGGGAACCTTTTTATGGATGGGGGATATAGGGCTACCATACCAGGAACTCCCTTGATCCTACGGGAACTCGTTTCTGAGGTTTTAGCGACACGCATATTGTACACTTAATTTTATAATATACTAGTTGATGCCCACGGCTCCGCCCGCGTGGACGTCGTTTCTATATGACTGTCTCCGAGGGTGCACAGTGCGCGAGCCGGACGCGGCTCGCGAGCGTGGAAAATAGTAGCCTATATGTTAATCCAGGTCCTAATCGGTTTACTTACCAAATTTCATCCAGATACGTTCGTTAGTTTTTGCGTGA